>JABFDZ020000042.1:19689368-19703947 GCA_019775955.2 Pollimyrus isidori
CCCCCCCCCCCCCCCCCCCCCCCCCCCCCCCCCCCCCCCCCCCCCCCCCCCCCCCCCCCCCCCCCCCCCCCCTCAGGCAGAGACACATTCTGGATGGAATGCTGGTCCATTGGAGGATAGTCACACACATGGCCAATCACACACTATAAACAATTTATTGATACCAGTTCACTTAACTGTTGCTGTTTGGACTGCCAGAGAAAACTCGCTTTGAATCCATGAATCTTTTGAATCCTAATGGTGAGTAAACTTGTGACAGAGGGGCCAAAACTGACATAGAAGGGGCAACATGGAAATCGGCCAATGATATGTTTCGAATCTTGCAGGTGACAGGGGAGGGTGGCACTCCAGGGGCCAATCAGCTGGGATGTGACCCATTGTCGCTCCACTCATGAAATCTAGCTATAGTGTTACCCACAGAGTCACTCTGTCAGAAGTTTACTCACCGTTAGGATTCAAAAGATTCATGGATTCAAAGCGTTGTTATCGTTTGTAGAAATACAAGCATAAAGAAACAACATATACCAAATAAGAGAATGGCAAGAAGAAATTCAGTGCAATAATAGAAATCTCACATTCTGCTAGGTAATTCTCTAACACTTATCTTAGACTGGTTATATTTAAATATACAGTATGTACACAAAATACCACAAGACCCCATGGCCCTATATTGTTTCATACTGTATTTAATTATATGTAGGTGTATGTTGCATCTCAGTCCATTGAGAGACGTCTCATGTCAGTGTGTACATAGCTGTTGATGACAGTTAACTCGAACCTTCAAGAGCATATGATGCATAAACACGCAATTACATACACGTAGGACAGCAAGGCGCCCAGCTTTAAATTGCCAGTGTTTAACAAATAAATGACAGTGGTGATTTATCAGCGCATGTTTAATTTTCGTATAACTGGAGGGCAGGAGGCAGAAAAGTGACTTTGCTGTTTGGCTGAGGTCTATCATTATCCGTTGGCCGTTTATGATATAAAATCATCTTTTGACCATCAAGTCAATGGATCTCACGGTTGCTTCCTTTGGCTAAATCCAAGTTTCTTCCGACGGCCAAGTCAGTTGTGTAATCCAAATTGCTAATGCATTATTTAATACCTGTCATCGATTAACAATTTCAGTAATGATTAAACTATTTCAGCCTCTACATCTTGGTGGAGCATTTGTCCAATATACATTTCTCTTCGGTATCCAGTTTAAGCATTTTTGATTAATTGCAAATTTATTTTTAATCACTAACAATCTGAAGTTAAACAGTGAATGTGTGCCAAAATGTTAATTCCGAGGCTAGCAATGCATGAAGAATTAAGTTTAAGTGTCTTAGGTATATTAATAAACACCACTGTCAAATGATGTGCCGTGAAACCATGACAGGTGCTTCAGTTCCGAGCTGTTCCGTTTGTATATCATTTAAGGTTACTACCGAGCCACTTTTTTCTTCAAATTGCTTTATATTTTACTTCTCCTCGCGGTCCTGGTGAGATAAAGTCCGTCGCAGACCTCTGTAACCGGTTACTGCGGCTGATGACTGTCAGCCGCGAATCCCTGTTTGACGGGAGTGGAGCGCATCTGTTTATCTCAATTTACTCATAAAGCAGCATTTAATCACATTATATTAAGTGCACTCAAATAATAATAATAATAATAATAATAATAATAATAATAATAATAATAATAATAATAATAAAAAGCTGCAATATGGTAATTCGCAAATGTATAATGGAATCAGCAAGCATCATGATATTTTTCAGGAAAAATGGGGGGAAAAATAATGAGTATTCGAAATTTCGGCTGCGCGATTCATGTTCATTTTCAGAAAAGGAGAGCTGTCTTAATTAATTGCCCGTTTATTTTATATTTTCTACCTTGTCATGAAACCATAATGGCTCAGGTGATGTCTAAATAATGGCTTATTATGTAGCCTGAGACAAAAGAAGAGTCGTATTTAGCGGCCATCTGGGATGCTGTCACTCTGATTGGTCGAGCTGGCGTGAGCCCGCCCTGAAAGTACAGCCAGTTCGCCAGTGACTCTCCCCCCACCTAGCGGACGAAATTAGGTACTGGATGAGGTTAAAGGGTTGAAAAACCGTCGCCACTAATACCTTCTGTTATCTAAATCAAAATGCTTTCTGTCTGAAATAGCTCATAATTAACTGTCACCCTACTGTCATAGCTGTTTTTCCGAAATTGCAAGCAATGACTACGAACATAGGTCGCGTTCCCCCAATATCAACGTTACAGACTCCCCCCAACAGATAAAGAAATAGTAAATAAAAGACAAACACCTATTATAAAAGCGTGTTCTTTATCTTTCATTAATAATCCGTTCGTTACTGTGGCCAATTCGCTGTGCGAGGACGAAACATATACATAACGAAGATAGTAGTCCCGTATCAGACAAACATTTTATCATATGTTTTTTTTTGCAAAACTGTACACCAAACAGAGAGAAAATCATGTTTTAAATGCTGAAAATGTAAAGTCAAACTTCTTCCGACGCCACTGATTGCAATGGTTCTCCCCTACCAGCGAACATCCTGAATAAAGAAGGATGAGATTTGTCATCATCAATATGACAAAATGACTCAATTATTGCTTCTCTTATCATTTATCTTTGGATTTTATATTTATTGCATACAATAAACATGTGGAATGCATGCAACACTACTTATTTAACTCATCTAAATACTGATAAAATTCTCTCATGACACTGAAGATCTTGACATCATTTGTGACTCATTCTTCAAATAATGTATGACGACCAGGTTTAGATTAATTCGAAAACCATCTACTCAAAACAAAACCGAATGGTCTTTGACCCCATTTTCAGAGGATGGTGAAAGTCTTGTAATGATCTAAATGTGGTTGGGACAGGGGCGTCATTAATCTGTCTCCCTGCTGACGCTTTTGTGAGACAATGTGTATGAATATCATGGTAACATATATTTCAGTTAAAAACGCGTAGGAAGTGAGGACATTAATCACTCTGTTTTTCTTTCCCCAATACATCCTCCGTTTACGCTCCACTGGAAACTACCCTTGCTCTTCCCGCTCCATTAATTTTGATTTGTTTAGGTTTATCTTGTACAGACCGTTCTGACATGTATAGCGAAGGCTTTAAGCAGCCGCATGATCAAGGAAAGGATGGACTTTGGGATGGGTGTCGGCTGCCATCTGCTGGTAGAGAAATGTATTGTCGCCTTCCAAACTCAAAAAACACTTCTGTCGACGCATTCCTGTTTGGAATATGAGGGCTCTGTCTTCGAGACTCCGCCACTCTACAGTCCATAATAATTCATTGTAGAAGAAGACGTTTATTTGGGCTGTCAGGTGGCTCGGTGATTTGCACTCACACCCCCACAGTAATGGATTTGAGTTCCACCTCATCTCTTCCAACTGTAATATATGGGTTTCTTTCTTCTTCTAGATACAAAGTGCTCTTCTGCCCCTTGTGTGTTATTTATGTTGATGTATGCTTGTGTCCTGCTGGACTAGCACCATTTCCAGGGTGTACCCCTGCCATCTGCCCCATATCGTAGAATTGACTCCATCCCCTCCATTAACCTGTTGGTCCTGTTGGAACATGGATGGATTTACACTAATCATGTACTGTTACATGTTACATGACATCTGTAGCAATTAATGTGAAATGATTAAAACGAAGCGCCAGCCAATTCCAAGCCTTTATGTGTGGATGTATACACAATCATAATTGTATAAAAAAATATACCAGGACCATAGATTTGATTGACAAAAGGTTCTATAGATACCACACTTATGGTGAATTATGAATAAACAAAGCACATATAAAATCATCTTAGTTCAGACTTGATTATTGTGAATTTCATCATGTCTGAAGCAGTAGAGCATGGTGTATACCTGTTTCTGTGTACCTTTATTAAAATATATAATTTTGGCTCTAAAAAGCCTAACAAATAAGGGCTTAAATAAACAGGTATAAGTTGGAGTTCTTTGGAAAAGTCTTGCATAAGACTGTGCTTCTAAGATCAGGGCAAGAGAGACTCCATTTAGCGCTGTCCTTAACTGACCAATCCTGGGCCTGAAATGCCAAGAGCTCATTAGCATATCTAAGTGCTGTGACAGGTGATACGTAAGAGACTTTAAGGAACTGCTGGAGAAACAACGAATGATCTCTGGATTTGGGTCGGGAACGCAAATACAGCTGTAGGGTTTCCATTAATAACACCGGCAGGCTTCAGATCAGGGCAGCTGGTGTTAGCAGAGAATGTCGTGAGACTTTGACAAACTCCCTCATGGCTGAACAACTAGTGTGATAGCAGCAGCTTCTGTGGCAGAACAGAGCAGAAGAAATCTGTGACACTGACAATCTGAAGGCATGGCACGAGGAATTGCCTGTCATATAGACGTCATGTTATTGACTGCCAAGGCGAGACCCCTAACTGCAGCAATGGTTTTATTTCTGAAGATACCAAACACACACACACACGCGCGCACACACACACACACACACACACACACACGATGACTGGTGTGTCTTCTCCTGGGAAGAAAGACTGGGAATTATCCAGAAGTGAAACATAAGGCTTAGTCAACATCAAAGGGCCCAAGCAAAACCATGAATATGCGATTGTTTTAAAAATAAAAAGTCAGTTACATATGTTTCTCTCGTTGACCTTCCTTTGGTGCTGAATATCATTTCTCGATTGTTTACAATAAATGCTTATTTTTGTTAAGCAACATCAACAGGTTAACATTAAGTGTTTGTGGCGAATATACCAATTTGGAAAAAAATCTGATTAATGTCAATGAGTCTTGAGCCCAGAGCAGAGCCTGCCGACAGACGCTGCTAGATAATCAGATGTATGCATTATCTTCTTCCACCTGTTGTATGCTACAGTTTTCCCTTGATCGCTTTGGAGCATTTCCCGAATGACAATTAACATTCGCCAAACAACCATTATAATCCCCACACCATAATGTTACTTCTACACAGCAGAACATTGAAATTTGTGTGAAGCAGGAAAAACAAACAGTTTTAGTTCATTTATGCAAATGATTTCATACAGTAGTTATCATTTGACACAATTTTCAGTTGCTTTTATTTTCTTGGTCAAAATAGATTATGTAGTTTTACCACTATGATAATTTATTGTCCAAACTATAAATGTATGTGATCATCATATTCATAGTTCACTAAAAATGTTTCAAAAACATATTCTATAAATTGCAGTGATGCAGCATTGTTGAGTTTTTGCACAGTACATGATTTGGTGTCATTTTGTTGTTCTTGTATTGCGGCTTTACCGTTTTTGTGTGTACAGAGCTGTGTGACTTTCTGTTCGCTATTGTACTGTCTTGAGATCTAAAGAAATTATGTGTGCATGCGAGTGCTTCATCTTTCCAGTGAACTTTACATACTGTAATATAGAACCTTACAACGCTGAAACTGGTGATTTTCACATGAATAAGTAACAGTTTGCTGAAGAAAAATGATCAGTCAGTGACAATGAGAAAGTGGGAAACTACTATAATTCAGCATTGTGGAGTTCAGGAGAGACTTATACTGACATACTGATGATATATCTAAGCATTTAGACGCTCATGGTTAAAACGATGCTGATTGTTCTTTTCATTTTGGTAGCACTGACTAATTCACTGGTGGAATCATTTGCTTTTGAGACATGAGTTAAATTGTTTTGGGTTAGTTACAGACTTTTGCAGCTAAACCACAGTGTTGTGCTATACGCATGAATAGTTTTAAGAAATGCTCTTATAGTCTTGAGTACTGTATGTTACAGCTTGATTGCTTTGGCACATTTTCTGAAACATGCTTAACATTCTCAAGAGTATAAGAGCATTTCTCAAAACAAATTCATGCACCTTTTAAACCACTGGAAAAATTATAAACATTTTGAAAATTAGTGTTCTACAGAGATTAAGCATAGATTAACACCTGCTGACACAGGAAGTCTAAGCATAGTATTTAGCACCAGGACAAGATATGGACACATAGTGGAGTTCTTGGGTCTTATAGGATGCCTGCCACTGTCCAGGGCAACCTGCACTGGAACTCCTTATCAAATTAAATTAATGTAGTGACCTTTTGCAGGATCCAAAGATGATTACTGTTTGGAGTCGCACTTGCAGGGGTATATAAATACTGTGTCGTGTTTATTATGAAATGTGGCACCCAGGAACCATAAATGCGAAAAAACACATACTACGACACATCATTTTGCGTGACCTTTTCTGCCAGTCGTCTCTACGCGCCATGGAAACCGTGGCATCAGACGTATGAAGTAAATGTTTGCTTTCGCTTTGCTGGGTCCCTCATCCTGTTTAGAAAAGGTCACGCAGTGGAGATACAATTGTCATGCAATATGATCCCTGTGTGAAGAAAAGGCTGTGGTTCCAAGTTGTTATTGCAGCCAGTCAGATGCTGGAGGAAGAGCATTTTTAAAGTTAAAGGGTTCTAGATGACACTGAGGGGTAAAAGGAAGTGATACAATCAAAACAGAAACACCCCTCAAATTATGATGCAATTGTGTTCTGATGAACCCATTGTAAATTTAAAATATTGTGAATTGAATATAAATATGATCTTATGAATAAATTAGTAGGAAGTAGTAAATAAATGAATCAATAACTATTAGTCATTAAGTAAATAACTATTGTCATTAAATCAGCAAGTAAATAAGTACTGTAATTAAATATGGCACATGGTTTAAATCTGTAATATGTTTATGCTCACAGTTGCTACAGAGACTGGAAGCGTAACTGTGTGGCTGCTACCATCAAATGGCCAAAGTAACATGTGTGACGCAGTATATCGCACGCCTGGGGAACGGATCGGAATTCAAAGCTTGATGACTTGCTGAATGTGCATCGCTATCGCCCCATCACAAAGACGAAATATCATAAGTCTAACCATCGTAAAGCGAGGCGCGTCTGTAAAACTTTTGTCACCACGGTGACGTGACGGAAGGTAATCTTGGAATATGCAAATAAGTAGGCAGGTCTTCCTGCCAATATATGGCACGGTTTTATGGTCAGACCGATGTCATCCAGGATGTGCTTATTTAGCTATGACTGAAACGGCTTGCTAGGACTGAAGAATACATTCAAAATGAAAGGAAACCGGGAGAAACTTTCTTTGTCATTCAAGAAAATGTTTCTGGGAGACGTGACGGCTCAGTGGTTTACACTGCTGCTCGACACCTTCGGTATTTTCCCTACGTCACTTGGGTTTCCCCTGCATACTCCAATTTCCTCTCACAGCCCAACGAGGTGCACTTAGGCTAATTGATGTATGTATATTGCCCATAGGGAATGATTGTATGTGTACTAGTGTCTAATCTTAGGTGCACCTCAGCACTTTGCCCTATGCTGTCTGCGATGGATTCTTGACCTCCATCTGTCTCTGATCAGCATATGGGGTTAGAGGATAGATAAAGAGATGAGAAATTTAAACCTGGCCTAAAGTCTTACCTTACAGCACAGGAGGTCAGAAGCTTAAGGGCAAAACTGTACTTGGAGAGGTTTAGGAATAAGCACATGGATTCTTTTAAATAACCTGGTCATGCTCTTGAGTTTAATCCTACTGAGGATGTACGCAATGACTTGAAAACTGCTTATCACAAGCAGACTATAAGCAATCTCCAAGTAATTTGAAAAGAAAATCTGATAAGGTCTTATGGCGAAAATATGCTATTGCAACTACTGCCTGTAATGTAATGAAGATGTGCAAAAATCCTTGGGGCAAATTCCCGGTCATCACCATATTCTTTCAATTGCTGTTATTGATGATGAACCAATGCAGTTACATGGCTGAGTGCTGTTCTTCATTCACAATGGACTGTATTGGTCCCCCTATCTTACAGGATTGATCTTCGCTCTTGAATAAAGTCGGAATTTCTGTTTTCCCTTAGTGCCAAAACTCATTTTGCAAGACATACCCTTGTTAGAAACTGATTATTTATAGATGATATGTGAAGCTGTAACCGTTCTGCTACTTTGTCTGGCTTGTGCCATTTCACCTTAATCAGAGAGCTTGGCAATAAATAGCAATTGTGATCATTGTAGTTTTAAAATTCAAATCTACTGTAGGGAATAATTCCATACAGACACATGCCATCAATGCCTTTTGTTATTTATCTTTCATGTAAATCTGGATTGGTTTTGCAGCTTTTAAAAGAAATAATCAAAAACTTAAATTTAGTTGCGTTTTCTGGTCATGCTATCCATTGTTTGCAAGAATGAAGAAAGTCACATATTCATTAGAACACGTTTGTAAAATCTCTCATAAGGACCTTTGTTATACTTTGAAATATGATTATAAAACAAATTCCTTCTCTACCAGGGAATCTCTAATGCCTAATAATGGAATAATTACAGATATTATGATTAATCAAAATAATATGTTGAATTTTCACACATTTTTTCATGTAGCCCTTTGCAAAGTTTTTATAAATCTTTTTTTCCACCACACACCATGAGTTGTCTTCATGGGTCACTTGCAATATGTAAAAGACATAATAAAAAAAAAGTTGATATTTTGGTTACATATTATGACATTATGGTAACATTAAGGAAACATATATGGGCAATGTAAAGGTTGACCAGTGAAATACTGTGAAATGCTGCATTACATTTAGAGAAGGAGATGAACTTGAAACACACCCTCCACACACACATGTAAAATTCACAACTGCAATAAGGTATTATATAATTTATTTTCAGTTATGCGTTTCTGTAGATGTCTTCACCAGAGAGCTGTCTGTGTTTAATTTAACACACAAGGTCATAATAAATGCTTATTTTTTCTTTTTTAACCCAATCATTCAACATCCCTATACACTTTATTCCAAATCTGTCGTACCGCAGCCTTACTGCACTACCTCTGCTGATGACTGTTTGTACCCTAAGGCTAGCTAAATTTTATAGCTTAGATTGCCTGTAATTTGTATTTTTGCTTTAGATTTTGGACTTTTACAATACCGATATTTAAAATTTTTGTATTTCCATCTTACTTATCCTTTGTATATTTCTCCAAAGTGTTAAATATAAATGCACCACTTTTGACGCAGTTGCAATAAAGATCTTGAATCTTGAACTGTGATTTAACAGAATGAACTTCAAAAACAATTTGAACATCATGTCACTCTACACTGTTTGCACCCAAGCATTACGCTCCTGCCCCTAACACATATTCGGCCATTCACTCATTCTCCTGTACTTTCAATGACTGCAATCATCAAGTCAGTTTGTGTGTAACAGGGATGTCAAATTCACTTCAGTTAATTGGACACGGTGGAACCAAACCAATCTTGTGTTGGCCTACCGATATGTCATACGGTAATAACACATTAAGAAAACTTCTTTTTAACTCCAAAGGGATACCCTTGAATGGCTGCATAAGATTGATGGTGTTAATCAAAACACGATTATCAGTATAATGTACGATTAGCAATATCTGATAACACAGTGTGACATTTCACCTGAGAATTCAGCAGCTGCCACTCCATGTGCTTTATGCAGTTAATCACCCAATGTTGATGAATAAAGAACAGATGTGAGAATAGACGAGATCTGGAATCCTGAGTCACGTTGGCAAAAGCACAAGGCTTATAGAAAGAACAATTTCTGCAGCTTTCAGCCTGCATGTTTTCGCAAACTCGCTATTGGAGTCTGGTTTCACTATTACTGCTTCTGTAGCATTGATCTAGCTAGCCACCTCATCGGGCTATTGACTACAATTGATTTTTAGGCCCATTCTAAGTTCCCTTGCAAGATGTTGGGTTTGTTCAGTATGGTGAGCTGGATAGTGAATATTATATTACTAACCCTCTGTCATGCCCCCATGTGGAAAAACTAGGAATAGCAGATTTTTTTTTTGCTTGTACAATTTGCCTTGATTGCTTTGGCACATTTGTCAAATGATAATTAACATTTATAAAACAACAAGTGCAATGCCCACACCAAAATGTCAATCTTGCAGAGCAGAACATAATTTCTCATTGCTTCACACAAATTTTAGTAAATGTAGGCTTATGCAGATGGCCTTGTACTGTACATTTGCCATCATTTGACATAATTTTCATTTGCTTATATCATGTTGGTCAGAATGGATTATGTGGTTTCCTAGTGAGATAATTTTACCCCCAAACTATATGTGTGTGTAATCATGGTGTAAGCCACCACATACTAAACTTTTAACATGATTCAAAACTATATTTCATAAATTTCAGTAATATGGCAAGGTTTTGTTTTTGATTCCAACAGCACATGATTTGGTTGTTGTTCTTGTACTGTCATCTCGCTATTTGTCTGTTGTACACAGCTGTCTCTCCTACTGTATTTGTCCGCTATTGCTTTGCTGTCTGAAGATCTTTCACATGCATGCTAGTGCTTCCTCTCATCAGTGAACTTTACATACTGTAATGTAGAGCCTTGCAGTGTTGGCACTGGTATCACTGACATGACTAGGCATCGGTTTGCTAATGAAAAATGATCAGTCAATGACAATGAGATAGTGAGAACCGCCTATCATTCAGAATTGTCCAGCTTGGGAGCAGACTTGCACTGATATACTGACAATATATCTAAGCGTTTTGACTTGGTGGTTAAAAGAATGTTGAAGGTGCATTTCATTTTAATGGCGTCGACTAATCCATTGATATAATTAGTTGTGCTGCATGCATAAACTGTTTTGAGAAATGCTCTTATAGTCATGAGAATGTTAATTATTCCTGGAATGTGCCAAAGCAATTGAGAAAAACTAACATTGACTATTTCTAATTTGTCTGTGATGTTGAATGTTTTAATTTAACAATAATAGAATCCTGAAAGGATTTTTAGGTGTTATCGGCCAAATTATGTTTTCAGTTACATTTACTAGAACGTGAATGTGTACATGGTACCACGGTGGCTCGAGTAAGAAGGACCAGCCTGAAGATGAGGATGTGAGAATCAGCTGGGTGACCAGTAGGGAATGGCTATGTACGGACCGTGTTACCATGTGCTGCTCTGAAGGTGTTAATTGTTCATGGAAATTAATAATTGATATGCTTATAGTAACTTTTTTTCAGTTACAGTTATAGATAGTTTTGTTAGTTGTTCATCATGCTTGACAATTACATTTTACATCATGATCTAGTGGAAAATTTCCTGGGATAGTACTTTTTTTTTTTTTTTTTTTAACCGAACTAGCCCAGTCGGCTACTACCAAAAATTCTTAATTTTGTGTGTGTCTCAGCATCTGTCTCATGGCCCCCCATGTCGCTGTCTTCCGGTTCACTGTGTGACTGAGGAAAAGCAGTTATGGAAAATATTTGGAGATATGTATGTACAGTGCTCACAGAAAGTCTTGGGATGCTTGATTTATTCAGCAACACTGGTTTTATGACAAAAAAAAAAATCACTTTATTTTACCACATTAGACGCGACCTGTGGTTTTAAATAAAGCATTAAATTCAATCAGCAATAAATTAAAACCTAAATTATAGTTGTAAAAGAGCTGTTCTGAATTAAAAAGTTAATTTGCAAGTATTCTCATTTGGTGTTTTTTAATTACTAACATCCTTGCAGTAACAAAACACCAAAAATGTGTGTTTTGCATCACTTTGGGAGCCAATGACTATAATAGCAATTAATAGCAAAATGGCAAGAACAGAAGTGAATGAGAGAGTCAAAAAATGTTCATGTGGAGGATATGGGCAGATATTCTAAACATTGCTTGTCAACGTACTTTTGTTATGGAAGCAACACATTTGCGACATTTTTACAGATTTTATGTTATCACTGTTTGTGTGTGTGTGTATGTGTGTGTGATATACTGATTCAGTGCTTAGAGTAAAGCACCGTGAAGCAGAATCATCCAAAGCACTCTGTTTGGGGGCGGATCTGCCCTTCAGCAAAGGAACTTAAGTACATCAGGCTCTTGTTCATAAGTGACAGTAAGAGGGAAAAGTAGATTTGTAGGCACTGTGCTGGTTTGCTGTAAGGAATCTGAGTCGAGCCATTGGATGGGTCATGGATTATTGGCCAATCTGTATTCCTGTCTAGACCTGAGGTCGTATGCTGTGGGTAACAACCAAGAGAAGGAGTTTGTGCAAGTGGCTAAAAAGAGCTTCTATTGCAAGATGTAACCTCAGTCACAGACTGAAGGAATCTCAAAATAGAGCTCTGCTTCTTCAGATTAAGATTAGGTGAAGGTGGTTTAGGCATTTTGTAAGAATGTGTCGAGGTCAAGGGGGGCTGAATGTTGTACTGGGGAGATCCAGGACATTCTGCAGGGATAATATTTCCTGGCTTGCTTGGGAATGCCCAAGGATCCCCCAGAACAAGCTGCAGTCTTTGGCCTTGATAAGTCAGCACTGGACTGATTTACTAGGCATGCTGCCACCACAACCCCTACCCAGGAAAAGAGGTTTGAAGATAAATGGATGCATCCATTCATCCATCATCCATCCCACTTATCTAGTTCAGGGTCACAGTGAGCCTATAGCAAGTAGCACAGGACACATGGCAGGGAAACACCCAGGACAGATTGCCATTCCATCAAGGCATGTGTACGCAGACTACACACTCACACACTATGCTCTATACTTTCCATATTTTTCCTAACTAAAGGTTTATGTAGCTCTTGAAAAAATTAAGAGATCACAGCAAAATGCACAGTTTCACTCATTTCTCAATTTATGGGTATGCAAACTGCAGCCTGGCTCTTCCATGCTTCTCGTTGATGAAGAACTTCTTCCTTGCTTTATGGGTCTTCAGCCCGATTTCTAGGAGCCTGTTATGAATTGCCTTAGCAGCACACTTCACACCACCATTTTGTAGGTCACTTGAGGTCATCCTCTGATTTATGAGGTACTGCAAGATAGGTTGACGGCCATCTCTGGAATTAAAAAGCTGCTTCTGCCCACTACCTTGGTTGGTTTTTGGTTATTGCCAGTGGCTCACGCTTCACCTTGTTCTTGCCATCTTCGAAACTCTGAGCCTGGCTTACAGTGTAGCATTCTGCCAGTAGGACCAGGATTAAACCAGGGATTTAACAATGCAGATCTTTAAAAATATATAGTGTGGTCTCTTGTTTTTTATTCCAGAGCTGTATATGGACAAAATACTTTGAAGTACTAAAATAACAATTTCAAGTTGAGGTAACTGAAAAGAGGCAAATGAAAGAGGTGAGTCATACTAAATTAAATGGCAACACTATTGGTCAGGCTTATAGAGGTATGACAATCAATTTTCAAACCAACATGACACAACTAACAAGATCCTAAGACGTTTGGGCCAAATTTGCAGGTTTGTCAGTTACTTGATGTGTTGGGGGCTCAAAAATCCATCCATCCGTCCACCCATTTTCTGTAACCGCTCATTTTTTTCAGGATTGGATGGGGGTCCAGAATCTATGGGCACAAGGCAGGAACAACCCAGGATGGGGCATAAACCCATTACAGGGCACATTCACACACCATTAACACCTATGGGCAATATAGCAACTCCAATTAACCTTAGCATATTTTTGTAGTGGGGGAGGGGGGACCAGAGTACCTGGAGGGAACCCCATAAGAACATGGGGAAAACATGCAAACACCACACACATGGAACCCTGGTGGAGACTCAAACCCTGGTTCTAGGGGCGTGAGGAGACAATGCTTACCACTGCACCACCATGCTACACAGGGTCTCAAAATCATAACAGAATATTCTAAACATGGACTTACTGCATTAGAACACATGAACAATGGTTATTAGTCAAAGCTCACTGACAGGGATAAGGTAACTGCTAAACACAACAAAAGTCGACAAGACACAATAACCAGAGATGAATCAGCATTACTGTGATATAGTCTCAATAAAAATGCATGTCATTAGTATCACAAAAACAAATGTTTTGGATTTGAAAACCACTTGCATCCAAAGCCAAGAGAAAGGCACACATATTCGCACCAAAAATCTTTCGCCTTGATACACATATGTCCCCCCCCCGAGTAACATTTGGAAAGGGTGGATTGAAGCCGTGCTGCTATACATGCACGCGTACATCCTAATGTAAAGCTAGACTCTGTTAATATGAATACAAATACAACACAGGTGTCTTTAAATGCTGCACCTTAATGTATGTTTATTTTGCTATACTTCGTATTTTTTCATAAAATATTTCTGTTGTGCAGTTACAGATCAGGTGCAGATAATTTTCTAAATGTGCACCTTAATGGATAATTATTTAATTTGAATTTATTTTGATTTATTTTTAAGTGAATGCTAGTTTCTTATTAGTAGGTTGCAGCAGTATTGACAGAGACTTTATCTTTAAGAAAGACAGTTGTACTTTGTTTAGTAAACCAAGAAAATAAAGTAAAAAAGCAATTCATGTTCTTGTTACCTCTGCTGTACCAAAGATGTACCGATCCGTGACTTCAAAATAGAGGCACGCACCGAACTGTGATTTTTGTGTATCGTTACACCCCTACAAGATACACTGATATGAGGAACACAAATCCTAGTCACCTTTTTGCTCCTTCCTGGGTTGTTCCCATAGCCATATAGGTTCTGGATCCCCCGCGACCCTCAACCGCAC
>JABFDZ020000042.1:19728817-19744562 GCA_019775955.2 Pollimyrus isidori
GGGGGGTGTGCCGAAATGGGCCAGAACTGCTGAAACAGAAATGAAAGAAACCAATGATGTCATAAAAGATTGTGACACACAGTCTCCAATGATGTCATAAAGGATTGTGACACACAGTCTCGCCAAATCCGCCACTCTCTGCTCCGACTGTTTCGGAAATAATGCTTCTCACTTTGGATATTTATCACATGCGTTGGGTATTTAAATGCAATTGTACCAGAACCAAATGCATAATCGTGCTCATTATGAGTTTTGCGTAAAGCGTGAACACCATTATACCCGCATCCGTCTGAAATGGATTCAAGGCGCCAACTGCAACGACAAAGCCATTAACATAAGAAAGGTATACGATGTCACGGTCACCCCTCCCCATGCAGTGAAAATAATGTCACAAACTCTGTTTATTCTTTAAAGACCTTAAACCTTTGATACTCATTCTGGTAAATTCCCTGGCTCAGATATGGGCTGTGCAGAGGGCAGTGTCTGGCTACAGTACATGGGAGAAAGATGGACACAGATGGGCATCCATATTTATTAAAAAGCACTAGAACACATAAACTGTAATCATAGCCACCAAATCAGTCGGAATCTGTCAGCAATGGACGTGTTTGGCCCCAGGCTTTGAACGATTCGGTGTGTTCTAATTTAAGAGAGTTCTTTCAACCACTCCTTCGGTGACAATGGAATGTTAATTACTGTGGATGAAAATTATCTGCAGAGTTCAACCAATCATTCCCATGTTAATTAAACCCTCACCGAGGGAATAAACATGTAATCTTCTTACCAGAAATTGTTGATGTACTTGATGGCGACCAACCAAAGCATATTGATAATGAGGAGCCGTTTGTGATTTACTCTGCATAAAATGACTCTAGAAACCGATGGAATTTTGCCCATTCCATCTTTCAATATATATACTTTTGAGAGATTCTGCCAAATTAGGTAAAACCTCAAAATGCAGTGCATATGTATAGTGACAAAAGTGGGATTTATTAAAATCACATGCTCATTAGCTAAAGTTAAGGATGATTCAATTGTGGAATGTATGATATGTCTTCAGAATGCCACGCAGAGAAAGTCTGTGGCCCATTTGGGTCAGAGAAATTATCAGAGCGTTACCTGCTCAAATACTATGGCTGACTGAATGATATCCCCATTTGGACCTTGAGCAAGCACCTTGATCCCAAAGATCTTGAGGGGTCCCCTGGAGGGCACATCTTGAAGGAAGGGGGTAAAAGTTATCGATGGTAAAAGTTATGGACTGGGGTAGAAGATTCCTGGCAAGTTCAATGGGCAAGTCTCACTAGCTTAATAAAGAATGAAATACTGTATGGCAGGAACTGACATTTATTAATGCCTGGTAGAAAGGCAGATCTTAGCAGAAGCATGTAAACAGGGATAGTACTGTAACATCAGGCAGGGGAGCATTTGACGTTGCAGCCTCACTAAAAACTGCTGCTTGTGCAGGATACTTATTGCATGGTGCACGCTGTCATTTTTCATATTGGCTAGTTCTACATCACTACTGTAAATGTTTTCAGACTCATCACCCAGCGACCCCTGGGAGGCATGCGTCCCTATCTACTTAATCTAATTCCAGCTATAATTGACAAATGCAATTTAAAGCTCGTCCCTTTCACTCCTTCTTGCTAAATATGCGCCCCTGCATTATCGACTGTTTTATTGCCCGTTCCAGTCACATTAGATTTTCCGTGAGAGTCGTCTGATCTCTGACTAACTCATCTCTGTGTCAGTCTCAAGGGTGTTTTTTTTTTTCTTTTTTGTAAAATGCGTTCCTGTGCGATAGAAGATGTTCAGGTGGGCCAGCAAACATGTGTGGGCATCCCCCGTGGCATGATTGGGTGCTGAGGTCTGAGAGGCAGGCACGGGCTTTGGCGAATTGACCAATCTCAAGCTGGGCAGATGCTTAGTTTCTCGAGGCCCCTTTAGATCCCATTATAAAGAAACCCATGGAAATGAACATGTGGTTAATTATGGGCTGGTCTCCAGGCAACCTGGTAATCCCCTCTCATGGCCCCCTCATATGATGCAAATAGTTTCAAGTTTCAAAGTTTTATTCGTCACGTACACGGTTGCACTCGGTATATTGTGCAGTGAAATGCATTACTGCTAAGCTCCAGACTGTCAACAGGGGACATGAATGTAAGAGACGTAAAGGGCACAAAAGAGTAAAAAACAAGACATAAGACATTAAACAATAAACAGAAATATCAATAGCGTGCAGCTGGCAGTAAAGTGGTATGTGCAAACACTCTAAGAATAGATCAACATTTACTTATTTAAACTTTACATGTGTAAGGGGAGTATACAGGTATGGTGGTTGCAAAGGTCCTGAAAACTATCCTGATTAAGGATCCAAGTTGCCTGAGGAAATAATAAATAAATAAATGCACATACACGCACACGAACACACACACACACACGTATAAAACAAAAAAAAAGTGTAGAGATTCAACCTAAGGAATTAGATACATTCGGTATAGACAACAGATTAAAAGTGTACCTTATATATAAATATTATGGGAATTAAATTATTTTTAAATCTGGGATTGAAGATTAAAATTGCCATTTCTTTAAGTAAAGACAATATAAAGGTATATTATTATTTTAGGGTATTGTGATATTGGTGTTGGCTTATATCCCCGGGAAGTAGGTGCATTGATAAAGGTTAAGAATTAATTTGGGATTACCATTATAAGGCAGGGTTCGCCCTGTTAATATGGATGCAGCCCGTATTTATGAGTTTTGAGTCAGATGATGAAGCCTCTATCTAGAGACGGCAGGTCAGTCCAGAGGACATGTGGCTTTCAAGTCGAGACCGATCTGAAGGAAACTCTGTGAAAAGAGAAAACAGCTCCCGTGGAGTATCATGTGACAGCTAAGTGTACCGTATTTCAACAGGGAAAAAAAAAAACTGCCAGAGATGTGCCAAATGAAATTTCACATTTAGAAAATCTCTCACTTGCAATGAAACAGCTATAAATGTCCCGGAATATCACAGTGTACAGACAAATAAATGTAACTGAGATTGTAATCATCAGGGAAGAATAGCCCAGGTTTACATATTTCAATCTTACATTTTCTAACAGCTTTTCGCGGTTAAGGTCGCAGACAGGGTTGCCAAATTCAATCAGCTGGCTGGAGTGAGATTTTCAGTTCGAGATAAGTCTGCACACATGTGCACACACATTTACATGTATGTAGCAGTTTTATTACCTTATAAATAGTCTTATCAGCGCTCTTGATGTGGCAAATCTTAGGTTTATAATGGAATAATATGGATTTGCCATAAGATTTCTTTGCGTGAGAGTCAGAAAGGGTGAGTGCCACGCCAGATGCGTGAGACCCGGCAACTTTCTGTTGAATTCTGGTGTTTCATTCAGATCCGTTGCCACAGGTGTATAAAATCAAGCACCTAGCCATGCAGTCAGGTTTACAAATATTTGTGAAAGAATGGGTAATTCTGAAGAGCTCAGTGAATTCTAGCATGGTATTGCCATAGGATGCCACCCTTTGCAATAAATCATTTTGTGAAATTTCTTCCCTGCTAGATATTCCATGGTTAACTGAAAGTGGTGCTATTGTAAAGTAGAAGCATTTAGGAACAACAGAAAGAAACCATGTGAAGTAGAATGAGTTGGCAAGTGCTGCGGCTGAGACGCATGGTGTGTAAATGTCGCCGACGCTTCAGACTGCCTCAGGCATTAACCCCGGTACAAAAACTGTGTACTTCATGCAATGGGCTTCCATGGCCGAGCAGCTGCAAGCAGACCTCACATTACCAAGCGCAGTGCCAAGAGTCAGATGGAGTGGTGTAAAGCACGCCCCATGGGACTCTGGAGCAGTGGAAACATGTTCTGTGGAGTGACGAATCATACTTCTTTGTTTGGCAGTCTGGTGGGTGAGTCTGGGTTCGGCGGGTGCCAGGAGAACATTACCTACCTGACTGCATGGTGCAAACTGTAAAGTGTGGTGGAGGAGGGATAATGGCATGGGGTTGTTATTCAGGAGTTTGGCTTAGCCCCTTAGTTCCAGTGAAGGGAACTCTTAATGCTTCAGCATATCAAAACATTTTTGACAATGCTATGCTTCTAACTTTGTGGGAACAGTTTGGGGAAGACCATTTTCTGTTCCAGTGCACAAAACAATGTCCATAAAGACATGATTGGGTGAGTTTAGTATAGAAGACCTTGACTGGTCTGCTCAGGGCCCTGACCTCAACCGCGCCAAATACCTTTGGGATGAACTGGAACAGAGATCGCGAGCCAGGCCTTCATATCCAACAATGGTGTCTGACCTCACCACTGCTTCTCTGGATGAATGGACACACTCCACACTCTTGTGAAAAACCTTCCCAGAAGAGTGGCAGCTGTTATAACTGCAAGGGGGGACCAACTCCATATTGATGCCTGTAGATTTAGAATGGGATGTCATAAAAGTTCCTGTAGGTGTGATGGCCAGGTGTCCCCAAATAATGTATTATGCATGCTATAAATGTTTATTCTGTTTAAATGTATTTACATATAGATATATGATAACACACTCACATCCAAAATTCCAGGATGGATTAAGTTTTATATTTACAGTATTTCTATATTTAATATCCTTTTGTTATTTTGGTAATTTTTATCTGCAGTTTCAGTCTCTTAGCCAGTAGTGAACCACCTTGATATAAAAATAGACTACTTTCTGTATAATTCATCAAGCTGTACTTCTGTTTCAGTCTGTTGTTTTTGGCCGTCTTATGGACAAATGTGCATAAAAGTCAAAAGACGCCGACTGACGCAGCTGACGTATTCATTTCAGCCTCTGCGCGTCTTTCTAACAGAAGTTTTACAGTCATTTCTGAGCTGGTGTTTTTTTTTTTCTTCTCACACACAAAGGTCATGATCAAAATTGCCGTTAAAAGGAGAAATTGCATCTCGCGCCTGGGGACCAGGCGGAGAAACTTGAGGATCGCACGGCAAACTAACCATGATAAACTTTTAAAAGGGTCAATCGGAAAGAAAGTAAACACCCACATGTGTGGCTATGATGAAAGACCGAGTTAAATAAGTCTTCTCTTTTAAATGCAAAGACGTGGCTACAGTCCCTGGACAATAACATCCATTCATAATTGCTTGTTTTTTAGCCATCTGCGCTCAATTCCATGCTTTTCAGCTGCAATTGTGTTCCGCATGTGACCTTCAATGGCATGAACACTCAGTCCCCACTTGTGTTTCTGTCTAAGTGAATTCCACCGGAGGTTTACAAAGGCATCCGTGAATCGGTTTGACAAGAGTCAAGGCATCACGCCAACGGCGCCCCCCTAAAAATATTTTAGTGCCCCGAAAGGTCCTCTGCTTCTCAGTCCTCACCTCAGTCTTGACGAGCTGATTAACAGCTAATTGCGGTTTAGCAGCACCGTCAAGTAACAATTGCCATTGTGTTGATGCTTGTTAATTTTTGCTGAAAATTAGTGAGTTTGCAGAGGGCTAAAGAATGACTATGTCTGCTATAAAGAAATGACAAATAAATTGCTTTATCATCCATCTTCCACTGGTTGATATAAAACTGGGTCACGGTGTGCCTGGAGCCTATCCCGGGAAGCTGAGCCCACAAGGTGGGGAATATCCTGGATGAGATTGCAGGCCTTTAGAAGGCACACGTTCAAAATGAGAATTTTTGACTCACTCATTCACCGAACCACACATTTACTGGACTGCAGGATGCATGGATGCGGTGCCAGGGTAGAAACCCATGCAACCACAGGGAAGAGCATTCAAAATCCACACACGCAGATGGGAGCATAAATCAGACCCACAACCATGGATGGTTAGATGGATGGATGCCTTCTACAATAACCGAAATAAGACATACTGTTTACCGTGACCTCTGACCTCTGGTGTGCTGGTTCAAACCAGAACATTTAAGCTCCTGCTGGCTGCAAGAGCCAACTGAAAGCAAGACTTAAAACGCAGGATGCAACACTGGTTCAGGAGGTAGGGAGGGAAAATGAGGAGGACAAACGAAAAATTTAATTCAAGCCATGTCTGGCATTAGCGTTGGTGCAGTTTCACGTGCGCAATAATAATACCGCACCTATTCCTTGAAGTTCTGAACTTCCAAGAGCCTTTGCAGACGTGAGACTCCCTAAGGAGCTACATTTTTTTTTATCAAACTAAAAATTCCATAGGAGCCGTAAACACATAGCAGGGACCTACAAAGCTCAGGGGTGTTTGTTTTTGTTGTTATTGAAGTTGTTCTTCCAAAAGACCTTGAGAGAGAAGGCAGGCTAAGTAGTCAGCTGTGTTTGCATTTGTGTTTACTAATTACTCCAAATGTCATTGACTTGTGACTTTTCCTCCCTAGATTCGTCACTCTCTGGACTGTCATCGTTTACAAAGCTATTTAATGAAAAACAAACAAATAAAAAAAGTCATTAATGAGGAATTTTAAAGGCAAAGCTCTACGGTTTGAAAATAAAAGGGTTTAATGCCATAGGAATAATTTCACAGAAGCCAACAATTTACAGCCTGATTTTGTTTGCTTAATAACATGCCACTACATCACTTAAAGTGTCAATTCAAATTATTTGCCAAATCAACTAATTTAACGCGGACTTAAATTCCATGTTCTGTACTATTTTTTTTTGCCATGTCGTGTGACACAGGGCAGGTACAGGGGCACCAGAGAGGCATAGATACCCTGGCAGATTCAGTGACCCCTACACTTTGGAGGGGCCCTTAAATGCATAGAATGGTAAAATTATTTAATGAAATCTTTAACTATTTAAACCTAGAAGCGGTCTACAGCCATTGTTATGTGATCACATTAGTAGTATAGTCAAAGCAACAGAGTCAAAATGTCAATGAAAAGAAGTGGTGGGGGGAATGGGGGGTCAAGGTGGTATTTTGTCATGGGCCCAGAATTTAGCTGCGACTTTGAAACATTTAGAGTTGAAAGTCTTGTCAAGATTCAGTTCCTGTCAGCGCTGTGTGAAAGGCAGCTCACCTTCCAAACAAACCATGCTAGAAAAGGGGACTTGGGCTCTCCTTGGACTTTCCCATTTCCACGGTAGACAGGTGAGGACTTAAATAAAAATGGGGGAAACAAAACAGACAAAACCATGCTGTTTCGCTTTTGCCTGGGAGGGAATTTAGTGAAGGGGAAAAATATGAATATAACCAGAATAAAAACCAAAAATCAGTGGAGTCTCCTGGTTTATCCGGCCTGGTGGAAGCGGGTACCCCCTCTCGCTCTCAGGCGCTCTGCTATACTTCAACTCCGTTGAACCCTAAAGAGAGGAACTTAACCCTAGTCGCTTAAATAACGATTGAACTCTATAAACTGCAAGTGGCACAGGTCTGACAGGCTTTTTCCATCCATTCCAAGTGGTTATTTAACACCGGCTCTCTTTACATTTGAAACTATTGATTTTTGCAGAATTAAATTCATATTAGGTGCTCAGTAATGGAGTGAGTATATCAGGGGCATTGGCAAGAGAGGCCTTTTTATGAATATAAAGAGGGCACTGGGTCTCGGTGGAGATTTGGAATGCAGGGGCCGTGCTCAGGGAGATCTTCTCTTGGCCTCTGGGAGGACTGGGCGGGGGGAGGACGGGGATGCTGAGATGCAGTAGGGGTGCAGAGGTAAAGCAGATAGGTCGCTGTCCATGGTGCTGAACTCCCTGCCCCAGCCAGGCCCGTACTCAGCGCCGGCCTTGTTCCTGCTCCCCTGGGTGCTGCCGCCCCCTTCTGGGCCCCAGGGTTCAGTTCAGAGGGACTGGTAAAGGGCACTGGCAGCGTGGTAGTTTCGGAAAAGGTATGTCCCGAGAGAGGGATGAAAGAACGAAGGCTGTTGGAATGGAAATTGGCAGGTCAGTCTTGCGTTGATGGTGCATGCTGTGATTGGTCCATCTGTCAGCCAATCAGAGGCACAATGCTCATTGCTATCCTTCCACCAATCTTCTGACCACTTATCCAGTACATGGACACCAGCTGGAGTCTATTCCCGGCAGCTTATGGTAAAACACCTTGATGGAGATGCCAATACTTAAATCATGAAAATAGTCAATCATGAGCAGATTCTGTCCAGGGCATGATGGGCAACTGCCCAGAGCAGAATCTTCTGTTGGAGAGCTGGGAAAAATATGTACTTTTTTTTTTTTTAAACTTAAGTGTTGGGGTGGTACAAAGCATACCTCAAGTATATGACGCTATTGCAATGCCTTAATTGTCCCCTTTAAGGAACAACAGAACTCAGTACAGTGGCATGTGTAGTATGAAAAATATGAGAACAACATAATGTCCTCTACAGAGGAAACAAATGAATTTACGGACCTCCAGAGGACATAGGTGAGGGAGGAGAAGTAATATTGGACTGTTGAGTGCCTGGTAGATGCCACCACAATCACCAGTGGTAGGCAGAAAAAAAGCACCTTGGAGTGATTGCGAGCCAGTGGATTGTAAATAAGCTGGACCTGTCGCATTGTTCCTGCTAGGGGGTGATTTTGAAGCAGGACCTCGTAGAGGAGGGCAATCACCAGAGTCCATCGCAGCTTCGATTACCTTGCCTGTGTTGCATTTGCAGTTATATGAGAGAGACATAATTGGCTACAGAAGCAGAGAAATTATGGTCTGATCTTCTGAGTCCTCTTCTTGTTGTGTCAGAAAATGGCTTTTTATTGACAGTGGTTAAATACCAAATGCATTGGAACGTGCTGCTGATTGCATTGTGGAAATGTTCCAACATCACTTTTTACGACTGTGTGTCTGTGTGTGTTTGACATCGTGTCTCATTACTTTCTATCCGGTATGAGCAAACCTCAGGTGTTTATATTCACCTACTGTTATTAAATTCTTGAAATAGTGAATATTGCTGGAAGCACTGAAAGGGGGAAAAAGTGTTTGTTTTGTTTTTACATAGCAGTGTTCAATTAAAATTCATACATAATGCATTACTTATTGCGTAGCTGGGCCTGATTCAATTTGGAGAGCTCTTTGCAGAGCTCCTTATATCTCATGGTCACTATAAAATTAAACCAGATCTGAGTCACTTCAAATGAAAATATGTGGAACTGATATATGGGAATTTATGTGAAAGCCCAGTGTCATCCATATAATATGTATAACATTTTGCTTGTGAGCATTGTGGTGTACATAATAGTACGATTATGGTGTGAGTTAGTTTATTTTGCTTTGCCCCCCTTACCATCAGTGTTGATTGATTTGATTTCAGTGTTTGTGTTCCCCTTTACTGCGGTGCACATAGTGGGTGCACCTAAAAGTGGAAGGAGTATCTTTACAATTAGGCATGGGATGGAGGTAGATTCCTCCTTCAGCCATTTACTGAACGTTTGCAAACCATACCAGCTACAAAGAACTTCCTACTCACGGCTTACTCTTTCGCATTTTTTGGATTCAATCAACATTCTCTACACTCAAATGGGTGAACTAACGCACAAGCCTCAATCTGCAGAGTCTGAACACTATCCAGGTTAGATTACATAACTCAGTAATTCGGACAGGTTTTACAAAAATAATCCACCTGTACTTCACATTCATGCCGTTAATCATCATTTCTGCTTGCACTGATTTTTTGCCTCTTGACCTTGGTTTTCTTTGTCAAGTTATTAAATTTCAGGCCAAAAGAATGACACTTTTTCCTTGTCAGTGTGTGCTCCTTTTGTTCATTGCTGCCCTTCAGTCAGGCCCATTACGTTGTGTATGAAAGTACTACAGTAAGTGCTGCAATGTGTACATAAGTACATCAATCTCAATTTTCTACAAGTGCAGTGACATGCCTTCAAGACCAGCCAGGTGTGTGCAGGCAGAGTGCATGCTACTAAGAAACAGGGCATGCAGTTGTATGCCTTACCTAAACCATGCAAACAAGATGTTATAAACTAATAGAAAAATGTCTTTTCTGTGTTGAAGTTATTGTACTTTTTTGAAGGTATGCGAGCCAGAAGCAAAAAGTCGTATAGCCTTGAATCCAGTGTCAAGTTAACCAGATTAAAACGTGAAACGTGATTCTTTTCTGAAAAAGCTGCATTCAGGTATTTTCTGTAAATATTTGAAAAAATGGCTGATTATGAGGCCCAGTTTTTATATAAGGAAAATGCTTATGAGAAGTATGATTCTGTTTTATCAAGGTCAGCAGTCCTAAGAAATGAAGAGCATGCAAATATGGCAGGTCCAGACCTTGCATTTCCACTCAACAAATCCTCAACTGTGCATTTTTTTATCCAACACTTAGGTAAGTCTTTATATTAACAGCCCTAGAGTAAAAAAAAAAACCTTTAACAGATTGATGTCTTACTTACTCTGTTTGATGCGCCATGCTGAGATTAGTTAAATTGAAATGAAATTGAGTGTTAAATAAATATCGGACTGGAACTTGACAGTGACAAACGGGGAGGCAGGGAAGATGCAAAGGTTGGCTCTTCTTTAGAGAGTGAATGCAGATTTGTGTGCGAGTGTGTGTGTGTGTGTGTGTGTGTGTGTGTGTATTATTTGCAGCATCACCACCAACCTCGATAACGCAGAAGACGTTATGCAACTCCACGCACCCATTTTTGAGGTCGTAAAACATGATCGGAAGTCAACAGAAACTGTTTTTTTTTTCTTTGCCTCACTCCACTCACAAGTTCACACAGAGTCACAGTCTATAATTTTTATCACATTCAATTTACTTTTTATTTGCAACCCCGGTACAGCTAACAGCGAATAGTTAATTTGCCGTAAAATTTTTACAGCTTGTGGTGAGCCACTTGACATTTGAAATGCTACCGTTGCACGTTAGAGAAACACGTAGAAGGGTCTTAAAATCATGACGTAGGTAGGAAACACATTGGAAATTGCCTCTGCTAAACTAATATAGCTTAAAAATAAAACCTCCAGACAAAATGTGACAGAAACAGACATCCACCAAGTAGTGTTGACTGGTGACGGCACCATGAGCTTCTAGTTATTTAGTTCAGTTTCGGTAAGCACTGGGTTTTCTGGAATATTAATGAATTAATGAATATTTTAAGTTCTGTGTTTCCTTTAATGTCTATTACATGGATTTAGGAGGTCATATTAAAGTATGTAAAAGTACATCCATCCATCCATATGCATCTTCAAACCTCTGTTCCCGATGAGGGCTGCACTGATGGTACAGGACTGTTTTTCTTTCTTTTTGTTTATTTGTAGAGACAAATACAAATAAAAACAGGTAAAGAAAGAGTGAAATTGAAAACACAGCTATTAGAATGTGTCAATAATGTCCATCCTTCTATCCATCTCCTAACCATTTATTCTAAGAATCACAGGAGGCTGGATCTTACCCAAGGAAGCACAGGGCCCAAGGATGGGGTTCACTCTGGATGGGATGCCTGTCTATATCAGAGTGAGAATCATTTTTCCCGACTATAAAGAAAAGACTTGCAAGTAGGGCCGATATTACCTGACAGTATCACTATTGCCTCGCACTGCTGTTTACTTCCAGCCGTCCAAATCGCATCAGATGTTTTTTTAACTGGGGCAGCACTGCAAAAGCCTCAGGTTTAAGCCGTGGGAGAGGTCAGCCGAGTCCGGAACAATCTCTGATTTACACCGCGGCTGCCCGGGCTGTCTTGCGGGTCTCATGTTTACGCAACGCCCGCACACAGGTGGAACTGTTTATGGAACTGTTTATTTCCAATTCAATAAGCTGTCTACTCGCATTCAGTGTCCAACCGTGATGCTCTCAAAACCATATTTCGCACATATGGACAAACAGGCTGGCATCCAAAAAACACAAAAAGGAAACAAAGGCCCCCCACTCTAAGTTAAAATGCTTATTTGCAGTTTTATGCATTTTTATGTTATTTACTCCATTGTTTATAAAATTGTTAAATATTAATAGAACTTCCATTTAGTGCTCTTGGCAGTTCATTATTTGGGTATACTGTGCAATCCAGACTGCGTAAGGTCAGGGCATCAATCCTGTAAGGAACACGCTTGAAGAGGTAACGTGGGTAGCATGCTCAAAAATAATATCTAATTGATTATTAATATCCAATGGCTGTGTAAACAACCTGGAAAAGAAAAATAGGATGATACCACTTTTTTATTTATAATTTTTCCATTGCTTACCACACTTTTAACTGTGTTATCTGTTCTCCCAGAAACACGAAGGATACTGACTTCTACATCATTATAACTTATACATGATGGTGACAGATTTGTCACTGTGTCAAAAGAAGATCCATGTATGAAGGGAAAACAGGGGACAGGAAGCAGGAAGTTTTGGGTTGTCGAACAAGCTGTCGTTTGTGAGAATAGTTCAGGGCTTTGGTGGCACTACAGCTATAATATTTTTAAGATCGTACTAACATATTTTTTCCAAGATAATAAACTCATTGAGGTTGAGGATCTTTCACAGATTTAATGTAATGAGAAATGTCAGCATCACAGTCATGTTGTAAATCATTTGGACAGAGCGGAAAGTCTTTCAAGGAACTAGAAACGCAATTGGCCTTGGTGTGCAAGACATCTGTATCCAAGGCTACAGAACAATGATCCTTAAATGAAAAAAGGTAAATATATGATGACTCAAAGCAAATGAGGCGGAATATGACTGAGCTTCTTCTGAAGGGAAATGGAATTTAAAGATGGTCTTATTCTTTACAAATAAAGAAAAACTGACCACTGAAATTAAAGTAAAATTGAGCCAGGGAGGAAAAGCGTCCTCCAGATTGAAGTTTTTGCATTAGGATTTGATGAACAGTGATGCAAATGAATGGTGTGTTGATCCCCACTGGTCTGGCTTTGCATGTACACTACTGGAACGTTACCTCAGCTACCCCTGGTACCATCAAGCAGCAGATGGTAAATCATATGTACATTTTCAGTCACTGTGTAGAGCCAGTTATCTGCCACTCCTGTGCCCTTATTAATCCTTGTGCTTTCTCATACACACCATTCTTATAAAATACCATCAACACCAAGGATTAGTTCTCCTTCTCCGTGATGCAAGCAGCTTTTTTTGTCCCCAGGAGCAAAAGAAAAGCCATTTTTAATACTTGACACATCCAACACGCTCTTCCTGCAGGAAATGTATGGATTGATTCATAGCAATGATATGTCACTGCTGACCAAACTGAATGTAGTTAAAATGGACAGCTTTGTGTGGTTGCTTGAACTTGTGGCAATACAGATGAATCCCTGGGTGTGTTCAGTGGTAAGATCTGAGTAACCGTACACTCTTACGGGGTTAATGCGTTTGGTTTACACAGTGCATGAGGGAATCCAAGATTTATGACTCATAAATGCTCTTCCTTTCACCAGGACACATTGAGTTGTCAAAGCCATTTTAAAGGAGTCGTTTTTCAGACACAAACAACGCTTTGTCCTATAAAATGTATCGAGGACGAGACAATAAAGGTATTTTTGAATTTATCTTTTTCTGCAAGGTCCGAAGCCCAAAACTATAAATTTGAAAAATAAAAAGCCAGCCACGTTTTAAGATGGATTCCACCACGAGTTACCCTGCCATGTATTTTGATAATCAATTTGTTCTGCGTTTTATATTGCTCCATTTTTTAATCATAATGCTCACAATAAACACTGACGTCATTAACAAAGACTTCTGTGGAAAATTAAAAAACTTCAAAAGAAGTATATCTGAGTTGCTAAAAATAAGTTTGAAATGTTTACAGAAACCCACTCGGTTACTTTTTATTATAACAGTTGCATCAAGAATAAAGATACAGATCCTGCCGTCTTTCAAACAGATACCTTTGTCAGGGTCAGGGAGGGTAAGGAGCTTATCGCGGGCAGCATAGGGCACAAGGCAGGGGTACGCCGGCTGGGGTGCTAGTCCATGGTGGGGGCGCATGCTAAAGGCAATTTTGGGACATTGAGTAGCCTGACTGCATGCCTTTGGTATGTGGGTGTAAAGCAGCATACGCTGTGGAAGCCCACATGGTGCGGGGAGAACATGCAAACACGCACGCCGAGCGATAAGGGATTAACCACCCCACCCCCCACCCAGAAGGCAGTGGGCCACAGCGTCACCCACTGAGTGCACTGTGCCACCCAGAATCAGATATCTTTCCCAAAAACGCCTCATTTTTATTCAACAGATTTCATAGGAAAAAGAGGATACTAAGCTTGAAATGCAACCCACAGAATGCTCAATGTATGATGCGCTGGCACTGAAAATATGGTAGGTAAAGAACTGTTATAATTAAAGCATAATGAGTCTTATTAAACTGCAATAATTTTGGACATAGGGTCACGGTAATTCACTTGCACTGACACAGGCGTAGTCATTAACACGGGGATCTTCTCCTGAGGTTTTGTGGCTGTTGGGTTTGTCTGTGTGTGCGTGCGTGTGTACGTGCGTGTGTGCGCGCGCGTGTGTGTGTGAATGTGTGCTGCTGTAAGTCGCCAGTTTGTTCATGCGCTGAAAATCCCCCTTACAACGAACAACAAGCCTTCCGATGGTTCATTTATGTGACAGATCTTCTTAGACAACGGAGAGGCACGGGGGTATTTTTCTCTTCCGCGCGGCTATGTCTAGCCTCGTCTAGCTTCGTCACACGGGATCCGTCCAGTTCCTGAAGTCTGTTGCCACGTGAAATGGGGGTGGCCACAGTGCCAGCTGCACCCTGGCAGACGTGGCGGAGGACCACCGACGAGAGGCACGTTGATTGCATGCTTTGCATGTCCGCTCCGCAAGGCTGATTTGAATCGCAGTGGATCTCGGCCTCTCGCTGGGGGAGGTCGGTCTGCAGCAGAGGGGGCCGTCCCACCGGACGGGCATTAACGTGTCAGAACCTGCTGTCTAGGACAGTGATTGGGGGGCTGATTGCTTTAATCAGCCTCTTGTCGACTGGCAACGCGAAGATGCTGTAAAGCAAAAATGACACAGAGCTCTTTTTTAAACTTGTACCCGTTACCTCTGCACAATACAGCATTCTAAAACTACCATTTGCATCTTTTCTCTAAACTAGCTATTATGCTTACCAGGATTAAGTTTTGTCGACTTTCTTTGCATATGTCAAAATCAAAATCCAATAATTTGCCATGTACAAAATGTGCAAGGAATTTGTTGCAGTCGGTGGCACAGGAATTCATTGTCAGTATACCATCGAGACAAAAATACACAGGCAGAGGAAAGCATAGAGAGGTAGAATTAAAAGTGAGATATTTATAAATAAACAAGCATAGACATATGAATAGCGGAGAGGCAGGATGTAAGGTAAATCTGTACAACGTAGGCCACTATTAGTGTAAATGTATAACTACAGTTACTGTAACATTTGTGTCTTTTGACTTACAGATTTTGGGACATTCTGTTAAAGAAATGTGAGTCAAGATATTCCAGGAAGGATTTCTTGGTGCAATATGTGCAGTTTAAAACAGCACTTCAAGGGCTTCGGAGGCGGGTGGCAAAAGAACTTACTCCTTTTAAGATCCCATGAGTTCAGCGTGACCCGACACTGCTTCATGGCAGAGAGCGACACCGTCCCCCGAAGGTGAGCGTGGGCTGTGGACGACGTACAAGGGTTGCCAGTCGCCCTTCTTGTAACTGTCCAGGATCTAACTGATTATGTATGGGAAGCTTGTCTGATGTCCTGATGTCAATTCTGCCATTAATGCTTTGGGGGGGGTGGATTGTTTAGTAAGAACTAAGCTGAGGATATATATATATATATATATACACACTCACCTAAAGGATTATTAGGAACACCTGTTCAATTTCTCATTAA
>JABFDZ020000042.1:19752481-19763502 GCA_019775955.2 Pollimyrus isidori
ATAAATGTGCCCCCCTTAAAAACACACTGGCCCGACCTCGGCCCCCCTGGTGATTTTGGTCTAGAACCGCCACTGTTCTCAGGGACAGCTAATGCGGTCCAATGGGGTTTGAACCTCGAATCGTGGACAGACAGCGGGGACCGGAAGTGTTGTGTAGCTCGGCAGGTTAGAGCACCGTGCCTGTAATCAGAAAGGTGCTGGTTCCAATCCTGTGGACCTTAACCTCCAAACCCACCAGCCACTATCCAACCTTTGTTTAACAAAAAATGCATGTTGCTTTGGATTAAAGCATCAGCCACAGAGATAAAATATTTATGTACTACTCATAATTCTAGGAATTCTAGGGGCAAAAAATGAAGGGATTTAAATAAAAAGCAAATGACCACTTATTGCAGTAGTATCTATACAAATGTGAAGAAAGTGATTTAGCATTAGCACTTCAACACTGATAATGAACCCAGCAGACCTGAGGTGATTGCTGAAGGTATTTCGTCACATACTTTGAACATGCAGTTACTGATAGAGAATCGGTAAACATGCCAGAAAAAAAGCTAATTACCTTTGCTGAAATTTGCCATATAAATTCAAGAAAGACAATGCATGCTAAGCTAAAAGATATAGCTTTACCAAAGACTATTTAAACATCTGAAAGTCATTCATCCCAGTTCTAACTAGCCTCCACCAGAACGTCCTGGTGGGATATCAGTAAATGGGTGGTAACTCTCCAGAGGACTCCTGTCCAAAAGGCACCAATTGCGCCAAGAACTTGCAGCTACCTTATAATTTTAGCTCAATCCCCTCATGTTACACACATCAAGGTTTCCCTGGCATACCAAACCCATAAAAGCCCGAAGTTTGACTGCTGTAATTTAAGGCTGGTTACTCAGGATTCACAATTCACTCTCTGCCATATCAAAAATTTTACTGTACTCTCTGGTTTAGATTCTCCACCCCTTCTTTGGTGCACTTTCTTGTTTTTAGAATTTAATTGTGCACTTTATTGTTCACGGGGAAAATGACATGCATACTTCTCTCCTGGGCCACTTACATAAGCCATCCGGGAAGGCCAATTTCTCTGGACCTTTGTGGTTTAAAATTCAAGCTTGTTTGCCTCTGTGGGACATAAATGCAAAATCAGGCACAACTGAAATACAGAGCAGCAGTAAGTGGGCCGGCGGTAATCATGGATGCCATTCTGCATCTCCTATGTATGTCACGGCCATTTATGACCCTGAGCCTTCTCTTTGGGATAGAAAATGATCCATGTTCTACTGAATCTGGCCTTGCAGACATTAAGCCATAGATCCACAGTTCTAAAGCAACCAAACATCTCAGACTCACTCAAGCAAGGAGGGAATGTGGTAGACAGGATATTCTTGGACTATCCATGACATCCCTTCCCTCGTAAGTCAGTTCATGAAAATGCTGGTAATATAATTGAGCCTCTGGAGACTGGTTGCGTGTTCATATAAACTTTAATACTAATGGAATCTTGCGATATTTCTTACCTTGGATATGGTGGAGATATGCTCTGAGCCACCTTGTTACCTAATGAATGAAGAAGCCCTTGAATCAAGTTTTATTTCTTGGATTATGATGTCTGGAGTGATTTTTCCAAGAAAATGATCACAGTGGCACCGGAGAGCTCATCTGCTCCTCTTAGGACATAATGGAGATGGCAGCTTGCGGCCTTAACGATTGCACAACGAATTAAATTGTAGCAGGGTGTAAATAATCACAGGGGTTCCAGACGAATGGGAGAAAGCAAGCTGTGAGGAGAGTGTCGTTTCACCACAGACAGGCTCTCGCCAGGCCAGTCGAGGCAGGAAGGGGTGGCTGTAGAAAGGCTGTTAGCACCCCAACTTATTCAGCGGGAAGCAGAGATGGAAAGAGCAACCAGTCTGCTCACCAGATCAGGAGAACAAGTAGGATTATGTCACGCACCAGCCCTGGGTCTAATCAGTCAAACTTCGCTAATCAAAGTAATTGGTGAAATGCCGAGGAATTCTGCCACTTTCCTGTCGCATTTGGTTTGACCTCCCCTCCTCTCTCCCCCCATGGGTGACAGAGCATCTTTAAATGACTGCAGATTATAGGGTTTCAATGCCCCTACACGGGGTCAGCCCCGGCAGACGTGTCTGCAGTTACCTGCTTTCCCTGTAGCTCTTCCCTCAATTGCTAGTTGCGTGTCTCAAATGAGAGTGTAAATATGCCGGGCTGTGGCACAGCGATCAGCGCATTCACCCTGGCCTGGCAGGATGCCTCATTTATAAGTCCTTAAATAGGATCAGTTAAAATAAGTGCTACTGATTTATTTATCTTGGAGTACATCTCCAAAGACAGGAATAACCTTACCCCACGGTGTCTGAGATTGTAGCTTTTTATCCATTAACTATGGAGGATTTGTTTTCCCTTTTGGATGTACATGCTTAGTCATTACAGGTAACCCATTGTGAGGATGGGGTCATGGGGTTGGGGTGTTGTAATTGTCCCAAAGACAGGGGCAGAAGGTCAGGGGTCAAGCCCCTCTACTCATATGCAATCAATTGCTAATTATTAATAGGAACAAGATAATCTGACCATCCACATATAGAGCAGATCTAACATGTACTCAGGAGAGATTCCAGGATTTTTTTTTTAAGGTGGGTGGCATATTCATACAGAAGAGCCAGCCTTATCAATAGTCAATCATATGTTTCAAATCCGTGCCCGCTGCTTCCGGGATAGGCTCCGGACCCCCCGGGACCCACTAGGATAAGCGGGTTGGAAAGTGGATGGATGGATGAATGTTTCAAATCATTGAGTGACAGGGGAAGGGGCCCTCCGTTGGCCAATAAGCTTTCAGCTTTCTATGGCTCCACCCCTGTATACAAGCCCCTGCATATATCCAATGCACCATGAAGTCAGAACTCTGGCCAGAATCAGAAAACCACTGATGCGACAATCAACAGGCAGAACTGTACACAGTTCAGCAGAAAACCTGCTCAACACCCCATGCAGAAGTGATTACTCAGTGACTTCTTATATCCAGCTCTGCTAATTAGGAAGGAAGTGGTGGACATGTTCCATACTTTGGTGAGGCAGGAAGGGGTCCTGCTGGATCTGCATGGCTACTGAAGATGTTGCCAGTTGCTGTAACATTAATGACACAATGCAGTCTCCTTTCATTCTTTTCCCCTAGTCACAGTGACCATGAGAGACTGCAGGCTATGGCCCGACACTCAAACTTCCCCAGTCTGTTAGAACCAAAATGGCTGCACTTGGTGGTTGATTTGATCCCCAAGCCTAATAAATACCCAGAGCTGGGTCCAGAACAAAATCACTCTGAAATTAGTGAGGTGGCACAATCACAGCAATCATGTCATGGTCATGGACTGATTGGCTTCCATCTGAAGGAGCACTAATTTGAGGGTGGCGTGCACCCTTAGGCATCCTCGTGAATCCTTGTGAATCCCAAAAGTTTTATTTCAATGTCATGTGCTCGTGTTGGGTGTTTCGGAACACACAAATATTTTACATACTTCATTTCTACCTGAAGCCATAAATGCATAGACACTGTAAAGAAGTATGCCCTTAGCATTGTCTATGCTAACAGTTTTTACCTCTGACCTCCTTTCTTGTTTCCATTAATTATAACATTTACAGGACAGAGAGAATAAAGAGAAATGGCAATAATACACAAGAAACCAAAGGACTATAATGATGCTGCTGGTCACATCACAACAAAAAGAAGGTTTAAAGTCGATCAAAGCATTTCCAGTAACCGGTTAGCAAAGATGGGTCACATCGAAGGAATCTCATCCACTGACTGTCATTAGATTCAGAGATTCAAGATTCAAGATCTTTATTTGTTACATGCGTAGTCACACACGTACAACACACAGTGAAATGTAACCTGAGCTGCCCCTTGACTATGCAAACATTATAAGCAATAAGTAAATCTTAAGTTAAAGAAAAAATAAAACGTACAAATAAATAAAGAAAATTAGTGCAAGTAAATATAAGTATTGATGTAAGGGATATTTTAAATTTTAAAACATGAAAATGAAATTCTTAAAACACAAATCTAAAGTATCTAAAGTGTATGTGTTTATATAAATCAGCAATATCGTACATTGTGCGATTGTGCAATACAGTGTTAAAGTGCATTTGTGCCGTAATAGCACCGCAATATAAAACAGAGTGAACAGAGTGACCCGAGTAATGTAAGCATTAGTCTGAAATATGAAATACTGTATCAAGCATTGCAGAAAAATCTAATAGACTGTAAATCCACACTGCGGGGAATCAAACATGCTAAAACCAGCAAGAATTTATGAGTTCATCTGTGGATTAAAATATAATGCAGAATATAATTTTTCTATATATGGTGGTCTGATACAGTATGTGTTTCCTGCAGCAAATTCCCATTTAAAATTTACCCAAGCGCCCATGATATCTGCACGGGACCATGGCTGCCGTTACACATGTGTCCCTGGGATAATTGATCCCTAGCCTCATTCTGCAGTCTTCATCTTCAAGTGCATGAGGCAAAGAGGAACTACAGGATTTTTTAAAGTGATGGGCATAAGTTGGGGCATATTTTATACAGGGGAGCTAACTTTATCATTAGCCAATGATATTTTTTGAGTGACAGGGGAGGAGGCACTCTGGGAGCCAATCAGCTGTCAGCTAGGACCTGTGGCCCCACCCCTGTATACAGTCCTGGCATGAGGTCTGTCATTTCCCAGACGGAGATGGAGAAACTCAGCCGTCGTCCGTTCGCATGCATGACAAGCGGGCACGTCTGCATGCATGACAAGCGGGCACGGAAATGAGTGTAGTGCCCGACCCATTACCCTGAGGCTCGTAAAGCGACGGGACGCCCTGCAGACATCAGCAGCAGGAATGTTTATTACAAAAGGCACATTAGCGACCCTTGGCGGGAAGCGCCTAAGGCATGTGGCCAAGGCGGACGAGCTGCCTTTGCCCCCCCAAAGATCTTGGGGGAGGGGGGTTGTCAGATTGTATCGATTTATCAATTTCCTTTGGGAGTGAGAGGTCCCACAGAAGCTAGAAGCAGGCACTAGTCCTGGGCTGAAACTGAATAGTTCCACCCCCCCCCCCAACCCCCATTAATACAGCGTCCCAGATGACGTGACGCCACCTGGGCGAGGGAACATGCCTCGCCTTTTGATCACAGAACAAAAGGAAGGAAATTTCCCCCTGAAAAGGACATAAATACTCACACGCGCGCCCCTCAGATTGATGTTTGATTCCATTAACGTGTATGCCAAGGGAGCAGCATTTCAAGACGATCAAAATGGAGGTGCGGGCAGTGGGGGGCGGGGGACCTACCCGCAATCCAGCGACGTCTGCCGCGGATGCTTCTTTGCCTGAGGTGAATTACAAGGCGGGAGAGGAATCAGCCGTCAGATGCTGACAGAGGCAGACGAATGGAGGCATAGCCGGACAAAAGCGAAGATGACATCCGCACGACGCCAGATCCAACGTTGGCCTTTCTCCGGGCTAAACGCATTCATCTTCCTTCTGAATGGGGCTGGTTTGCACTGATAATGGCATGAGGCATAACTCAACAAGGGCACCTAGGCTGGTGCCTTACATTGAACCCCCCCCTCCAAAAAACACACCTTAAAAAGGATGGGGCCGTAGGACAGAATGAAATTCTGAATCCTGTTATTAAACGTCTGGAGGAATCGCACTTGGTGTTGCGGACAGCTGGCAGGTCACAGCTGTCATTTTGTTACGGAGTTATTTCCATGCTCCAAGGCGATGACTGAAGATCGCCCTGCCGATTACGGAATGGCAACGGTGACGATGGAACACCACCAGGAGAATTCCAGGTCTGAACGCGTCTGATCCACCCTTCGGATTTGTTGTGCCAATTCTTCCATTTGAAATAATTGCTCAAAAATGGTGCTAATTGCCACCAAAAAAAAGCTGTGAATTTTTTTTTACAGATATTTCAAGATTTTTAAGTTTTACCCGCAATCAGGCAGAAACATATGCAAACTAAAGTTCCAGTCCTGTATTTTGGAAGGGAATGACTCAGTTCTTTAAAAATTGCTGAAAAAGTCCCATTCCTGTTATGAATTAGTTTGCAGGGTTTTGTCCACCGAAAGTTTGTCTTTATGATGTATAATGTAGTGACATACGTGGATAGTCCACCAGAGGACAAAGTGTTACATTTGCATATGATGCCCACATCGAAACACTCAGCTTTCGGCCTATAAAACTGCATCTGAGCAAATCCTTAGGTATGTAAAGCAGTTGATTCTGGCTGCAAAAGCATCTGCATGCTGATTTTTTTCAGTGCTAAACTTACATTTCTTTGTATTTTTGATTTTTGCTTCGGTAAACATAGCTACCTATCTAGCAAAACATTCTTTAATTCTCAAAAAAAAAAACAAAAAAAAAAACAGTTTGCTCTTTTGCCCTTTGGAGAGGTCACTAATAATGACCGTCGATGTTTTCCTGCACTATGACCGAGGAGGTGTTAATTGGCTAGATGAACAATTCCCTCGTGTCATTCTGTAAGCCGCTGTCAGGAGGCCACAGACCAGGCAGGTGAGATGCACCAGGCTGTGACAGGGGGCTGGTGCTTGGGGTCAAAGGTGATGGAGCAGCTGTTTGTATAGCAGGGCCAAACTGGGTTGCAAAGGTCACCCAGAAACCAGATGGAGCCAATCCACCACCGGGGAGCTGAAGGTACAGGTTACAGGAGGTTGCGGTAGCTACACGATATCTCCACGATCTGCGCAGGTGCGAGTGCATTTTCGGGATGAAACGGTAAATAGCAGAAATGTCATTATATGACCAGCCATGGACGCCAAAACAAACAAAGATACAAATGAAGGAATGAGAAACAGAACAAAGATTACTTCTGGACTGTATCATACTTTCATTTTTCCTCCAGATGAGTACATTTTATTTCGTATTACTGCATAAATATCTCCAGCTTATTTTGTTATACATCCATCAGATATAATATTCAACTAAGGTTTTAATCTCGCCTGGAACATAGGGAGGACAGACAAGTACATTTCAGAGTCCGCTGCATCCGCACGCCCTGAATGGTCAATGTTTATAGGGTTTGCAGAGGAATTCATTGAAAAGAAAAAGTAGTTTATCGTTAAGTTTGAAGTCAGGGTGTTGGTGGGATTAATAACTATGGGGAGAGAAATAACGCAAGTACATTACTCAGCATAGAGGTATCCTTCAGAGCTGATGCTGATGTCTCCTACCTGATTTTATGTGCATCATTTATTATTATATTCATTTTTAAGAGGGCCAATAGCACAACAGCATGTGCATAATTGCATTTTTGCATACTGAACACGGCTTCGCTAATTGTAAACGATGACTTCCAGTGCCGCCAGAAGCAGATTGAAGGTTCTTGTCTGAATACCGCCAATCCATTTCAAAGTGTTCTTTACAAATAACACTTACAGTTTCATTTATTACCCTCGGGTTACGCTTGCATTTCAATGGGTGGCGAGCTGTTCATGAAGATTTCCAATGAGATATTGAGACTGGTAGCAGCACTGTAGCCAGACCACAAAGACCACCTTATAGGCTAGGGATGGGGGGTAAATGACTCACAATGGTAATAGCCTGGGGCTAATTGACTGATTAATTGAATTCAGCCTCTGAAGGCAAGGCACATGAGACTGAAACGTTCATTCGAATGCACTGTGAGAATAACTGGACAAAAGAGGAATTAAGTTCTCATTCCCACACATTTTTTTTTCTTTTTTCTTTTCAGAAGTGCAGTTGTATGACATTTCTGAAAACTTTTGATTTTCTCTTATTTAACTGTTTTTGTTACTGGCCGGCAGTTTGGTGTAATTACTACCTAAGTGATATTGTATATGATTTTGATTAGCGGCTTATCGGTTGTACATGTCGTGTATGTTTGTGCGTGTATGTTTATAAAATGATTACATTTGAATCCTTTGTTGTATACCTCATACCACCTTATGATCTGAATGCTTAGTAACTGAATCGCCCAAAGACGCCAAATCACCCCAGAGGTCTCCGCTGTGGATGCGTGCCCAGGGTCGGAGCATGTCTGTTCGTTCTGCGCAGTGCTACATGTCACCACAGAATGTTTCTTATGATCGTCACGTTACATTTCCATGCAGCAAAGGAAAAAAGAAAATCATTTCTCCCCCCAGATGATTTCGCAGCACTAAATCGCTTCAGATGCAGAACTGTCCGAATCTCTTCCATTCCGTATAAATCCTCCCCGTATGTGCTGCACTCCATTTGTCCGAGAGTGACAGGTGAGGCAACTCCTGGTAAATACGATCATAGCGGTGCCCAGAAATACCCTAAAAATCCCCTGCTATCGGGGCTGCCTCCTGCTCCTGACACACTGTCTCGGACACACCGCTGCATTTTATCATTTTATTTGCTACTTTGTATTTATTTGAATCATCCCCTGCCTTGCAATTTTTGCAAGAAGCCACAGGTTATTAGGTGTCATTAACCTCATGGGCGATGCGTTTACTCGCATCGCTCAGTGATTCACGGTGAAGCTCGGTAGCAGAGTGACTTTTCTTTATTGGGGGGGCTACAAACAAACAAACAAACAAACAAATACATAAATACCACAGACCTTTAAGACCAGTTTCTGACTAACAAGAGAGCATTTTAATTCAAGAGAGCATATTAATTATTGCTGGTAGCTGCGGGGTAGCCTTGTGGCTCGCTGCAGGGGCACTACTGTCACCTGCTACATTACATTCCGGTGACATTTAATGAAATATAGAAGAGGAAATGCTGATTTATCGACCCTCGCCTTCGCCTGAGAGTCAACCGAAGGTACAGATGTGCCCCCATTTTCTGCAGCATTGCTGTAAATTATGCCCTTTTTCAGCCAATGTATTAAATCAATTATATAAAGCTTTTGCTTCAGAATAAAATTTATGTCCCAATATGCCAACTGTCTGGATGTAATATTCCTTTTTATTGCCGTTAATGATCTGACTGTGGCATTAACAGAGTATTTAAAAATGCTTTTAGGTCTAGGTTACTTATGGGCCATACTGAATATCCAGGAATCAGAATTTTATTATAATATATCACAGTGATAGACTATATGGGAGGGGGAGTGTGTGTGTGAGAGAGAGCGAGAGAGAGAGAACCAGAGGGAGAGAATCAGACACAATAAAAATCACTTGGAGGTCAATATTAATCTTATCTACATTTCTTGTTAATCTTCAATTTAGGTCTGATTGCAATCAACCCCTCACAGCGTTGTTTTTGTTTCTGTTTTATTTCAAATACGAGCTCAGATCTGTATGTGAGTATGCGTGCGTGCGTGTGTGTGTGTGTTGCTGACACTTGTTAGGCCTGAAGTGGCACTAAGCTGAATAGAAGACCTGCTGAAATGTAACATGTGCCAGCAAAAGCCAGCCAGGGCATTCATCCATTTTCCATACGCTCTAATCCAGTCCAGACCTACCTGGAGCCCATCCCAGGAAGCACAAGGGAGGGGGCACCCTGGACAGGAAGCCAGACCATCGCAAAGCGCACACACACACACACACACGCACACACACACACACACACAATATGGACACTCTAGAGGCACCGCTTCTTTGGACTGTGGGAGGATGTCCTCACCCACCACTGGGGGCGGGAACTGAACTCAGAAGCATGGAGGTGTGAGACTACAGCACCATACATCCAGCCATTGAACCACAAGCACAGTCCTTTCTCTCATTTAGTACTCTGTGACTTTATTGCTGCAAAACTTACAGCCTTGGATTGGACACGTCCAGCCCTCTTTGGCCAAATGTGTTTTGCTAAAAAATCAGGGGTATAACCTGTTAGAAGCCTGTAATTTTGATCATTACATACCTCATAACTGTAACATGAGACGTTACAGGCCAGTTTCTCAGCATCTATTCTGATGTTAAGTGAATTAAGTTTTAACCGGTAGCTGGTGGTTTAAAGAGCGCCAAAAACTGTACACTATGTTTTCCAAGTCCACCAACTGATTATTAATCCCGTGCATAGTTTCAATCCAGTCAAATTATTTTCTGCCTCGTGAAATTCATTTATTCTCTGTAATGAAAATTTTTATTGCATCAACCTTATCCATTTGTGAAAAACAAATAAATAAATAAGTAAAGATAAATTGTTTGATGCCTGCGAACTGAATTTATTGCATTCGAAGTTAGTGTGCAGGGGGATAATGAACAAATTACAAGAACCTTCTGTAAATTTATTTATATATTTTCACGTGTGTGCGTGCATTTATTTATTTGTTCCTAAGCTCCATTATGGAACCGCCAGTGATGAAGGTTGGTTAGTGATGAGATGCGTCACTAATTAAGTCATTAATGAGACAAGATAGTCAGCAGCGTGATGTGACACTACCTCTTCTGCTTGCAGTGATGGACCATTTAACGCAGTGCTGCAGGTTTGCCCTGCCGTTGGGAGACAGATCGCTACCTTTTCCAGTGACGGACAGGGTATCGCCACCCACAGGGAGTATTACACATTGATTAACTTGCGTCATGGGGAGAACAAGATCCAGTTAGCCTAGCTTCTATACCAAGTGCTCAAAATATTTCATGCAAATATGGAGATTCTTTGCCGTTTATTTGTTTGCACAATTGGAGTATTTTGTTTTCTTTATCTAGAGTATTCTAGACTGATGGAACCTGTGCTTCAGTGTCATTCTGTTCTGGAAAAATAGGATAGATGTTGGTTGAATATATCTGTGATCAGAAAGGTTTTACATTAAATTTACAGAATAAAGACTATGTCTGTCTATTTATTCTTTGGAAGCGCTTATCCTATAGAGGGTTAGACAGACTGAGGTCTGTGATGTGAGATGTTTTGCACAAGGTACAGGAAGGTTTTTTTTCTGCATATACACATACAAATATACTGTTGAGAGTGAATGCTCAGTGTCTGAGCACAGGGCCAGGCTATTTATGTATAACTCCTGAAGCATTTCTTTTGGGGGGGGGGGGGGGGGGGGGAGGGACCTTTAGAACGGAAGA
>JABFDZ020000042.1:19793891-19807044 GCA_019775955.2 Pollimyrus isidori
AACTTAAACATAAGTAACCAAACCAAATAAATTTTGCAATTTTAACTACACTTTTGGGTCTATTTGGTCCTCAAATGTGGTCTTTGCAAATCTGCGCATGCACGCGCGCACACACACACACACACACACACACACACACACACACACACACACATACACACGCACACACACACACACACACGCACACACACACACACATTGCCCTGCCTCTATTGTGCATATAGTGATTGGCAGACTGGGCTAGAGGGAAAAAAAATAAACCAAGCCTGAAAGCTCTCTGGTGTATGAAGAAGAACGTGTAATATCCAAATTGCCTGAAGACTGCAGTTCCACTTTATGATCTGTAAAGCTAATGTTCGCCAGCCACCCTGGCGTCTTCAGTGCCGGTTAATGAGCCACGCGGCATTAGAAGGGACCAGGCTGGGCTTCGCTTCTATATTTCATTTAAAAGTAAAGGAAGCCGCTTCTTTTTCCCCCCTCCCGGAGACTTCAAAGTGCTATCGGTGCATCCCACGTCTCTGCAGCTGTGGCGAGAGGCACCGGAACGATGGATGGCCCGAAAGTACGCCTTTCTGCACTTTCATTTTCCTCTGGAAATGTGTGGAGGCACTAGAAATATTACAAAAAAAATAAATAAAATACATATTCTGCAGCACACGAGAAACAGACATACTATAGATGCCTTTGGGTGGCTAATATTAGCGATGGTGGGCTTTTTCCGTTAGGGTCCCTTAATCATGGGGGTGGTTCAGGCATTAGGCAGGAATTTCAGCACCATGGACAGCGGTCCACAGCAGGAGGGACGCTGAGAAATGCGACCACTGCTTTACTTCATCTAGGAACAGACAGCTCTGGGGCACACCGTCTTGTCGGCTTTCAAAATGGCCAGAATTCTTTGGTTTCCCTTTCCAGATGAAAAGGCTGCCAAACATCCCCCTCTGGGTTTTTTTGTGTATCGAGGAATAAAACTTCTAAAATTGTGACTTGTTTTTCATTCTAGAATTCATCGCCAATCGAATCAGGAAAAGGTAACATTCATGCTCTTATCTGCCTGTCAGTGCATTTTGGTCCATTAAAAGTGATCCTGGAACTTTATATATATAAAAAAGAGAGGTTTTAACACCTTTGTAATGCAGCTAAATTTTCACACATCACAAAGGTGCAAAAAGCAAATGTGTGTCGAAGGGGACGGTAAAGAAAAAAGAAAACAGGCAATAACAGACAGCTGATTTAATGAAAAATGTTCACCATCCTGTCATCATCAGTCCAGGACGCGAGGACAGGAGCCGGATCACTGCCTATATTTTACAAAGGTCCCCTCAAATCTCAGCTCCGAAAAACCATCGGAATGTTTGTCAAGAAGTTACTTAATTGACTGGTTGAGGCAAGACGTAAAATAAATGTCAGGGTCGTATTGTAGATAAAGGGCAAGTAATTTTAAGAGCTAATAAAGGACTGAAAGGAAATTTCATACGCTTTCTGTGTAATTATTTAACATTCATTAGTGATTTACGGACATTCCAGACACCTTTTCATTTTGTACCCTGTCCCGTTTTAATTTTGTAATATTTTTAGATTCATTTGTGCCCAGTGCCTGAATGGCATACTATGCAGTGGCAAAAATAATTGGCACCATTGTGCCAAGGGGAGTGTATGAGGGGTCCTGCAGCACCCATGCCTACATCCCTTTCTTCCTTATTTATCAGTTTCTGGTAGCTCCGTGAAAAAGCACACTCCCATTCCGACGTACAATAGTTCCCGTAAAAGAAAGAAAGAGGTCTGGGTTTTTGGGATGAGTGACACCGACGTTGATTCCTTTGGTACGCGAAAACTCCTCATTTGTCGATGAAACAAGGTATGTGCTGCACTGCCTTCATGTCATTTTCATTTCAAGGACTCTAATGCCATAATTAAGAGTATCCAGGCCTCTGGCCATTGTTTGCTACGATCATGTATAGTGTCTTGTTTACGAATTCTGACTTTGTAAATATCTGGTTGGCTACCACGGTACATGAAGGCATCCAGCTGAAAAAAAATATATGTTGCAGTGGCGTTCACTGCCCAAAGTCGGGATGACAGAAATGATTAGTTTTGCCACGGCACTTCAAGCTGTCCAGGAAGCCCCCGCTGTCGAATCAGCCTCTCATTTGCGCGGAGATCCAGGCATCAATACTTGTAAAACAGAAGCTGAAACTGTTGACTGTCGTCTTTGAAGTGAAAGTTCTGTTGTCTCGCTCTCGGAGGAGAGAAAATTTTAAGGGTCCCTTTGAATCAAACGTCTTCTCCTTTAGAGCTCAGAAACACAGGGCATCTTAAAAAGCTGTTATGAATTTTATATGTATAGGTTTTCCAAGGCATCGTTGAAACATTGCATATGTATGTGTTGGGGCGACTGTGAATGTCCTTTCGTCCCTTTATTTAAGGTGGACTGGAGAAGGCCCTGAATTCACAGCAAGCACCATGCTGGCTTCTGAAACAGCCAGAAAACAGCAGAAAACCAGCACAGCACCTGAGCCTGATGTGTAATTAGTATGTTAAGCTTTGTAAAAATGAATGACATATTAGATCAGGGGTGGCAAATCCGATCCATCGAGAATCGCTGCGGGTGCGGGTTTTTGGAATGACCTCTCGATCAGCCAGTAAGGAAGCAGTGGTTCTCAGCAAAATTCACACACACAGCGGCTCTCCATGGGTCAGGTTTGTCTCCCCTGCGACATTTCATTGGTTACTGACATAATGCTATTTCATTCCACTGCATACCACTGGGTAAAGCCAACCAGTATTTAGGTGTGTGCTACAGTATACTTGTAGCTGTACTACAGATTGAGACTGATCATTCTTGAAATCTTTAGCAAGTCAGTAAAATAGCTTAATGTAATGAACTTTGATTTTAATGACCCATCCTCTAGCTTGGCAGCTCCACCACATTACCTTTATGCTTTTTGAATGCCACCGGCAGTATTTCAACGGTGAAAAATACTTAACATATCAAACCACAATTCATCACCTGGCTCTAAGACAGCAAACTTTCTGGTGAAGTCCACATTTTGCTGTTAAACGGCAACAATCCGATACAACAATGCATTGATCCACTGGGGAGATATTCCTATTGTTATATTACGAGATCAATATTCACATAGACATTCAACACAGGACACAAGGGAAGGATAGAAAGCCACTGAGACGCTGAACTGATGCATTACAAACAGGGTTATTGTGCTAAATGTTTCTATTTGTCTTTTGATGTCAAATTTAGAAGGACTGAAAGTTTCTTCTCCATCCCTCGACTCTTTATTGACGCACATCGGGGACTATGAGTTGCTATTTCATGTTTGTTTATGCATGTAGAGATGTGTGTCTGGTATGCATGCATGAGCACCCAGGCCTGGGATCACTCTACCATTGAACGTTTCCTGCTGGGTCTCTGGCTTACCCCGAGTCCGATTTTATATACACATATAGGCTGTGGGTTCTGCTCTTAAATTTGGTTTTAATCACAATATTGTGGTTTTTTAAAGGATGCGATCACATCACCCACTCAGTCTCCGAGTCAAACTGACCAGCATATTATTATTATAGTTATAATTATGCTTTATTTTCCATTCGCACAAGTACAGGTACATTGGAATGCTTCTTTTCTCATATCCCATCATGCTCTCCTTTGAGTCATACAGACACATATATACAAGTGAGAGTGAAGTTTGGGGTTCGAGTGTAGGGCCTGATCCTATACCCAGTGCAGCTAAGGACCAAACAGTGAGAGATCAAACCAGTTGCGATACCAACTGTAGAGGCCTTCCTACTTCACTTGATAACGGCCTCGATATTTGAAGATGGCTGGATGGATGAACAACCACGTAATAACTGTCACCAGTACTGTTCAGAATTGTAATACGTCACTCCGGTCACGCCCTGAGAGGAATGTTCTCGTTTGCAGTAAGCAGCGCTTTTTCACCTTCATTATAATACTTGGTTGTCAGCAATCCGCAAACATGTCTCGAGATTAGCATCGCAAGAAAACTCTGCCGCTCTGCTCCCCACTATGCAGGATTTTCATTACAAGCAATTAAGGTCGTCTGGGAGGGAGAGAGGCAACGCAGCCACACGCAAGACAGACGGCTGCGGAGGGACGCAGCGAGACGCCTGTACGGCAAACCATGACGCCAGGAATTCCGCTCTACACCACGGACACGGACGCTGCTACAATTCTATTATTTGTCCAAGTTCCTTGGGGTGAAGACGTCCCCTGAGTTACATTTTCACCTCTAGATCAGCGATTCCCTTAAAGGAAACAGCAGATTTAAACCATGGATAAATAAATAAAACACAATACTGGGCCACGGTGACATTCTGAGGGGGAACAGTGCCAAGCTCGCTGAGGCATGACTTACAGTCCATTAAGCAATTTAAGAAAAAAAAAACAATAAAAGAGTATAAGGGCCATAATAATGATGAATGTTTCCTGTGAGAGGAAGTTAAAGGACTGTTCTGTGTTACCTAGGATCCTTTCAATCAGTATGTTTGTAATTCGGATTTTGCTTGGCGGTGGATAAACAAAAATGCATGCGTGTCTCTACCGTTAGTTTGCCTTGCGCTGTTTTACCATAGTGTGCCTCTAGAGGGTAATGTGGGCAAATTATAGAGAGCATGTTGACCGTGAAGCCAACAAAAGCGTTGAAAGCCACGTCACTCCCTGGTGTTATATAAAGGTCTTACAGTAAAGAGCCCTTAGACTGGTCCATCGCTGTAGTATAGGCACACAGCACTATGCCAGCACACACGCGGTGCAAACCCTTAAGCCGTAATCCCCCCCCCCCCCCCCCCACCCCGTCCTTTACGATACATGCCAGTGTAAAGCGTTGATACTCCTTCGCACAGAGAGTGCCATTAGCCAGCAGGAAATTCAGCGAGACGATGACGGGAGCTTACATCGACGGCCCTCGCCAACGTTACGACAGCGGTCTAGGAGATCACAAAAGCTGGCAGTGAAGTATTTCACCCGAGAGGGCAATCAAACCACACAACAGAGCACCAAAAAATAAGTAGATATACATTAAGACACAGGGTGTTTGATTGCCTTCTACTTGACCTTTGCGTCTCGGGGTCACGGTTTCTCAGCAGATACAATGAGCAAAAATGAAGCGCTGCTCCATAAAACAACTGGTCACTAAGCTGTAGGTTATAATGAAAAGTTAATATTATAGTATATGGTTTATTTTTTGTTGGTTTTTTATTTCTGTTATTCCAGGCAAAATGTTCATGACAATAGGCAAGTTGATATAGACTATTACTGTTGAACGTTGGCACATCGTTTAGGTAATATGGTGCTAGGTCAGTGTGGTGTGGATGCATGGGTGTGTGTGTGTCTGATATATCTATATGCAAACTGAGATGGAATCATTGATTAGATCTGACCACTTCATACACAGCTGATGGTCTTGCTGCAAAGCAGATGGACAATGACCGCCAATCATGGGTGACGAATAGTGATGAATCTCAGTATGCAGCCATTTGAATTAGCATATGCACTTAATTTACAAAAGACAATGAAAGGAACTTGGCGTTCTGTATCGTCTTCACATGAATTTGAACATGGATAATGTTCATCTTGCCAGAGAACGTTCGGCTAAAAATACACTGAAACAGAAACGACAGCAATTTCAAAACAAATACAAGAAAATATGTTATACTGCCAAAAAATGTGCTTTACACAGAAGGAAATAAGCTGATCATGTCTCTACTGAAAATAAAAATAATAAATCAAATGTATCCTCCCAACAGTAAGAATAATTAAAGTAACTTTGAATAACTCAATTAGTGCACGAAAGCAGTCTTTTTCAGTAATGTATACCTCTTCTTTATGATTCTGCTTATGAAATATGGTCATAAACAAATGTCCTCTAAGCAGAACCTCCTGGTTCATGTTGTCAGCTCAGCAAACTCATGATTTATATGTACAAGGACTTTAGGACATAGCCTGCTATAGCTGGGTTTTCAGAATTCTCTCTGTGGGTAAGTCTGATCATTGCTGAAGTAGGCCAATTGATTATGCTAATGTCCCATCACAGAGCAGTACCACTAGCTGATGGCGAGTTCAATACTGTACTTGCTATTCGTCCACTGCTGAGGGGGTGTGGCCAGACTTAAAACTGGTAATATCAGTGACAAAAGAAACAGAAAAGCTAAAGTTTAACATATATCTGCCAGTTCTCCATTTTTAATGCTTTAATTATAATCATAATATATAATTAATTACTTAATTACTATGCAATTACAATGTATAATTACTTTTATGCATGGCAAAGTATATGATTATTGCTCTGTAACTGGTCTTCTAAAAAAGGGGGGTTTCAATTAGACTTCAGGCATTTCTGGACCATTGTTGTTAAGAATGATAAAGTTTGGATGTAAGTTACCTGTCATCCTGACGTAAACGTTAAACCAAAACATCCAGCTTGTCCAGCTGCCAGCAGCTGCCGCAGAATGGCTAACGGATTAAATGCGAGCCTGTGGTAACACTTTCTATACCACCATGGAAACAAACAAAACATACCAGAACGCCATTCCTTTGACAATCATGGGCTAATTATAAGGGCTCATATTCTACTTTTATCTTGAGCCAATATCAAAGTTGGCTCAGGGGTTTGAAATTTGCGATCTGTGACGGTTTCATGTTGCCGATATCGCTCAGAAACACAGAACACCCCAGACTCTGAGTGATCTATTATAACTCTGAGAGTTCTCCAAACACCTCTCTGTTTATTTGTGATAAAACAGCCTCTCTCCAGGGACCTGCCAGAGAAGCACCCCGCCCCCCCCCTCCCCATAGCACCCCAGGACAAATAAGGCAGTTTTAACCACCCGTTATAGTTGGGCAGTATCCATCCCCGCATTTGGGACCATGTACAAGTGTGTGTGTGTGCGTGTGTGTGCTTGTGCGTGCACGTGTCTGCATTATTCCGCCTCGAGTCATGAACTTGTGGCGCGTGGGAGCGGAAAAACGCTCTGTGGGGAAAGGGGGAAAAAAATCCGACTTCTGCCGACGCTCAAGGAAGCGCCCGGCATGGAGAAACGTTTGAAGTGGCATACTGGCGGTCACGGTGCTGCCAGCCATAGCGGGCGAACATCTCGCAATCCCCCTTAAGCTTGTTTGGTGCCACGTCTCGACCCGCGGGCCCGGTCGGGAGACGGGCTCGAGTGGCCCGGAGCTTTGGCCTTTGCTTTGGGCCAGATGGCGGCCACGCGAGGCTCGCGTCAGCGGTCGCGAGGAAAAGCCGGCCCGGCCTTAATCTCTGCCGCCACCCTGCGCGTTGGCGCCGCTTCCGCTCCCGTCACCAGGTTAATTGCGCGCTGCTCAAAACGAAATTGCAAAAGCAGGTGTGCGAGGCACTTTTGTTGTCGAATATTATCGTCGCTGCGTACAATGTTGTCATAACAATAAGCTGGCGGGCCGGAATTGTTTTTTGACCTGCCATACGGGTGCAAGTTGGGTTTGTCACCAATGAACGAACACAATGACATTCACTTAGGTAAGTTCGTATTTACGAATAACCGATGCTTAATTTTGCCAGTCTCCACTCATTAAACGGCTAGGTGATGCCCAAAAGTTTCTGTGACATTCTCAGGGACGGTGACGGAAAGAAGAATGTAACAGTAAGGTAGATGGTGCGTCCATGAACAATTTCTTGTAATATTGTAAAATAGGGCATGTGGGAGCTGACACTTTTGATCTTCTTGCAGGCACCGAGCCGGTCGTCTCATCTCCTTCTGTTCTTGCTGATTGGCACCGTTCAAAATCGCAGCGGTCTCACTTTAAAGGCATTTTGGCATCTCGGATTCCGCCTTGGCGAGTATAAATATCAAGGCCGGTGGTGGTGTCAGATACCGCTCCTCGCTGAGGGGGCGAGGGCACCCCCAGGCCATGCATTAGCTAATAGTTTTATTTTGTGCTATCACTGGTCACGGTACTGACTCAAAACTCGACTTGCAATCCATCCCTTTAAACATAACAGTGAGAATGGGGAAAACATTCTCACTGTTATGAAAACGTCGTTCCGTTGTGTTCCAGAACATTCCTCATTTGAGGGGAGATGCGGAAAGATCAAGATCAGGGCATCGATGATATCATTCATATAGATATAATCTTGTGTTTCTTCGGGGTAGCTGGAGTATTGCCAAAATGATGTATTTGGAGTGAAATCAACGCATGTCTTAATAATAAAGAAGTGATAGTGAAATGAGAGTTTGTGAGTTGCCTGAGTTTAATTGTAGTACTTTGGTCAAAGGATTTACAGGTCTGTAATTCCCCTGTAACAAAGTCAAGCTGAATTTTTTGCAGTTATTTCTATGGCCAATTCCAAAAGAGGCTGATGAAGCTAACCTGTTATTGGTTATAGAGCCAAAATCTGACAGCAAAAACACACAGACACAGACACACACACACAAACACACACACACGCACGCTCCTCAGGCACAGGGGTTTTGAAATTTGTGTGAGGCTTTTCTTCATCATCAGCCTGAGGCAAGGATATGTTTGGACATCCAAACTTTCCTGCAGAGTTCGGCGAGCACTGGCCCAGCGAGCTCTGCACTGTGGTTATTGGCAACGGTCAGGATAATTGGAAAAGGTCGTTTCATGCTTTACCTGTTTCTCCACTCGCAAGAGGAGTTGGGTGTTGGTTGTGTTGATTTCCTGCCATTCCTCTAAGGGATTCTCTTTTAACAATGATATTCATTTGTAATGAACTTCTCTGTAGTTAACAAGTATAATAAAAATAATTAACTGACCTTATGCCCCTGCATCAATTAATGATGGCTTGTATTTGCTGGTGTAAGGAAAATTTTAACTATGTATAACTGCAATATACACCCATCGCCATCCACCCTAGGAGTGTTTTTATTGGCTTTCATTTATTACATTGATGCTTAGAAAAACTACTGATATACATTACAGTGATGGGACCGATTAGAATCATGGGAGAGGCAGTTTTTTACATCCATTGTTGGGTTGATTGCAGTATGCTGTCAATCATTGTTTTGTTTTCCAACTTGTGATATGAGCAATGACAGGTAGGTTAAATCTATCTGACAGACAGAACACAGTAATGCTAAGGGTCGCACGTTTGGAAAATTCACTTTTTCCTTCCTTAAAATGTCCTGCAATTTTTTGGAAAAGCCTCAAAACATGGTTCATTCTAAATTTTGTGAGATTATTAATACATGCTTATATCCAGACCTGTCCATAACATTAATGGTTTTATCCTAATTCTATTTATGCAGCCAGATAATTACTGGAAAATTTAGGCTAATAATCTTGCTGAAGGGCAAAACAGGAGTGATCATCCTTGTATTTAAGCCATCAATCTTTAGGTCACGAGTTCAGTCCCTTAGCAACTGTGGCACCTGCTAACTCTCGCAACGAAACATTTTTCACATACTTCCCTCTGTTTTTTTTTTTCTTAGTAGCGATGCATTTATAGTCTTCCTTGAAACTCCAGGCCAGAGTTTATGACCAGAGAATACCTTTCTGTGGAAGTGGGATTAAAGTTCGCAAGTGATGCAATAGACAGGCCTCCCCAGGTGGAAAAACTCATCAAACAAAGTAATATTTTCACTTTTGCCCCCCTTCCATCGTTGTGTAATTACAGCATCACAACCAGGAGTCAGGGGAGACTGACAGTAGTGATGGCTACAACGCTTTCTAGCCAAGCTTTAATTTTGAGCTAATTAAACATCCATTTGGCCCCTAAACCATACTAAATTATCCATTTAAATTCTTGGGATCTATTAGGACCATATTTCCTAAAATAATTTATTTGTTAAAGGGGTAACAGGTGTTCCACCCCCATGCCCCAAGGAGTGCATTAGCTGGCTCTTCCGTTCTTTTTGTTAATTGACATCCATATCAAAATCTTTCACACCACCTGCCTAGGCTGCGTCTGGTGGTTACTCTGTGTACCGCAGAATAGCGTTATTGTTTTGTGATGAACAATTAAAATTTCGGAGAGAAAAAACACATCCACTTGGGCTTGTTGTACTATCGCGCGAGACAAATTAGGTCTACATCGCATGCATTAATTGCATAATTGTGATGTGATTTTTCAAAACTGGGGAAACCTCTCGGTGAATCGCCAAAGCCTTTCTCTTCAGCTCTCCTGGTTACGCTTCATCATGCCGACATGAGCACTGAAGTTCATGCTCTCCATTGACATCTCAAATATCATGATGTCTGGTTATCAAGTTGTTTGACTAAAATTGCCAGCACTTGAGCTACAGATATCTCTCCATAGGAGGAAGGTTGATATCTACTGAGTTCCTTGGGCTCAAAATAAAAACAGGCATATTTAATCCTGATCAATGGTACAAATATGCCTGAAATAGTTTTTTTGAGATTTTAGTGATCAGAATATTCTCGCCTCAAATATCAGTTGAAGAGGACAATTGTCACTAGAGACATCTTCCACATATATCTCAGTATGTCACATTATCCATGTGAGGTCAGTTGGTCATGTATGTTCACCAACTGTCCATCGTCTACCATCCCAAATGCCACATGCAGCTGCTGAATTGATAAACCAGATATAATATTGAGTTTATGTTTGCAGTGGAATTGCAAAGATGCAGAGATACAAAGGTGCAAAGCGCAGAAAACAGAAAAGGAAATGCAATTTCCCTCTAACACGTAAAACATATGGCATATAAACTCATTAAGAATGAAGGGGTACTTAACACATGTAAACCTAAAACCTCCGCTGACTAATTTAATTTTTTTTTTTTGCAAGTCGAGTAGCAGGTGTGCGTGCTGATTATTAGATCATCTTTAATTATCATTTTAATTAAATGTCCTGTCTAATATCGGATTCCATAACTCCTCAGGAGTGGCTGGAGGATTATAAAGATTAACTAGGAACAGACAATGCGAGCCGATGCCAGAGAACAGGAACTTGTGAAGGAGAAAGAACACAAGCAAACAAACAGCCCTAGAGGCTCACGGACAAATTAACATATTCCATGGCTGCTGTCCAATCACTGAATTGCCCCCGGTGTTACTGACACTAAAGGAAACTCCCAGCCTGTCACTTAAGTGGAAATAAGCACCTCCCACTTCCGTTTCACCCAATGCACACTTCGCATTTCACAGCACGCTGGGTGTTCTCTGACTGCTACTCATCCATCCTTAAATTCAGCGTGACATCGGCAGTATGCCTGCATACGTACATCCAGGAAATTATTGGGCATGTCTAAAAGGCTTACCCATGAACAGCTTGATCTTTTATCTCACAATCAATTTTACATTTAATTTCTTTAACAGATGCTTTTATGCCATGTAACACACTTATCTTTGAGAAGGCAGGGTCAGACAGTCCCTGGAACAATTGGGGGTTAAGGATCTTGCTCAAGGGCCCAACAGGAAAATCGCTCTGCTGTCCTTAGCACTTGAACCAGCGAGTTTCGAATCAGATGGACAGTGCACTAACTCACGGAGCCACACACATCTAATTTTGTACATATAGAAGATATATGAAGAGAACTCAGAGGCAGGCATTTGGGTGAACAAAAGAGGTTTATTGAACTAGATGGGAACAGGAAAACAAATGAGACCTTGTGGAGTCAAAACAAAAAGGTTTGATAGGCAGACAGTAGGAGCAACGTCAATGACTATACTGGGGCTTACAAGACAAACAGGTGCTTAAATACACAGACTAACGAGGGGTAACAAGCAAGAGGCGTGACTCTTCAGGGCCACATTAAGGAGGAGACGGGAGGGTCAGACGGACATGATGGGCAGAACGTAACAGGTGGGCTCTCGAACAAAGGCCCTTATCCCCCAGCTTCAAGGGTACTGCATGCTGACTGACCCTGCACTGTGACCTCCTAGCCCCAGGGGGCGCTGGATGCTGGCTGACCCTGCACTGTGATCCCCCCCCAGCCCAGAGGGCACTGCATACTGGTTGACCCTGGCCTGTGACCCTCAAACTTGCTCTCACATGTATAAGTGTCTTTGTACTGATAACTGGTAACACTTTACTTCAGGGAACACAAATATTTAGTAATAACTCAATTACTACTGAGGTACAACTCAAATTTAGTAGCTACTGTAGCTGAGATAAAAGATACATCACAATTCATTAATAATGAACAAATACAAATAATGAAATAAGTTCAGTCTGTAACTAAGACTTAGTTTGTGACTAATTAATACTTTGTTAAGATTATAATGCTATATTACTTGTGTACCTTAAAGTAAAATGTTACCACTGATCTTATTGGCAAGTTCAGAAACATGCCTACTGAGTTAACAGCAGGAAAATTGCTGCCCGCAGAAGTCAAAGCAGCACTCTTCGTAGGACAGCATCTGTTATGATGATACCCTTGAGGCTGGCGGGCACTTTTACGCTATATGGCCTGGTAGAGCCTCAGGAGGGACTGACGCTTCCAGACCAGCAGGTCAGTGGGAAAGGTCACTGGTGCCACAGGGGCCTGCCGGGGAATCCAGCAAATGCCTCCTCATAACTTTGTGAAGATCAAATTCAGTTTCTCTTCAGAAAAATATATTAGTTGCAAAGCAGTAAGGGTTAAACCCAGAAAAGAGAAATTAATCTTCAGTATCAACAAGGTTGGGACAGAATGTCCTTTACTTGAAAGAGAAAAAATTGATTTAAAGGATAACAAACTCCACTATTACCCATCAAGCCACCTGCATCATTAATGAGATAAATCACTTGAACCTTGGTTTATGAGACAGTCATCAGTCGTCGTATTTTTTCTTGTCCTCTGATTCATTTGAAGTCTCCCACTCCAGCTGGTGGCCGGTCGTAGCTGCTCACAAATGAAGTTGTTACCGAGAAACGAATCAAAGATGACATCGTGTAGCTTCAGGCGGCTAATGAATAGGTGGCCCACTCTTTCCAGCTTTTAAAATTTCTGTACGCCGCTCTTTAAGGCACTTCCACATTCCATTACATTTGGGAAAAGGAGAATGATAGCTTAATCTTTAGAAATGGGTACATTTACGAAGAAAAAAAAACCCATCCTTGCTATTCATACGTCGGCTTTAAATAATTAATACCGGCGTAGCGCGTGTGTGAAAATGAAAGTTAACAACTTCCTCGAGGCAGCACTGAGCCTTCTTGTCTTCACAGGTAGATGGGGA
>JABFDZ020000042.1:19815020-19828010 GCA_019775955.2 Pollimyrus isidori
ATATCAAAACATAATTGCAAAATGTATAATATAACTACCATTAGCAAATGAGTACGGTAATTAGTGTGGATGAAAAGTTTATTTTTATGATAACATTGATGGTGACATTGCCCAGGGTGATACACTATAATATCTCTCTGGGGGGCCAATCCTCACTTTAATGGATTTGATTTTGATTCAGCTTTTTTTAGTCTTTATTTTCTTTCCCCCAGCCGTTGAGGCCATGTTAATTATGAAAGACTTTGAAAGTCATATTTCAAGCAACTGACTTAGGCTCTTCGCATGGTCCATTTAAATAAAAATATCACACAGTTTGACAAGTGTATAGGCTTCTATGTATTTGTCACATATGTATCTACTTATGATGATTCTGTGATGGTGGTTAGCACAGTGATACAGTGGTTATCATTGTCACCTCAAACCTCTGGGACCAGGGTTCAAGTCTCTACCAGGGTTCCACGTGTTTGTAATTTGCTTGTTCTCGCTGTGTCATCATGTAATTTCCTCTGGGTACTCTGACTTCCTCCTGCAGTCAATGAACATAGTGTGGTTAGTTGGAGTTTCTAAATTCTGCCTGGGTATGAATGAATGGTGTGTGAGTGCACCCTGTGATGGGCTGGATCTCTATGGTGAGTTTTTCCCTGCCTTGTGCCCATAGGCTCCAAACCCCACACAACCCTAAATAGGACAAGTGATTTCCGGAAATTGATGGATGGTTGGATTTCTATTGTTTACCCCTAACATTCTGTTTGTCCCTTTTGGAGACCCATACACCTAAAACACCAATAAATAAGAACCCCTACCACTTGAAAAAAACCCAGAATTCAGCTTGACAAAAATGGGAATTATTTCTACTTTCCAGTATAACATGCAGTTTCGAGATGCTGGATTTCGCTCCCTGCTTCCTTATCAGCCACCATAATGAAGGTTAAGCTACGGCACCAAAACAGACTAATTCAAGTCTAGACCATAAAATGCACAGGAGAGGGCAAACTCCAGTCTCCAGCATCCAGACACGGACAGTGATAACAGTGCGCACTCGGGAGCCCTGGAGAAGACTGCTTCCTGAAGGCTCTAGAAACACAACATGGGGGGAGTCTCACACCGGGAGAGGTTCGCACACAGCCCCAAAAATCTTACCAGGAACATGAAAAAAGTCCATTCCCCTCATGCATCTCAGCATCCCTCCAGAATTTGGACTTCCCCTCTGGCGGCGCAATGACAATAAACCCACGAAACTCAAATCACTCGATGTCCTTCAGCCTCTCATGGGGTCCATAGTCATCTGCAGTATGTAGCCACCCAGTGCTGAATCTGAGACATCTCTCCATTCTCCGTTCATTCCTCAACGCAGTTGGGCGGGAATAAAGATCCCATGAATAGGTGGACAACAAAAGAAGACCTCCTTTGTATGTCCAAACACACCTCGCGTGCGGTAACCCCCTCCCACCATCGACTAGAGTGCCTGAATTTCATTGATTCTCAAGAGAAGCTCTGCTACTCTGGGCACGCCTGAGGTGGGACACCAACTCATGGCAGGCCGCTCACGTGACCACCGGCTGGGGGGAAATTTAGGAGCAACCAGAGCACGGCATGGCTGTGGAACGACAAGAGCAAAGGGAGAACGGGCATAAGACGGACCACAATCAGGCCTACAGTCATGAAGGTGTGAGGAAGCAGTGCAAACCCCCTTCCCACCCCACACCCCCAACGTTCCTTGCAATTAATTGATCATTCAATCAGCAGTTTACAGGCGGCCTTCCACACGCGCTGCCCGTCAGAGTTCTGCCATTCACGAGGAACAAAAGCAGCGAGTCGCATCACGCAGCAGAAGACGTTAATTAAGGGAATCGACCCCACCAGGTAGTAATATGATTAATGAAGGGGGATAGTATCCATGTCGTGTGGGCACTAGGTGTGCCGCGCGATTTAATATTCTGCTGTGGACTGCTGGAGGAGAGGAGGACGTTTGGGGAAGTGAGGGAGTGAGAAGGCATGGCGGGTAAGGGGAACGCCATGCGTGTGAATGTGGCTCCTGGCTCGACACGACTCTCCGCGATGATGGAATGCTGCTGCAAAGTAAATGAAGGTGTAGTAGAGGGAATTTGCAAAGGATGACTGTAGGGGGGAGTGAGGTTTTGTGTGGGGGTGGGGGGGTTAGAGGCTATGTATAAGGAACAGTGGAAAGATCTGCTGTGCTTTTACCATTCTTCCTGTGTCGGCCAGTGTACGTGTGTGTGTGTGTGTGCGTGTGTGTGTGTGTATGTGTGTGTGTGCATGCACCTGAGCTCTAACAGAGCTCAGAATGTGTGGGAGAAACAGAGCTAAAGTGAGGAGAAATTTCGAGGGTGGGTGGGTGGGGTTTAGGGGGGGGAGCTGCTTTCAAGACTGGTTGAGCTTCAGGTCAAGAAGCTCAGTGTCTATTAGCTTTTGGTTTTATTTCGAGCATCTTACTGAATTCCCTCCTCCCCCACCCAAACAAGAGCTCTGGTTGGCCATGTTGGTCTACCATCATAGCCCGCTCCAGCTGTTCTTTGTGAGTGGGGGGAAATATACAAACTGCTAAATATTGCATTATGGAGGACATTAAGTGTGATGCTACGTGCCAGCGCAGCCCCATTTGCCTTCAGGAATTTGACAGAGCCATGGTTACCACCGGACATTGTTCCAGGGAGAGACGGAAAGGTCTTTACTATTACAATGCCCTCTTCCATAATGAAGAATCACAGTTAGCCTCCTGACCTTTTGGTGGCAGTGTTTGGATGCTGAACTTAACCTGAGCAGACATCTTCATTAACTGTTCAAACATTCTTTACAAACCCTCTAGTACCTGACCCAATCAATCCTAGCTGTACAGTATGTGTGACCATTCTCATTTTGAACTAGTTGCTGGGAGTCACATTTTCCAATTTACTTATCTCTGACGGACAAGCCAACTTATTTCTTTTACCCCCAGTGGTGGTCAGTGGGAGAAATGCTATATTTATAAGTTGTCGTGATTACTGTGCCCTTATTTAAAGCAAAAACGCTGTACAAATGAAAACCGAACTTTGTGGGCCTGATTTATTAGACTCACACCACAATTGACAAGTTTTTTTTTGAGTAATTAAAGATTTAATGTTTCATTTTAAAATTAAATTACAATTTCAAACAGAATTTAAAACAGTTAAAGAGAGAAAGGTTTGTGCTTTATTTCAGTTTTTTTTCCTTTCCTCCAAGAAAGGTGCTACTGCTGAGTTTTTTTCACTTTTTCCTGTGAGTGAGGGATTAACACTTCCCTAACTTCAGAATCTCACATTAATTACTAAGCCAGAGTGTTTCAAGGTGTCTCATTTTCTCTGGAATAAAATTGGTTTTAACAGTAAATATGCAGTTAATAAGCACCCTAACAGTACGTAATTGGCAAAATCTTATTATGTATTTATTCTGTACAAATGAACGTCAAAAACAAAAATATCAAAACGTCATGATAATTATATTACTATAATGCTTTGGCTTATAGCTCAAAATTTAAAAGATACACGTATATTCACTTTTCTAAAAGTAGAACCAGATATTTTGTGGAACAACTCGGGTTTTTTGTGCAATGTTACTCTTCCCTAAACCAACAACCTTAAAGCCATAACTCCACGTACATCATCACAATACCTGACTTCTTTTCTCTTTTTAAGAACCAGCTTGCCCATATGATGTATCTTTCATTATTGTGCTGTAATGATCCAAAAGAAGATGGTGTGGATGAGAAGGGTGTGATCAAAACTAGTTAGGCAAGAATCATAAGATCGGGGAGGTCAGAAACAGATCGTAAATGGAAAAGGCTCCATTAGCCATAAGAACTGCACAGTAAGGGGCAGGCACACAATACTCTGCAACTTCTCAAGGCAAATACTGAGCGTGTATTCAGTTTATTTACTGGGGATGCATCTCAGCTGTTAGTACTCTGGGGAAGATGATGGTTGGGGGCGAGTCGGTTAAGGTGAGCATGGTGGAACCTAATCAGATTTGGGCGTGATGTGCATTAATAGCTAAATAAATAAGTGCCTTCAGAACACAGATGATTGATAGATAGAGTGACTGAGCTAGCTACATTGCTGAATGTTAACATCACTTTAGGTGGAAATAGGAGCACAACTTTTTAATCCCAGAATCCTTCTCCTTATGTATTTGTGAAATATAGCCTTTTGCCGCTGTCTTTGGTAATTTCTTCATGATTTCATTTCGACTCGTTTGGGTGCTGTTGATTTTATCTGGGTATAAAAACCAAAAAAATGAATTAAGCGACTGGAAATATTAACTGTCTTGCCCGCTTCCATACTCGAGATTTTGCAATTGTCTCAGTTAAGTACAAGACCTTTTTAAATAAGTTAATTGCCACAGAATACTGGACTTCTAATTCAAGGCTCCGGTGATGTTGGAGGAAAAGCACGCACGGACTGATGAAATTCAGACGTGACCAGTGTAAGAGCTACAAAGAGCTGGCATCTCCAACTGCCCAGATACAGAGCTGCAAAGAGTGAGAAACGTGGTCTCTGAGATTCCTGGAAACATAAGCAAAGGACTGATCTCTTTGTGTATGTCCATCTTTCTTACTAGCATTTATGGTATACACCAGTGTTCCTCAACCCTGTCCACAGGGACCCCCAGATAATCCACATTTTTGCTTCCTCCCTGCTTCTAGCACACCTGAACCAAACAACTGAGAACAAAACAAACAATCAAGAGCAGGGAATACCTGTTACAGGCGTCCAGACTGTCTCTGAGTCCTGGGCGCCCAAGGCTCAATGATATTCATGTGTAGTGAAGGTTAGCCTGTCTGGTTTGATCCTCCAGGAAAGCTACTGTAGCACAAGTAGCTGAAACAGTTAATGCTGGCTATGAAAGAAAGGTGCCAGAACACACAGTGCATCGCAACATGCTGCGTATGGGGTTTTGTAGCCAGAGACCAGTCAGAGTGGCCATGCTGTCCTCTGAGGAACAGAAGAAGTTGGCTCGATCTGATGAGTCACATGTTCTGTTACATTATGTGCAAGGCTAGGTGAGTGAGCATTGGGTACCTGGGGAAGAGATGGAACTAGGATGCATTATGGGAAGAAGGCAGGCCGGTGGAGGCAGTGTGATGCTCTGGGCAATGTTCTGCTGGGAAATCTTGGGTCATACCATTCATATGGATGTTTGTTTGACACAGACCACCTTCTTTGACCACATACACCCCTTCAAGGCAACGGTACCCCCTAACGACAGTGACCTCTTTCGGCAGAATTACCCACCTTGGACCACTGCTAATGTCTTGGTGCCGGATACCACAGGACACCTTTGGAGGTCTTGAGGAGTCCATGCCTCGACAGGTCAAAGCTGATCGCGGTATATCAGTCTTTTGCCAAGGATAGAATAATTGTGTCAGTTTTCTCCTTAAACGGCAAAGGTTGTAATCTCAGAACACAAAACAAATAGGAGGTAGCTCACAGGTAAAATCAAACATGATACAAGCCATGAAGCATTTCCCCAATTTTAAAGGGCAAATTGTTATATATAATATAAATTACCAAAAATCATTGGCCCCAAGAGGATATTTGGTATTTGGGGCCCCCTAATTTTCCATCTTAATGAAATGTTAATCAGAGCATTCGGTGGAATGACTGACATTTGAACTCTTACACTGTTAAAAAAGAAAAAAACATTTACTTTAAAACAAGCAGCCCTCTCATCTGTGTTTGTGTGTCTTAGAACAAAGGTTGAAATGCTGAACACTACGGTACGGCTGTGGAATTCTAATTTTGGAATTTTTGAAAATAAATGTATTTTGCTTATTCAATTAAATTTATGTACATTGTTATGGTAAAACTTTTCTTGAAGCTGTCATCTATAATGCGCTATAGATACCTTCATGATGCCTTATAATGGTCAGTATAAGAATTAATAAAGCATTACAGCAACTTCTATTGACGGCCATAAGGCCTTATGATGTTGATTATAATATTTCATAAGCTCCAATGAAACTCTCATCTATAATATACTATAGCTACTTTCATAATGCATTATAATGGTCAGTATAAGAATTAACATTACTTTGTACTACATTATGAATGTATCTATAGTGCATAATAGATGTGAGCCTTTAAAGCATTCATAATGCATAACAAACGTGTATATTAAGTGTTATACCTATTTTTACATGTCTATAGCCATGTTTATAATGCTTTGTGAAAGCATTATAATGAGTTATGTGTTCATAGATTCTTATAGACATGGCATTCATAGAAAGTGTTACCATAATTCTATTATATTGATTGTCTTGATTGTTCTGCATAACACACCAAAGTACATTTTTCTATATATAAAAGTGCTTGCCAATGGATAAATGATTCTGATTCTGATACAAAGACTGCAGGATAAAGAGTCTTTGAGGAAATATCCTGTATGAAGGTACAAGTATAACAGTAGTACTTGTCCTGGGATTTAAAAGGCTTTGGCCAGGTCCATTTGCCATCTGCCGCTGCTGTAAAGTGGGACAGCCAGCGCATCCCTCAGCAGTCATTCTAGTAGAACAAACACGGGCCAGAACCTCAGATGTCCAGGCTCCCAAACAGGTCTGAACAACCTTGGTGCTTGAGAGCCCCAGTTTCAGCAAGGTTTTATACTCAGCCCTCGGCACTTTAATTGCTACACTAAAATAATTATTTGCATAGTAAGTCAACTCATCCGATGTTTCAAGTGTCAATCAGGTGCTAATTAAAATGTATTCCTAGGCCTGGCCTTAGAGGTCTACGCTTGGGCAGCCCTGCTCTAATCACTTTCACAACAGGCTCTCCTCTTTATTAGTGGAGAGCGTTTAGCAGGCCATGACTTGTACCAAGAAAGACATGTTGACTCCCACCTGTCCGTGCTAAGAATAGATGGCTGCACTCCCTCCCACGGGAGGCGAAATAGCCAAGTGTCAGGCACACAGTGAATAGCTGCAGAAAGCCGGCTACACCTGCTGTCCCATAATGCCGCTGCAATTATTAAAATGAGCCAGGCCACAGGTAGGGTGGCGCTAGTGAAAGGACAAGCAATGAACGGCTTGTCAATGTTTTTTTTTTCATCTGGGGAAAAAAAAATCATGTAATATATGTCTAAGAGGCAGCATAAGGTGGAACGGTGGGTTTATATTTTTGGTGGTTCTTAAGTATTAATTACTGAGCTCTTAAAATAAGCATGTGGAAGAAAAACTGGAATGTTTTAAATTCATTAAGGACATGCTGATTAATAGAATTATATGGATCAGGGAAACATCAAATTGCCTAATTTAACGTAGACTTTTCGATTTTTAAAGCCTTACATGGTGGCAAGACATGGTAATAAAATCCATTTTAAGACATGTAATTCGAAAATACATACCAATTTATTTATGTGTGGTCAATTTCATTTTCTGTTAGGTTAATGTGTGTAGATGATGTTTTGAATAGATTGGCTATAGATACAGTAGATACATGGTTTTTGATTGCAGTCTAAGGACTGTTTCTAGGCCATTTGTAACATTGTGTTAGATGCCTCAAAATGACATTTACAGAAAATATGTTCTCCATGTTTACATTTTATTGTATGTGTTTTACTGCTATAATTTTATCAATTACTGAGATTTATCAGCTATATTAAAACACTGCGTGAAAACGTTCACATTTTTACCAGTTTATTAAAATCATAAATATTAATCCTCTGCATATTAAAATGAGCATTACATGCTAATATTGATGCCAAAAAAATAATGTGAAGTATTTGGTGCTACTGTAAATCTTACTTGCTGATAAAGTGGCCCACAACCCCATACTCAAATTATGCCCAGATGTGCATGCAGACACAGCATGCCTGCATATGGGTATTACTTGAGAATAAGAATTGGCAATAGGCATGTATCAATTCAACAAATTCCCGATTTGGTTCGTTTCATGGTATTGGGTTCATGATTTGATTTTCCCACAATGTTTTCGAAGAAAAAAAAAAATGAATTAAGCCATGTTTTTGATATTTTAGAAACACATTCAACATTCATAATGCATTTGTAAAATATTAGAATCCATCCATTTTCCAAACCGCTTATCCTTACTGGGTCACGGGGGGTCCAGAGCCTATCCCAGAAGCAACGGGCACAACCCTGGATGGGGGGCCAGCCCATCACAGAGCACACTCACATACCAGTCACTCACACATGCACACCTACAGGCAATTTGGCAACTCCAATCAGCCTTAGCATGTTTTTGGACTGTGGGGGGAAACCCCACGACAACATGCAAACTCCACACACAGGAAGCCCAGGCGGAGACTCGAACCCGGGTCCCAGACGCGCGAAGCAACAATGCTAACCACTGCACCACCATGCCGCCCCCAAACATTAGAATCCTGGCTATAAATATTTATAAAAAGAAATAACACATTATAGCGATTTTTATTATGCACTATGACTGCCTTTTGAAGCTCTTACGTATAATGCACTATAGATACCTTTATAATGCACTACAAAGCATCCTTAATGCTTATACTGACCATTATAATGCATTATAAAGGTTATTTTTTTATTTTATTTTTCTGTCCTTTATGAACTTAAGCTTTCCTTTTCTTAAATTTAGAAAATGTTTTAGTTTCATTTTCTTAATAACCAGCCAACGTTTGTAAAAGCTGGAGTAACACATAATAGTCTATTAATCAAAATATTCCCTTTATTGAATCTTATTTTTTATATTTGCAGTATTACAGGTCAGAGTTGTCTAGCAGTATTTGCTGATGGTTTTTGTTTTGTTTGTTACATTGTTTCCTATTCCTTTTGCTTTTCTCGTTGGCTCTTTGAGGGGATATGACGGAGATGACTGGCCTTTCTGGTTGGCTCTTTGAAGGGTTGTGATGGAAATGATCAGACTTTCTGGTTGGCTCTTTGAGGGGATGTGCCAGCCTTTCTGGTTGGCTCTTAGATAGTCTGGTTGGAGATGGTTGGCTTTCCTCAAGGGTTCTTTGAGGGTAAGAGACAGTGATGAGAAGCAATGTTAAGTAGCCAGTTGCAGAGAGAACAAATTATCATTGTGGGTCTTTTCAATGATGAGTAATGACCTGCAACAGAAGAAAAATGAAACGGGAGCATGAAATCTCTTTTATACTAGTAGCCAAGAGTCAGAGTTCTGATGACAAAGCCTGACACCTTGGGGAAATGTAAAGATACAAGTGTTTTTGACATGCTGCAGGATTTTCTGGATTTTTCTGTCACTAAGTGCCCCCCCGAAGGCACTGTTGGGTGCACTCACACAGCAACTCCTGTTATTAAAAAAAAAATCTCTTACTTGGGTCCTAGCCACAATCATTTGATAAATGCCAGAAAGGAGGTTTTTGTTGCAGGCGACGCCAGGAGTTTATAAAAATAAAATCTAAGGACAAAAAATACAGTTCAAAATCCATCTTATCGCTGCTTCTACTGCGGACTAAAATTAAAAAAGGTTCTCCTGACCTTCATACAACTCTGAATATACTTTGTGGTCATGCAGTTTAAATTCGTATTTAAACATGCTGCCCTTCTGGTTATATGCTGGTAGCACCATATTTCAAGACACTGGGTACACTACCTCACCTGTACAGCTGACCCAACCTGTTCCTTCCAGATCCAGGTCCTGTATAGCATACGGGTGTTTCTTAAGATGCATACTATACTTGTGTCGTTGTGCACCGGTTTTTACGTTGTCTTCTATTGCTGAGCACCCATTCCAATACTCGAGAACAAAAGTTCAGAGGATGGTAAAAATCCCCAGATGTCATTCTTGCTCTGCCTCAGATACCAAGGGTATGTCGTTGCATTCTCACCAAATGAGACCAGTCCCATGATTCATTGTGCCCCAAGTTTGTTCTTGGAAGGCAAATTAGTGAGACTGCTCTTGCCAAGAATATAAGTACGATCTTTCTTCTTGAAGTATGTGATAATGTCAATAGAAGCATTATATGCTTCTCAAGCTTTCTAGTGAATGTTCAGTGCTATATTATATGTATTGCTATACAGTTATGCAGTTGTGATCCATTATTATACTATATTAACCTGCATTATTAGTATTGTTTGGAGGAAATGCAAACTTTAAGTCTCCTGATTTAGGCTAATAATTCTTTTATATTCTATTCTTGCTTAAGGAACATGCAAACCACATGGCCACTCTACAAGCACATTTTTGCCTTCTTTTAAACCTTCTGACCATAAAGAGATTACTACATCAGTTTATTTGAAATTCAAGTGTCTCTTTAGACTACAAAGCAAACTTCAGAATCCTACAATCCAGTGCCCTGCTGCACACCAACTGGTTAACCAGCATCTAAGCCTGTTAGTTAGTGGCCAGTCTTGATGCGCTCTGCAGTTGTTGGAAAACAAATCCTGATATAGTACGCCTCTGTTTTTGGCCCTTATCTTCCAATGCAATTGTACAGCCTAAAGTGGCCCTTTATATAAAATAAACACTCACATAATTAAATATTGCAATTAAGCTAAATGTTAAGAAACAAATTTTACTGATTCTACTATGAATTGGTCTCATGTCTAAGCCTGAATGTTGGCCTGTGCCCCCCCACCACCACCACCCCAGGATACCCTCATTGTCAAAATGCATTTGTTTATCAACACATCTGCCAGAACAAAACTTTAAGGTAGGTGGCCAGACCACGTCAATCTGAGCCGCTCAGCACCCCTGGAACTAACCTGCAATCAACGCTGAATGTCTTTGTTCATGGCAATTGCATGGCAGTTTCCATGTTGATATAAAAATGATAAATAATGGCTTTAGAAAATGTTATTATTTGGGACTGGTTTAACAGCTAAGGCAGATGTTTAAGCTGATTCTACATTGTAGTCTGTTGTGAGTCATCATGCATATATATTTGTAGATATTTATGGGTAGTGTGTGGCTCTACGCTGCAGGTCTATGTGCCCTTATTCTGAAGGGCGCTGGGTCAAATCCTGTGGTCGGTAGAGTGATTCCACAGTTGGACCCTTGAGAAAGACCCAGTTGCCACTGACACACTGGAGGGTCCTGCCCTTTGATTCACACCAATGCATGTCTGCAGATACTCTCTGCTCATGGGAGTTTTACTAACACAAATATGTTCTGAAGGCAGAGGGGAAAATGATTGGTTCAGGGAAATATCCAATGAGATTATAGAGGTGGGCCCAAGTTACTAGAGGAAGTCTTGGTCCCATCTCGTCTAGTTGCTTGGGCACACCTCCTTAAACCAATAATTTTCCCTTCTGCCCACAGGGATGGCACTGTTTCACTGGGTTGCACTGTTGTTGTGTGTAGAGTTAGCGGTCTGGTGTCCTTTAAAGATATATGCAATTAGGCTAAATTGCCAGTTGAGAGTGACCGTGTTAATGTATGTATATGCAATGGACTGACATCCCATCCAGTGTGTGCTCCAGTCTGGTGAACTCTGCTGCCTGATGGGATACAGGCCCTCCTGAATAGCCAGGGGAAAGATGGATGGATCTAGTAAATTTGGCCATTGGTCTTTGTAGTATAAATTACGATTTAACATTGGTATAAATAGCATTAAATAACATGAAATCTCATTCCTGTCAACAGTCAGTTTGATAGGTGTTAAAGCCCGTTCAAACAAAGCAGCATAAGAATGTGTTTTGAACCTCTCTGCCCCATTGAGCCCTCCTAAGGACTGAGACCAGAGAATGATTTACAAGTATACAGTATAAATATACTCTGCCACAGCTGCAAGGCATGTCTCTGCCGACATGGCTCAGTGACATGATTATACCGAGTGAAAAGTACTCACTGAGCACCCATGTTGTCCACACGGTCTCGATTTGTTGACCTAGCCTTGGATACATTGAAAAATCACTGATATTTGACGAACTGTGGTCATAAATCAAGTAAAAGTCCATACTGCTGCAGAGACTAAAAGCCTTGGCTACGAGCGAGACAATTTTGCTGATTAATATAGGAAGTGCGCGCATTTGTTTACCTGAATTACACCAGGATGCCTTACAGCTTACAGCAACCGAAGTCGTATATATATATACACACACACACACAGTATGTATATATATATATATATATATATAAACTTTATTATTCCCAAAGGAAATTGCAGGCTTACAGTAGCACAACACACACATTCAGACACATTCGTACATTTAGACATTAACAGACAGTAACAATAAATAATAGTCAACAGCAGCTGCAAAAAATATAATACAAATGACTGCACAAAATTCCATAGTAACTCCAAAGAAATGAATAGAATTGTATAGTGGGTGGACAGAATAAATGTTCTGTGAATGTGCAATGTACCTAAACAGTTCTGGTCCATTCAAACAGTCGGTTGTGTTCCCCACCATAGGGTGACTTGTGTGGTTAATGGCCAATGGTAGGAAGAACTTTATATAACACTCCTTGGGGCAGCATTATGGGTTAGTGTTTGCGGAGCTTGCATATTCTTCTGTAGGCTTCCTCCACAGTCTGTGGAGTTGTTTAATTACCTCTAAACTAATTACCTCTAAATTACCTTAAAATGACTACAGTATTTGTCCTGTGAAGAGCTGCATTCCATTGAGGGGGTCCTCTGCCTTGTGTCCTAGAGAAGATCCAGGCTCAGTTCGACCATACATAATATATGGGGTTATGGAAATGATGGGCTGGAATCACCAAGGAGATCAAATCCCGGCCACACAAGTCGTATCAAAGTCGTGTCACATTAAAGCGAAAGAAATTCTCAACAAACCAAAAATGTCATCTGAAACCAATAGTACTTTAATATTTCTTGAAAGCACATTTACTGACATTGGAGATTAGCATTTCGTACAGGATTCATAGCTAAAGGGCTTTGGTGTCAAACGGCCATTGATTTTTGGTGTGTTACTTTCCTGGGGGGGGGGGGGGGGGGAAATTCACAATTCCAATTTTTCATTTTAAATTTATTTTTTTGCCTGGCGAAATTATGGTTTTTGGGACGGCGTGTAATTATTATTTAATTAAACGGAAA
>JABFDZ020000042.1:19865765-19879228 GCA_019775955.2 Pollimyrus isidori
CTTTATCCGGGTTGTTTAATTACCCCCCGGGCCCCCCCCCCCCCCCCCGCCCCCACCAGATAGCGTGGTGAACTCCGAAGAAATCCGACGTCGTGGGACAGGGGGGGGGGGGGGCGTGTGCACGTGTGTGTGCGCGTGTCTCTGAAATCTACAGCATTAGGGTCGCCAGATATCCACGCCCCTTACCCCCCAACAAATAGGATTGTGTTTCAGGGTTTGTGGAGCAGCCGGTAACCGCGATTGTTATATGGTGGTATCGTCCCGCTGAAAATTCTGTGAGAAGTCTAATGGATCTGGCAGGGCCACACAAAGCCATGGCTGGGCATCTGAAAAATTGTACTGAATGCGGCCCACTCCCCTTCTCCAAACCAGAGCTACCATTATCCAGACTTAGACTCTCACGAGCCCCGCCCTAGTGTCTGGGCCCGTGAATGTCTTTCCGTGTTTGCTCCCGGGACTGGCTGAGGTAGGAAGCAGCAGCCTGTCGTGGGAGCTGGGTCGAGTTCCCCCTAAACGCTCCTGATTTTGGGAAGATGCCGCAACATCAAGGGTGGGGGTCAGCTGCAAAAACGAACCATAATGAGGTGGCGATAGGTCGCTAGTTAAAACGAGGCGATGCCCCAACCGGCTTGCCGTGGCTCCTTCCTGGCAACTGTGTCGCGTTTTGTGCCAGAGGTAACGCAGCTCTACCAAGCTGTCATCAAATCGCAACGCTTCGCTTGTGTGTTAAAGGATTACAACCTCAGAAAACTACTCTGCTGTGAAATTGTCTGTAAGTTTTTGGCTGGAGGCGTCTTCCAGCCTAAAAAAAGCCCCAATGTATTAAGCTGATTTAAGTAGCTGTCATTAACACCCTTGTTTTAGTTTATTTGTCACCTTCCAAATGGAGAAGGCAGCCAAGTTGAAACAAGGGGGTCATCAAGGACTGGGTGAATGGGTCCTTGATAATCGTGGCCTGCAAGTCAGCATTCTGTTTACTCATGGAGCCCCCCCAGCCCCCCCCCCCGTCAATAAATAATAAAAAATGCTTGTAAGCGTGACTGTTGCCCACAACTGTTATGATGCAGGGATCAGTCACATACCCAATGGCAAATTGGCGATAAACCACGCGAAAGACGCGAAGTTCCTTCTGCTTTTATTTATCTGCAGGCCCCAAATCGGAACGGCTTGCCTGACACCTGCGACGCTGCACATCGCAGCACAAAACGTACACAAACGCAGTGGAAAATACGGCGGCGAATCGCAGCGACGGCAGCCACCTTGAGTCACCGCGCTTGGAGCTGCGTGCGTTCGCCCGCCTGCCCGCCCGCTCGCTCGCTCTGTGCGTTCGGGGTGGTGAGCTGGTGCCAGTGTTTCAGAAGCCTTCAGGACATCGAATGACTTGGAAAGTTGTAGTGTGCTTTTTTTCCTCCCCTCTCACCCTCTCCATTTCTCCTGCTGTGTAACAATTCCTCTTTTGATGACTCATTTTGTTCCCGGGTCTTTTGTGTGTGAGCTTCTGGAGAGGCTCATGCGGCAGCGGCTCCCTTGCATGCTGAAAGCTAAACTGATACACGTTCTCCGGGAATTCCAAGGCGACTCCGGATCCCCCCCCACACACACTTCTTTTAAAATAATGACTTAGCAAAGTGCCCTCTTTGTGTGTGGCATTCTCTTGCCCGCCCCTCCCCCGCCGCATGCCCCCGCTGCCTGGTCTTCCAGGTCATTCCTGAGTCGCCGGCTTTGTTAGCTGTGCAATCCGTGCGTCTCCTTCCTGGGACTCTGCCGTTGCCGTTTTCCTGAAGGGCGAAAGTAGAAAGATGTCACGATCTGTTCTTGAGGGAGGAAGACAGCCACCGGTGGCGAATCCGTCCTGCGGTGGGGTGTTTGACAAATGGTCCAATTTTTTTTTTCGTTGTAAAAATAGGACACAAAATAATCTCCTGGAATCTATTGCTGCGTGGCACAAAAGTGATGCCTTCATTTGACAGATGTTGGTTTCAAGAGCCCATTGCTGCTTATGGGTTGAACACCCCCTCATCTTAAATTTTTCACACAAGTGGAAAAACTAGCTTATTGCTAATCTGACACTAAGGGGTCTCCTGACCCATTTTAGTATACTGATTTCATACAGAATCAGACATTGAGCCAAATACCAACAAAGTCTCCTGCCTAAATCACGTTTCGTGTGCCACAAATTCCTGCCTCTCTCCTCGAGGGCTTTTTGTTTCTGAATATTTAGTATTTGTTAATGAGTGGAAAATTATAAGTGCTAATTAAAGTGCCCTTGGCTCTTGTGGTCAGTGTTTTACCAGCCTTGTGACGTTTTTATGGCTGAACCCTAATTGAGGTCAGATTTGGTACAAAGCAAACATCCATCCGATTTTGGTGATCTTCACCTCCACTCAAAGGTATGATGTTAATTTAAAGGAAAGTCTTGGCGGTTCAGTGAATTTGTATGAAAAGGGCTAGTTTTAAGGATTTTTTTTTTTTTTTGCATTGAGTTGACACTTGATCCGCTTGCATTTACATTTTGTTTTCATTGCTCTTCAGTTTTTCCCCATTGTGTATTGGCTGGGAAACCTAACAGGCAGAGAATCACTTCTTTTATTTCCAGATATTTTATAATTTATTTTGTTGGGTGACTTTCTGTTTGAGGTGTGTGGGCAGGAGGGTCACAGCAGAGAACTTGCATGCTACGTCACCCCCCCCCCAGTTGTGAGTTTTTCCTGGTTTGTCTGTAGATGTATCAGAGAACACTTTTGTGTGTTGCACTTTTTTACAGCAGGTAATGGTGGACTGATACCAATAGCCAACTGATTTTTGTGTAATACCAGTACTGATAACTTGCATCGAAGTTTTAGTAAAATTGATTTTTTACTAGTGCAACCTCATTATATACAGACGGCGAGACATTGGTGTGGTACATTATATTAGTACATTGATCTTCAACTGAACCGGTTCTGCTAACTTAGAAATATTGACAGGCAGCATCAACTAAGATTGATACATCGGCCCGATACATCGATGTCTTGATCTTTAATGAACATCGGCCAATATTGTCATGTTAACAGATTATATAGTGCATGTCTAACAGTAGGATTTGTGTTAGATTCAGTATTAGTAAAGGGTGTATTAGTGGCGTAAGTAGATTTTTACAGCTACTTTACTCTTCCTTGGTAGAACAAGCCCCCCTGATATCTGATAGCTTAAAACTGCACCGGGAAGCTATCAGACCTATTTTGGTGGGTTTGCTGATATCAGTTGAGTTCAGCTCAGTTGAGAGCCCGAACAATGCCTGTCAGGTCTGCAGTAATCTGCGGTGGCTTAAACAAACCTCTAGGATTTTATGGGCAAAAGCTCAATGGGAGGAACATAGCCTGGTACAAATATTGCAATAAATCGGTAGCTGGGAAACCTGGTTCAGCCTCTAGCCTTTCCATGAATACCGGCGATTTGAAACGTTATACGGATTGTCGAATTCAGTGCTGTGTGGTCACTGTGCAGTTGTGCCGGTCTTCTGCTCTTCATTCTGAAACGCGGAGAACTAGCCTCAATCTTGGTGTCAGATTCATCTGTGATGGCTTCAGCAGATGCAGAACCGCTCGCATTTTTCACGTTCATTTTTTTTTTATGGGAGTAAAACTACAGGCACACGACTTTGGTCTTGTCTCTTGGGAATGACATTTTGTATTTAAGCAACTTATAATAATCGATACTTTATTGATCCCCTTGGGGAAATTTTGTTTTACGCCTCCCTGAACTTGTTCTTTTTCATAGAAGATGAAAAAGCCACATGCTATTATTTAATATTACTATTTTATTATTATTATTATTATTATTATTATTATTATTATTTGAGCTTGTTAATATGCTTGGGTTGTATTTTTTCCAGCTGCAGAATCCAGCATTTTCTTGATTTGTTATGAAACATGTAACTGGCCTATTTTCCTTTACTACATCCAATAATAAAAATAATTGGGAGATTTGTCAGTGTTTTTATGTTTTATTATGGTACCATGCTTTAATTTTTATGCCATAAAAATGTTGTGTTTTTCTTCGGGTAAAAAACAAAAATGGAAAAAAAACATGTTATGTATCCCACTATAAGTCGGGTGTCCATCTATAAATATCTTGGATTAGTCTCTGTTCTGCAGTCTCAGTCACTTAATGAGCCTTGTTCCTTTGTCCTCTGCATTCGACCACGATCACTGATGTATGGATAAACCCGCACATTGGCATGGTCTGGAATTAACCAGTGTCCTCAGAGCTCTGACACGAGGGTTTTACAGTTTACTTGCTCTCCAGGTTCACTGCAGCACTACTAACTGACAGATGCAAAAAGTTTTTTTTCAGCCCCTGCTTCTCTGGATCTGGGGTGTATACAGGGGGCGGGGCCACAGGTGCACTGGCCTCCAGCTGAAAGCTGATTGGCCCCTGGAGTGCCCATCCCCTGTCTATCTCTTTCTGTTTGATTTATTTGATTTATTTGCTCATTGGCTTACATAGCAGAGCTGACACTGCAGGTTGTGCAGAATGAAACATCTCATACTCCCAGCAGCCCTAATACATGTTGACAAACATAATCAGCTCTTCCATCTTGGAACGCTTAAGCTATGGGATTTAAGCACGTAAGACCCAGCATATTACTGGGCAAATGAGCTTAGCTACTGATGCTGAGGTATGCTAATTACGGTAATTAATTTGAGATGCCGGCGTCGCAGTGTTAATCTGGCAAGCCGTTGACCGCGCACGTAGACCTTTATGTCGCGCGGTGCCGGTTTGTGCTCTCGCTGGCCAACCTTTGTGCCCATTTATCCTTAATGGTGCAGTCATTTTTTTTTTTTTTTTTTACTTGTGTATTAGTGTGTGTGTTGTTTTTTGTGTGTGTCTTTTTGAAAGCCCCCTGAAGGGACGAGTATACCTTAATGTGCCAGGATGCTCACCCTGCCACAGGGATTCAAGGCTATGACTGTTAAAGGCACTTTCATTTTTGTTTTTACTGTACCTTCAGTAGCTGCTGTCAGTGGGCACAGGTAAAAAAAAAAATTGAAAATTGGGAGAGGTTAGGTAGAAGATAGGAGGATGTTTTATTTTGATACCAAATGGGCACAAAATATTTCAAGTCATTATCTTTAATGGTTTTTGAGATACGGCTATTTGGTTACCACATGGCCAGATGAGTGGGAACCTCACTTTTATTTCCAGGGGTTTCTGCTGTTGATTGTGGGATTTTACTGTGCATCTCCTGAAAAACCTTTTAAAGCTTTACTTCTGTGTTATCTAGTTTAGTGTGGTTTTCCTAGGCTTCTGTGTGAAAAGCGAGGGAGAAATAGACCAGTATTTTTGAATGAACCATTGAAATATTCATTTCAGTTTTAAGAAGAAATTGGTCTTTCCCCCCTCAGGAAGTAGCAGTCGGTTAATTGTTTGTGTATTTTTATGTGTATCAAATTTTCTTCCTTAAAAATAATCAATCCATAGGGGAATGTGGGTAGGGAGAGTTATATTGGAGATGCATTTTTGGCTACCAGTTTGAAAAATCAATGGAAAAAAGGGGTAGGAAGGCTAAAAGAAATAAACATAGTTTATTTTTGCAAAAAAGCATAACTATGACATGGACAGAAATAAGTTGAGTGAAGTGTTTTTGGACAGTTTTTGCACTTTGTCCATGCGTTAGCCTGCCGGTAACCGCATTAGCCTGCCGGTACCTGCTGCCAGCCATGACCTGCAATAGACAAGCATTTGCGTGTCCGATATTCACAGGGGGTGAAAGTAATATCTTTTGGCATGAATGATATATGCTTATTGGGTATTTTACCATTCTTTACTAAATTGACTGGTGGTAAAATATTAACTTGCCGGGCTTGGTTTTCATAACCCCAACCCCCTTCCCACTGTGCTGTCCTTGCGTTTGTGCTGTCTGGCTAATAACTACCCGTTCATAAGGCTGGCGAGTAAATTATGCTGCTGCCTGGAGACGGGAAGTTCGTCCGGAGATTTTCAGGTCCTCAGTCGGACCAGCTGCCCTGACTAATCGTGCACGCTCCGTTCGCATGAGTGCGTACCGTGACATCATCTTAGTCAGGTCCTCCAGATCTCTTCATCATCCAGGATCCCCCCCCCCCACACCCCTTCTGAGCTGAGATCAGACTTAGTTATGCTTCAGATTGCCTAACTGGGTGCGGGAGCCATCTGGATCTGCCTTTTTCGGGTCAGAGAGTGGTACGGTATCCTAATAATAAGACAGAAGGCTAGACGGCAAATGATTCTTCTATTTGGGTCAAGTTAAAAGCAAGCAAGGAGCCCTGTGGAGGGGACATGGATCACTGGCCAGTAGTGGAAGCCTTGATTGAATGTCATCCAGAAAAAAATAATCCAGAAAATGAAGGCAACAAAGAAATGCTGGAAGATCGAGGTGGCAGTGTCAGGGTTTCGACTAGGAGAGAGGCCTTCTACGTTTTGGAGAAGCAAAGAAAAAAAGCTTCGTTTGAAGCCATCTCTTCCTGATGGGATACAGCAGGCTCGCTCCTGAAGTCACTTTCAACTGTGACGTCACTGGAACCTGTTCTCTGGTTGATAAGCACGCAACTCCTATGCTAATGTCTATATATACAAATGCATGTGTGAGCGTATTGGGGCAAATACATACATAATGCAACTTATAGTGATTGAACTTTATAAAATGGGAAAATGGATGGTGTTCCTGGCCTTTCTGCTTTCCAGTGTGATTGGCGCAGTGTGACCAACACTGCAACCGCAACAAACTTAAAACGAAAAAACAGCACTGGCCATTGGTTATGTATGTGCGCCTCAGTGAGCTTGTTTCAGTTCACGTACCTTTGCATTACTTTCTTTCATCCGGTTAAAACTTAAATGCCAAGATGAATGAGATGGATGAACCAATATGTATTTTTAAGTAAATTTTAACTGGGTTGCCTTGGGATGAATCGTAGATAAATTCCGATCCAACACAAACTCGCTGGGGTAGTGGAGTTGGATTTCAGGTCGGTGATATGCAAATCCATGCGATACCCTTTTAAATGACTGGAAGTATAAGGATTTCAGTGGGTAGTGCAGATTTAAACAATCCGTCGGTTTCCTAGAATGGCTTCATCGTAGCGAGGGGGAAAAAATACGCTAATGATGTTGCGCTTCCACAATCGTAATGCACCGGAGTTTATAAGGTTAATCTCTTTATGGTATTCAGTATAGTAGCCTGCAAGGTTTCGCTTCTCTGTAATGTAGGTACCGTAATTACAAATAGGATTATATATCCAGATAGAAAAGCACCACAGAAATAGTGCTATTAAAGTAATTTGTCTGTGTGAGTCGTGTGAGGGATATTTATGTTTTTTTTTTTCCCCTAAGTTAATGGCACTGGTTGTACTAATCTCTGTTTTTGTCTCATTGGATTCTGTATAATTATGTAATACATATATTTGTACAAATAAATGTTTTGGTGAGTGTTTATGGGGGTTTCTGTGAAATGCATATACAGAATGTCAAAGTGATTTTTGCTGACATTTGCCATCCTGTCTTAATGTACCGTGACAATCTTAAAATGATCAGTCAGATTGGTGCAAAAAAGTGGACCCTAAGTATCATATTTCCCGAAGGCTTCTGTTCTGCAGCACTGTGTTAAGTCTGCTAAGTTTGTTTTAGCAGGAATCAGTTAGTCGAAGATTTACTCAACCGACGTTCAACTGCTGTTTGCAATCAATGTGATGAAAATGATTTAAGGTGATTGGAATATGGCGACTGATCGGGTGATATAATTTTTGGTTGCCTTTCATGTCATCACCGTTGTTGTGTCTAGTCAGGCGGAGCAAAAAGTGGAATAAGGCCATTATTTTGTACGTTCCAGTGATTTTTATTAGCAGGGGAAACAACTTCAGGAATTGACCAGGCCAAAAATAGCAAAGAAAACATCACCAAATGGGGGAGAAATGCTCCTTTCCCCAACCAAAAAGATGAACATAAAAAGTACAACTCCTACCTAAATGCAAATGGACGACAAGTAAGACAACTGGCATTGCATTCTCTACTTTCCCAGCTGCTCACAGTGGACACAGTATTTACCAATATATGCACGTTATCTGCAAGAGAGCCAAAAGCAAAAAGAGCTGAGCAAATTCATGTGTCAACAGTAAAGAGGGTCAAGCACAAGCACAATATGCGACGCCGACAAGCACAACAAATTCAAAGTAATGGCCTCCTCTTCATTGCCTGCATAGGCCTTATGCAGGAAATGATGAAATAGAAACCACCCCATCAGAATGGAGAGGTATGAGACCAGGGTGGGACCAGGATCAAAAAGGCAACGCCCACCTAATAGGGCAGAACAAATCGAAGGATTTACACCATGGGTTGGAGCACTATATGCAGTTCCTTGCTGTAATGGAATTTTTTTTTTTTTTTTTTTTTTTTATTTTAATAATAATAATATCAAATGGGTTTTCTGCCTAGGTTGTATATCTGTACTCATCCAGCATTCTGAGTTTTGATTATAAATTTGATCATAAATAAAAATGAACAGTGAGGAAATTTAAGAAGACAAGTACTTCATGTGGACTAAACAATGGTACCACGAGTAATTCAGCAAACGGGTATTACTGTTCTGAATAGTAAAGTTTGTTTATTTTGTGGCATGATTTTTTTAAACGTGTGGCGTGCAAAGGTATGAAAGACTAAATCGACTGGTTGAGTTGTCTCCTCGTGACCGTTCTGCTACAACATGGCAATAATTAACTCGAATGGTTAAACTTTCAATAGTTATTTAGAAGTTTGCTTGTCAATGAGTTTTTGGAAGAGGGGACAATGCAGCCATTTAGTGCTGTCCATGCCGTGATCACCGGTCAACAGGCTAGCTTTGGTGTCGGACTTTTGGTGGGGGACAGTTCCACAGGTTCCGTCCTCTCTGCCGGAATGGCTACGGCAGGTTTTAAAGAGGGAACTGTCCAGTCCTTTTTTTTTTTTCATCATATAAGAGAACTATGTTCAAATGTAACGGTATGTAAGATACATGCTTGTTCAGTTTTTATAATTTGTAGTAGCTGCTTTTCTTAATCAATGAACGGATTTTCCGCTGTTTTGATGCGTTTCAATAAAGTTTATTCGAAACTGCTACCAGTCTCTACATATAAAAAGCAGTCGAGCAATCAGCCGACCTGGAAATTAAATTCAGGTTGCCCTTTTTTATCATCTAGGCCCATGTTCCAGTACCGTTTAACAAGAATTATTCAAATTCCAGCTGAGAGAAGCAGCCCTGCTGCGCTTTGAGCTTGCCGCCCCTAATATTTGTTTGCGATATTCCTAATCTGGATGCTTCATTAAATTAAGCATTCAAAATGTAAATTGAATAATATGTAAATTTATTACATTAAGTTGTATTTTTATTATGATCAGTGCCAGCGTCAATATGTTTTATGCGCAGGCTGTGTTGGGCTTTGAAAATATAGAGAAAAGTAGGATTCCTTCGACTCGAAGACGTGTGTCTTTTGACTTACACTAAGTTATAAATGCGGGGGAGTAACTGTTAAGTGTGGCCAGGGGCATATTAACTTTTCTGGGGGCCCTAGGATCCCCCCAAGAGGCTCACTTGACCTTTTTATAGAGCTGTAAGATAAATGAAAGAAATTTTAAAAAACTAATGCCCTGTCAACTTGTTACCTCTGTCAATCAATACAGATTATTACATCATCCTATATCCTTAAATATAACGTCTGGAAATTCTTCATGTCTTCAAGGCGGACACCGTTCTTTTGTGGCCCTAGGTGGTTGCTTACTCCTGCCTTAGGGACAGCCTGCCCCAGAGTGCTGTTATTATCGCCCCCGAAGTGCGATCCGAATGCTGAGTAAAGCCACACGCTCCTCTTCCTGAGTAGGTAACCAACCGGCACCTCTGCACATCTGACGCGCTTCAGAATTAAGAAGCCAGTTGTAGTTCGAGTCATTTTCTTCCGTCCTCTCGGCCAGCTTACCTCTTGTCTCTTTCATTTGTTTGTTGTCCCTAACCCCCTGCAATATGTCACGCTGAGGGACAAACCCCTGCATTGAGAAGCGTCACTGTGGCTCTAAGCCGATTTACAGCCATGTTCTGATTTAAAGCCATTGCTCTCCATTAGCTCTTAAGGTGAGTTCACTTATCTTATTAGTATTCGTTTACCGTTTGTGGTCCTTTTGGCTTGTCTTTAGCTTTTGTGTAACCCATATGTATTACTGCATTTTTGGTTCTCCTGACACCCTTTCAGGTGGTCTGGTATATGCGTGTTTGTGTGTCTCCCTTTGAGCACCTTTGTCTTCTGTTGCTGATCCTTCCCCAAATCAGACCTTGCCATTGTTTATGTTCTGAGAAGTATTAGCTCTCTCCCCCTCTCTCTCTGCCCCTCTCTCTCTGCTCTTACATTGTTAGCCCCCTTGTAACAAAGGCTCTGATTTAAGGATGCGAGTGTTTGTAGCATTTCCACAATCTCATATGCAACTGGAGGATTTGCGTCACACATACCTTGCATGGAGAACTGCCCCACTTCTGTTTTATTTGAAATAGTTCTTTTGTCATCAGGATGTACGATATTTCCCTATTTCTGTTGAGTGCTCATTTAAAATAGGTTTGAGTGCTCTGGTGGAGTAGTTTTTACCTAAATAGAAACTCCCCACCAGCACCTTCTGACATTTCAATGGGACACAGCCATGTTTTCAGTCCTTGTGTGGACTTCCATCTACCTGTACCAGTATACCGGGCACACTGTAGCAAATCCACTCCTTAGGAAGGAAAGAAGATTTCACTTCTGTTGGTTATAAGTATGTACTTTGTTACAATTAGCTGATCGCCCGTCTAGGAAAAGCATTTAAAATGAGGGATTGGTGCCTTAAAGTGAGTATACCATGGGCAAGCATTGCCTTTGGGGGCTTTTATTTTTGAAAGCTTATTCGACAGTACGCTTTTGGGACAGGCCTCAAATGCATACTGTGAGACATGGAATCAGCTGGTTTGTAAACAAGACACAAATCAATCTATTCAATGGAAACATTCAATGCATGTGCATGTGAACTTTTGCGTTTCTGATTCCTCAGTGTCTTTGGGGTTCTGGTTTCCAGAGACACTTCTCAGTACTAATGTGAAGCCTGTCTAAAGTCCTACTGCTAGACAATGTATGGAAGTGCTGCTTTGAGTTTGGTGCAGTGTGTGACTGCAGGTTAGGATTGTGTGCATGTGACCAGTCGCCAGTTCAGATCCCATGGTCTGCAGAGTGATTTCACGGTTGGGCCCCTGAGCAAGACCCTTAACTCCGATTGCTCCAATCACTGTCTGTCCAGTACTTTGCATAAAAGCATTTTCAAAATAAATATAAACGTAAAAATATTAATTGAAGCTTCACAAGGAGGCAGCAGTGGTGGAAAAATTTGATTACCCAGAATAATAAGTAATGACTTAAGCAGTTGTACATCTTGCGGCTAAAAATAAAGGTGACTTTTTATCAGAGCATGCTCAATTCTTACTTTGCGACTTTAGCCTGCATTTTGCCATTAATCCTTCACGAGCAATAAAGCTTGATGTACACACATGAAGTGACAAAAAATTATGCCTTTAGGACTTATTTATTTTTTAAAGCTCTCTGTATTTGTTTGTTTTTCTGTAAGGGCCAGTTTCCTAACATAAGAGGATGTGTAACAGTGAGTTTAGTGCCCCAGGAGCCTCTCGAAGATGCTCAAAATATTTAATGCTAACGTTTAACGGAAGGGAAGTTCAGGGGCTGGCTGCAGTGATTAACTTCTGTGGAAAAAAAATGCAGATTAGCAGAAATTTAATTCACCCCCTGGTTAGCAAGTGCCTCTAATAGCTAAATAACGGAGTGTACCACTCCGTGGGTTGACAAAAGGGGGGGAGGGAGAAAATTTATGATGTGCTGAGGACAAAGTTTTGAGTGTCTGGTAATAACCAGAATGCATTGCGCTGGCCCTGTGTCCCCCAAAGAGGTTTTGACAGGCAGATGACTTGTAGCATTTATCCTGTTCAGTCTCAAACTTCGACTCACTCTTGACGGCATTCTGAATTCTCCCCCTCAGCCGTGAAGCTTTAGATCTGTCACATTTACAAAAAGGATGGGTAAAGGTTGACCGTGTACGCAACATTTATGCTTCATTTCATTTTAAAACCATAAGACTAATAAATGCATTTTATTCTTTTTCTGTAAGGGTTTTAATGTCCTTGTGGAGTAAATATTTGATAATCACAGCTTTCGGGCCAGAGCTGTGCTGTTTTTATACATATTCATTATGGCCTTGGTTTTTCCTTCCTGCTTACAACTACCAAGCCTTTTCAACCGTCTCCTGCCTGTCGTTTTATTGAAATAACGGCCTTCCCTCTGTAACCTGGATGCCTTAAAGTGGTGACCCTGATTTGCTCATTCAGAGGAACATCCTAAAGTCAAACACAGTATCAGAGGAATTAAATACATTCTGTTTAATACTTTAAGGATTTTTTTAAGGGTTCCCAGGATTTTTTTAATGAAAGTCAAAAATCCTACAGCAGGGAGAGGCAAACGCCTCAGAGAGCATATTTTTGTTGATCACTACATGCTTTTTATCCAAAGCAAGTAATTAGGTTTACTAAACAAGCCCATTAGGGGTGATTCTAGCATAAGAGGGATCACAAGTCATACAGAGAGGCCAACCTTGTTATTAGCCAATGATATATTTTGAATTGACAATGACAGAGGCGGGAGCACTCCGGGGGCCAATCAGCTTTCAGATTAGGCCATTGCCCCTGTAGGTCCACCCTTTTATATACTTGTGAAGCCCGTTGTGGTTTATGAGGCTCGTAAAAATGTGGAACGAAGTGCGAAGCCGCAAGCACCATCTCAGGCTTGTGGCAGAACGCTGGTTCTCTTCGTCGCGGTGCTCCGTCCACGGAGCGAGAGGCCCGACTCTGTGTTCAGCTTATCTGGTTGTAGGCAGCTTTGGACAGCCGAGAGAAGTACAAGGAGTAATGTGTCAGAGGGATTTTAGGTGTTCTGAAATCCCTCTTGTAAAGCGTGTGGATTTTAGCTGCTCGTTTCGGCTTTCATCCACTGTTCTAGAATACAATTCTTTATTTGTGGGTTCTATGGCGAAAAAAAGAGCATAACAATGAGACATTACTCTGTAGTACAATGCCATTCCCACAAAGTGCAAAATAAAATGCTATTAGTTATTAATTGGCTTTCTGTGTTAATTGATGGTTTTTAAGAACATGGTGTTTGATGTGATTAGCTTTGTGGGCTTAATCTTTGGGCTAGTGCTTAGTGGTGGTAACTAGGGATGCTCATGTTAACCGACCGAATGAATTTTGACCGATTCATTACTATCGGTTAAACGGGTTAAAATGTTTATATATATATATTTTTTTGTAATTATTAGTAGTACTAGTAGTAGTAGTATAAAGTTTTGCGGCATAAATATGCTACACATACGCTATTTGTTAACTCATGGGGCGTTATCAC
>JABFDZ020000042.1:19887588-19902172 GCA_019775955.2 Pollimyrus isidori
AGTAAACCCTATATCTGACGAGGTTCTCAGGTATAGTGCGTGTGTCCAGGATTGATTCGGACGAGGTTCTCCGTATCGGGACAATGACGACATCGTCACAAATCACGCTGAGCTGTGACCCACTTCACACCTTATGAAGCTGTCTGGGGGGGGTGAGTGGTGGTTTATGTAAGTGTGCCGATGATCAGGGACTGTGCATCCTTCCCTGGGGGGCATAAGTGTATTTCAAGGTGTCGGAATACACTTGCCACTCCCCCCCCCACCTCCATTACCGTCATTAGGACTGTCTGCACAGCTGCAGACTTGGTGTTGAATAGATTACTCTTTCCCTCTATCTGACACAATTTCTGATGTTTGTGGCGTTGCATTTTTTTTTCCCATATTGCAGCGAAATGTTTATGTCCAGTGATATCGCAAGTCGGTGACTGCAGATCGTAGACGACCGTAATTACTGGTTTGGTTGACAGAGCTACTTACTGTGGTAGAATGTATAGATAACTCTAAAAAAATATCCGGTATTAAAAAGAAATGAATCTCTCAATAATTAATCTGCATTATCCAAGCAGTCGGTTATGTATGGTCATTTAGATCATAGACGCAAGATTTGGTCGTTAACTGGGTTTTTTTTTTTTTTAATGAAGGATCAGATATATGGATCGTGGCTTTATGCACGTTTTGCAAGATGCTGTCCATCCTTATGCATGGGAATAGTCGATAGGTGCCTCTGTTTTCATTAGATTGGTCGTCATCATTTTTGTTTAAGCACTGGAGACTGCTCCAGCTAGCTGACTGAAAGACGACTTTTCCATGTTCACTGCACGTTTTGGTTACCTCAGCTGTGCGTATGAACGTTGACACCCCCCTCCCCACCACCACCTCAGTTCCTTCGTCTCGCACTTGGAGCCGGCTGGTCTCGAGCGAACGGTCCAATGAATCCGGGGTGCTGCCTGACTTTTGGATAACATGGGAATTGGCTCTCCCTGGGTGTGTTTAATTCTGCAGCAGTTCAGACTATAACAGCTAGGGCTACAGCACACAACCGCTAATTGAAAAAAATGTATATTTAAGAGATATTACATGGCAAAAGAAAATCTCCCTCAGGAAGGCGTCTATTGGGATATACTGATTTCAATTAGGGTTTTTTTCCTCCCAAGTAAAGTGGGCCATGTTGTTTCTGTCATCGTCCTCCTTGTTATCGAACACTGTGGATGTCTTTGATGTGGGGGTGTGTACTGTATATTAATGGTTTGGACCCAAGTGTAAATATTGGTAGGCAGATGTTCCAAAGGTGGGAATTACTGGTGCCGATTTTGAGAGCTGGGTATGTTGTGTGTGTGTGTGTGTGTGTGTGTGTGTTCGTTCTGTAGTATGTTAATCAGTGTTAGCATTTAGTGCTTGTTTGTTCTCCTATTCTCCATTTAGTGTTAACTTGTCACATTATGGTTTTTATATGTAACTTTTTATTTCTTTAGTACCGTTGCCTTTTGAATCCGTTAGCTCTGCCTATATGCCGTGTACCTTGCAGTACTTTGTTTAGCGCCTGTATCGCCATTAGCATTCCGTTGTTGTTCTTCTGTCATGAACCCGTAAGTATTTATGGCAGACAGCCTTCAGAAATCGAGATGAATGTCAGATGGCGCTGCCGCAGGAATCGACGCGCTCGCTGACCGGGGCCTATTTGCGCGACCATGCTAAGCGCGACCCGCAGACTGGAGCGAAACGACTCCCTCACCTACCGCAGCCTGGGATCAAGAGGTCGCACTGCACACTGGCATGTTCCTTACCAGTGCTAAAAAAGCACCGTCGTCAGTGGGGTGGGGTGAAAAGGGTCGTGGGGGGTGAGGAGAAGGGGTGGGTGTATGCGATTAATCTGGGTCCAACCCCCGTTCCTCTCTGGCATGTCAGCTCAACTAGAGGAGAGGGAAAGCAACTAATAGGGTCCATGAAAGCCAGACAGACAGATGTTGATGCCGGGCTTATCCGTGTGAGCGGGACCTGCGCGTTCTTAGCTGCCATCTGTACGTCCTTTTGATGGGTGATTGTGTCTCTTTCAGACAGCTAAGCTCCAGTCTCCATTCCGATTAATCAGCAGCTGTCTACAGCGCAGCCATGGAGTGGATATTGTTGACGTTTTTATTTGTGTGCATGTGTGGGTCCCCCCCCCAACAGTTTAAATGAAAGAAAAATGGATAGCAGTCTTGTGCAGACGCTGTTGTGTGAGAAATTAAATCGGATGTTTATCTGAAATATGAATCTTGCCTTCATTGAACTCTCTGCGTGACTCGGGCTCCTTGTTGGTCAATGTGGTTGTTTTATGCTAACAAGTTTTTAGAATAAAAAGGCCCCCATTTTTCTCATTTTATTATTTCAGAATATGCTAATTACATTCTAAGCTTCTAACTCCCCTTGTATAAGAGAGCTTTTGGTTGTTTTTAATCAGTCAAACGTGTTTGGCTTTTTAGATTTTGACCTGCCTGTTAAAGCAGTGCTTAATGAAGGCTTTATGTTGTTATTATCTAGAGAGTGATTAAAATGTTAAAAATGCAGAATGCTGAAAAAGACACCAAGCACTGGTACATTATAGCTTTCCCAGAAAAATGCACTGGAGTCAGAAATTTACTGGTTAACTGAAATGAAGTTTGGGGTAATTTAATGCACACTTAAAATTCATTCTGGGCCAATGCAGGCTTGTAACTCTGTTCACGTTTATGTACAATCAATTATACATAATTAGTTATCAATATTTGGGCGCAAGCCTATATTTCTCTTAAATGCGGCCGAGACTCGCAGAATGACTCCGAAGAGACGCCGCGGGACGGCATCCCAGGGATGGTGCTCTCCAAGTCGCTTTCGCGGGGTATTAATTTTTCATGTCCGTCCGTCAGGCGGGCCAAGGGAATGCTGGATTCCTAAAATAAATGCATGGGAAAAAGGTCCCTCGGAGGAACTCTGATTGTTTCTAAAGCCCCTTTAATCTGACCCTTTTAAAACTGAAGACTACTTTTGGAATGGAGGGAAATGGTGGGCAAATGGGTTCTTTATTTAGCCTTCTCCTTGCCCCCCCCACCCACCGCCCCCCCGAGACCCGAAGCTGCTGGCTATTCACGTGGAGGCATCGATGCCTCATTTTCATACAATTACTAATTCAAAATAAACGCAGTAATGAAGTAAGGGATTTTGCCGTTATAGTAGTTATGGTGGTGTTATGTTAGCTTGAAAATTCGAGTATATAGATTTTTTTTTTTCGTATTAGTCAAATTGAATCAGAATTCCAGAACATTGTTTTATTGGTTTTGAATGAACTTAGGCTGCTCGTAAATGTGTAAGTTTAGCAAGGCGCTCAGGCGCGTCGCTCTCATTGTTCTTAGGAGGTGCTGGATCATTTCAGCAGCTCCTTCCCCTTGTGGTTCCTCCAAGGCGGAACCTTGCTTAACGTTTAGCGTTCCGGCCATCTGTGGCTAATCTGGCGGACCGGCTGGCCCCTCCGTGGATTTATATCGAACAAAGTGCTGATGTGAATGCTTTTTAAATTGCCCGTTAAGCGTAACACAGACTTTTCAAATTTTTAACTGGAAGTGATATGGGAGACTGGTTTACTGATACCTGGAGCCTTTAATGCGTTATTGTGGTGCTGTGTTTTATCTGTCTGTCTTTTAATTTGACTGATTTAATACACCTGGAACGTACCACGTAATTTTTCAGGCGGTTACACCAGATCTGCACTGTGGTTTCGAACTGTATGCCTGCCAGTTACATTGCTCACCTTCTCATTTTGGCATAGATTAACTGTCTCAATTATCCCACAACAACCTCCCCAATTTCATCTTCCTGAGTGCATCAGGAGGTGTGCAACCCAAGCAATAATATTAATTTGCCTAAACCGGTAGTCGATCGATCACCCCTTACCCCGGGACGTGTAGCGCGGCGGGACAGCGGGGCCGCAAAGCAGAGGCGGCTGTTCCTCGATGATTCGCCAGCTGCCTTTCTGTAACCCGGTAGCTGTTAATGACTTGCAAGGCTTCGCTCCACGTGTCCTCGATTGCCACTGCGTGGGGACTGGCGATGGCTAGCAGCAGCTATTTATTTCACAATGCAGCATTGGGGAGAAATGACCAGGGACTGCCAAAAAGCTGAGAGCCATTTTGTTTACAAATTCATGCTTAGCGGAGGAGAGTCTGACCATCTCATATGGGCACGACCTCGCTTGTGTTTTTAAGTCGTTCTTTCTTAAGACTGGATTTCCTCTTGCGGACTGCAAAACTCGAAGGTTGTGCAGACTCCGCGCTTAATTCGCAAAGGCAAATACGGGTGAATCTGTTTTTTATAGAATGGTGCTTTGTGTTTGCATTAGGGGAACAGAGATGGTGACCTGAGAGGGACGATGGCACATGGACGACCCCCTGGCAGGTGTCATGTTAAAGAGAACGCAGCCCTTTGTGGTGGATCAATAGCAATTTCGTCGTGGGTCAAATGTGTGGTGACTGGGCCAAATATATATTTTTTTCTTCTTTACTACTAGAAAATAGATTTTACACATGTACCATTTTTTTCTTTTTTTTTTTTTTTTACAATTGTACACATCTCCTTCAAAATCAGCAGGTACGCTGTACATTTACTAAAAGCTCAAATTCTGGCAGCTTGCAGGGCGTTTAAAAAAATAAATAAAATGTTTTGCTTTTGTGATTTGTTGTTCCAGTTGCTGTTTGCATGATAAGCTAAATGTATTAATCTCCTCGTCTACATGTTCTGTCGATGTTTGTACGTCGATGGTGCCTTTCCTGTGAGATGGTAGACTTGAATGCGCTCTCGCATTTCGTTTAATTGCCTCGCCGGCTCGCACCCAGCTGTCACTCAGGATATTTTCTTCCCCTTAGCAATCCAGATTAACTGCTTGCGGCGGAATCCTTTCCTTGCACTTGAACTGACAACCTTCAGTCCACATTCATATCCCGCGTGCTGACAGTGACAGGGCTGTCACGATTGGCGGTTTTTGGTCAGATCAAGTCAAGTGGGCCATTATCGTGATACAACCACATACGCTAACAGCATATGGTGACGTGAAATAACTTCCCCTAGGATCGCAACGCTAATTATATACATGAAACGTGGAGAGAAACTGGATTTAAACTGGAATTTCACGTAATCATAATAATAATAATAAAAAAAAAAACATCAAGCAGTGACACTCAATGTAATAAAAACAATGTTGGTCTGTTTAGATTCTAGGCAAGGATGGAAGCAGCAAAGTTGCACATAAATAGTGAATAATACTGTCAAGCTGCCATTTCAGTAAAAGTGGAAATATTTAAATCTTAAGCTGTAAAAGTGTCTCAGAGCTCCTCCGGCCTGTCATGTTTCAGTGTGAGTTCGGTCTGGATGTCGTCACATCTTCTTGGTACCTGTATGTTTCATGGGTCTCTCCCTAAGCTAATTTTTAATCACTTTTGGCAAGTGGCACCTCACCCAGAGTGGACCTAATGATGCCCAGCAGCGTCCACATCTGCCTCGGACCGTTGACACGCTCGTGAATCACGGCCTGTCAGAACGCGGGGGTTGAGGGATTTCTGGTGTCTGGATATGGACTAGATTTTAAGTCTTACGAGGTGCTTTTTGTGCGTCTAATCAATGTTTTTATGTATTCAGGTAATAGTAGTAGTAATGAAGAAGATGATGATACGCCAAGTAGTACTACTACTATTAGTAGCAGTAGTGATAATAGTATGTTACGTTCAGGGCTGAAAATGAAGCTCGCCCATTTAGACAAAGTACGAGTACAAAAAAACGAAACGCCCACATTATTATTGCATTTTTAACTTCCGAACTCAGTGCTTTTCGACATTATAAAATGTTTTTCAGTACCCCATTCATTTTATTTTATTTATTTTCAGGGGAAGCTGCTTTTCTCTGGATATCAATCTCTCCTTTCTGTGTCTTGAGCCTGCGAACTGGCATGGAAGTGATGCGCAAAACAGATTTGGCAGATCGGCTGCGTCGGTCTTAGTCACACCGGTCTGCATATCAAGAGCATATCCGGGCTAATATACACTATACAGCAGATGATTGAAGAAGCCTGAAGTATCATTGTACTCGGCGTCTGCCATTTGTACGCAGGTGTCCTTAACGTGTCGCTGATGAGGTCTGGCGTGACAAATGATTTTAAGGTTTGGCAAATCTGGCTCAATTGTTCTGTGTTAAGCTGTTTCTTTTTCCTTGAAACAATGCTCATTAATGGTCTGCTTATGGCCATGATTTCTCCAGCTTAATTATGCATTTTCAAGTATTTTTCATTTATTATTTTTATGGATACGTACATATATTCAGAGTTGTTGCATTCACTTATTTTTGAGTGAGAGATTCTGGGCCTGCGTTTTCCTGTCAGAACTTTTGACAGATCCAAATCAATCTGCTCCCTTCTCCATAAGACATTTTTGAGTCTTCATTAAAGTTGAGTTATGGGCAAATTTTTGAACGGGCATTATCTGGAAATCTTTAGGGGGGCCTTTCTCTGTCCAAGGTTTGCCATAAAAGTGCTTCCTTAGTATTGGTGTTTATCTCTGGGAGCTTTTAGTCTTTGCCTAAAAATTGAGAGTGCTTATTGACCCAGTTCACTGGCAGTGGGAGGAAATTAAGGGCGCATGCACACACACACGGGAACCGTACCAACAGTCAGCTTTTCAGGTTCACTGGGTTTCCTTTCGTCGACATGCCTGTCCTTAACTAGGCCTCCTCTGTTGCAAGCTTGCTAGGGGCTTTTCTTAATGTTGTTGACCTAACCCTGACCCATCAACTCTGCCTTTTGGACCATGAGGCAGATCAGGAAGATCTTTGGGGCGTGATATTTTGGGAGTCCCCAACCTCTCTGTGATTACACGTATGAGCTTTTGAAGCTACCGGGAAAATATAGAGGAACGGACCTAGTTACCATTCTAGGGTTATCCATTGCACTGTGTGTATTGCTAGCACAGAATCATTCAGTGTTACTTTAGAGAGAGGTCTTATGATCAGCTTGCAATGTATTGTATTGTGTTTAAAGCACTGAGTTGGCATGCACCGGGTATGCTACAATAACGCTACCAGTTTTAAGAAAGGGTATGATTTAATAACAGGACATTTCATTTTTAAGAGAGGCTGTGATGTAATATGACATCATCCATCATGGTTATAGGCAATATAGTCATAAAAAATATACTTTGTACAAAAATTCCATGAAAAGGTACCATTTTAGTGCAACAAATGGCAGACACGCTGTTTACGTTCAAGTGTAACTCACCCAATTGGATTTTGGTATGATATTTTATCTTCATGAAGCCCATCTTTATTATTTTCCCTTCTACAGAAACAGCTCTTCGTTCATTTCTCAGTAATGCCGGGCGGTTTGTTGTGAATGTGAACTGTGCGTGCGTGCGTGCGTGCGTGTGTGCGTGTGCGCGCCAATAAACCCGCTGTTGTGAATTTCCAGCAAGATGAGTAGAGCTACCAGTTCTGAACAAGTGTGACCAATGTATTACTATATAGTTTAGCTGCCGAAGTGTGAACTCTGCAGGGTTTCTGCTTGTGCTTTATAGACCTGGCCATCTGCCAGGCCTTAAATTTATACCACCAGACCTACAGTTGGGCCAAACATGCTGCGCTTAGCAAAGTAAATGAAGTAGTGCTGCTGGAATTTGACATCATGGTATATTAGCGCTTTAAAATGCATCTCTCTTAAAGCGAACTCTGGCGTGAGCGTATACAACCTCGCGGAACCCAACGGATTCCGTCGTTCTCCATTGGTTGGGAAAAGTGTGACCTACTTGGGCTTCCCCGCCTCCTAGCTGGGACTGGTTTGATGCTTTTAGGTCAGGTGCTGAGCGTTTTGGCAGGGCTGTCGAATAAAATAACATTATAGATGATAATGCAATGCTGTAGTGGTGTCACCCTGGAAACCACCTATCATTTTCTCTGTACAAAGTAATGAATTTCATAATAAAGCATTTTTTTAACATTAGGACCAACTGAATGTCACAAGACTTCTTTGTATGATGAAGGTACAGTATATACATTTCGTGACTAAAAAAAAAAAAAATAGCGCTTCAAGAAATACTTCACCCCCATTCTGTATTTAATTTAAAGTTTGTACGTTAAAATAGCCCTCGTCAAGTTGCTTTCTCAAGGAATCCTGGATACTTTAGCTTTAATTACGTGGCCTGCTGGGTTTCTCTCCTTTCTTGCTCTCCGTCAACATTATTGTTAGTGAATCTGACAAACTATATATCAGGCTAAATCGCTTTGTGGTTTAGGGAGACATGTTAATTTAATAAGCGTCCTGCAGATTTGACAGGCGTACTGGGTTAGGTTGGAGGTGTAAGTACATAAAATGCTTAAGTATAACTGCTCCACTGCGGCATTTCAGAACGTAATTGATGTGTTGGCCTGGGACAGAATACAAATGGCTGCCTATTTTTTTTTTTCGGTCCCCTCTGTATTACGGCATGAATAATGAAGGTGTCGCTTGTTTCCCGAGGTGGGTTTTTCAGCGAGTGGGACAGCCCCTGATGCACGCCGAGACCTCGCCTGCCGTGGTCGAGGTTGTACCTTAATTGCAGACGGAGTGGCTGTCTGATCTGCTCTGTGTTGAGTTGCGTTGACTTGTGCTGGTATAGCCAGTCTTAGAAAGGCTTTGGTGGACACTACATTTTATTAATTTTAGTTTTAATGTAGGTATCTGTACTGTTGACGTGCTCGTTACCACTTCTTACAATAGAATAAACATCTGCATTCCTGTAATTTCCATATTTGATGTTAATTTAATCCTAAATATTCAGGACCATGGCTTCTCCTTACTGCCCGTGAATGTAGGGGCTTTGGTGCAGGAATGGAGTTGTCGGATTCTAAAGCATGGCTTCAGATCAAGATGACCTTGTTCTGGATTCTAGAGACACTTATGGTTGTTCATTTTTATTTATTTGTAGCTAACAAAAATAGGCATGAGTAGTGGCAGGGGTGTAGCAGGAAAGTCTGGACCCCTTGGTAGAATGTGACCTTGGGCCCCTTGCTGGGGTCTTCTGTGCTACATTCTAGGGCCCCCATGAAACACTGAGCCCTCTGAATCTGCCAGGGCCTTTATGCCCCTCCTACGGCCCAGTCTAGTTGGATCCTTAATCCTATACCTTCTGTAATTGTCGCCTGTAATCCTAGTCATTTTATAGTCGTTCCCTCGGCCTGGATTGTTCCTTTATTTATTTTCTTGCTTTGACAGTTTTGCTAAATCCTTGGCCCTCATTGTACAAGTTCTCAGATGACTCGTCACTGGGTTGTGACGGCTCGAAAAGGAATGTTGACTCCCAGTTTAACATTCATCAAAACAGATCTTCAAGGCTACTCGCATGGCGACAGAGATGCACGCCAGAAGAGATGCTAACGACCCATCAGCACCTTCAAATGTCAGCAGCGTAGTGATTTCACAGTGTCTGGAGAAGATGCTGGGGTTGCTGTCTGTAGCGTATGTAATAAGCGTGTTTGTTGCTGGGGAGTTTAATATGAGGTCGAGCATCTCACGCTCTGACATATATTAGGTAGTGTGGGGGGTGTTGAACACATAGCAAAAAAGACAACTCTACGTATATCAACCGAAGCAAAATGTGAAGATATTTAGGGATGACTGGGCTTGGGGTGGGCAATATAGCAAAAACATCACATTTTTTTCAGGCTGGATCATGATTCACGATCTTATCACAACTCTCGTGTGTTTTAGAACTATTTTGCAACTTGCTGAATAGTACAACCAAATTAATTCCCATGTTTTTAACTAAAATTATCCCTTAGGTAAAGAAACCTAAAAGGATAAGCTTTCTCAGTGTACTCTTTCGGCTGTTTTTGAGCCGTTAAAAAGGTTGGTCTCGTTGTCAGCTGACGTGCCAACCTTATCTTTGCCCTTGGTTGTGCCGAGTCAGATCTGGAAAATCCAAACTGGTTACATATTATTGATGTCATGGTCTTTTTAGGGATCAACTCCTCCATGTTGTCCAGATCGCTACGTTGCCAAATAGGAACGTATTGCATGTTGGGACGAGGGCGCGAAAGGGAGAGAGAGGAAGAAATCCAAGGCACTACTTGCTGTTAGCTGTTACCAGTTTATTGGTGTGTCAGAAAGGATTTGGCTGACAGAACTACTTTAGATTGGTGTACAAGCCATAGAAGTTATAGCATGTGCACTGTAGCACAACGCTAAGGATCTCTCTATAAAGGCAGATCATTGAGACATTTTAATGGTTCACTGTTTAATATTTGTTTTTGGTGATGGTGGTTTAAGGTCTTGCCACGCTATATGCCACTCGGTCTACCTCTAGACTTTGATATTGTATTGTGTTTTTTATTGTGTCTACGTAATCTATAACTGGAAATCACGAAATCTAAAGTTGTCAATGGAGCAGGCCATTGGATCTCATAACCCTTTGATACTTCCCTCGTCACCTACTGTAGGTTCTGTTGAGGAGGCTGTGTGTTTAGTATTGGTCTTTCATTACACAAAAAGAACCTAATCTTGATAATGTTATGGAGGTCATATACTATATACACATACCCAGTGGCTGTTTCAAAATTTTAAATTGAAGTGAACTTTAAGCATATGTTGTCTCTGGTTCCCCCACCCCTCCTCCTCAAATTACCATGGAACAATACAGCTTTTGTTCCATGTGTGAATGAAACATTCTTCAATTTAGAAAGTACCAAGTGGTGGGCGGAGGCGGGGGAGGCTTTGTCGCAAAGTGTGTGCCACATTCTCTGCAGCCTTTTTCGTTAATTTACCCATCTGTAAGGATTGATAGGTTGTATTGTCCCAGTCTTGGCCCAGAATACTTATGCGGGGTGGTGGATGGTACTGTGCCTCAGTGTTTCAAAGCTGCACAGAGGCTACCATTGCCTTGGTCTATCCCAATGGTGTGAAACGCTTAAAAACCTTGAATTTTGTTTGCCCAACCAAACAGACACCGTTGATAACCAGCACAGTATTTGAGGCAGGTTAGTTTTGCTTTGAAGGACAAAGGGTGGTGCAAGGCTAGCTAAGGTTTGAGCTTGTCTTATCGATTTGGAATGAAGGTTTACTGCTTATTATTTATTTATTTAACTGCACTACGTCATGACTTTGGACACACGCCAAGTAAAGATCAGAACGCCCGCAATGGGCAAACCAACACCAATGAAAATTCTGCAAAGACAGATGAGTTTACATATCTGGTCCAGCTCTATTTATCTACAACTCTTGGCTATGTGCCTACAGCTCTTATTGAGATTCGGGCGTATTTAACCTTGAGAGGCTGTTATCGGATACTGCAGTGAGAGAGGTGAAAATGGGGGTGGGCTCCCAGAAGCCATGTTAGCCCGGCTCTGGTAAAAGAGAGCACCTCTCATGGATGGGCGTTTGGACAGCCTGGTGTCACTGTGGAAATCTCAAACGCTATACTGCTGTTCAGAGACGTGCCCTTCTGCCGGTCACCTCCTGTTCTGACCAGCGGTCGATGGAAATTGCACTTTTAATAAGAGATACAGCCGTATGTTGGTTTATGAATGCAATATTTTTCTCAAGGTCTTTGTAAAGGCAAAAGTTTGTGAGACAATCACTTCCCATAACTTTCGATGAGGTAGTAATTGGCGTGTTCCAGTGCCCAGAAAATCAGTATCTTTTCATATAACATCTTCAGCAATTTGTTGTGATAAACCATTGCAATTTGATTTAATAAATTTATGTAACTACCATAGTGTTTTAATCTGTCCATACACATGGTTTCCTGAGTAACACTGCTGGCTTTACGTGTGTGTCTGTGCGTGTGTGGATTTTCTCCTTGTCCTCTGGAGAATTTGGGCTCCTAATCGTTATTTTATGATTAATTTATGATTTAATGTTTTGGGTGGCAATGTTTGCTGTCAGTTCTTTCAGGCAACAGCTTTCTAGTTTGTCTGTTCTCTGTTAGATGGTGAGTGGCTCCGTGGGTTAAAATGCTGTGTCTGTAACTAGAGGGTCACTGGTTCAACTCCCTGGGTCAGCAGAGTGGTTTCACCTTAATCTCAAATTGCTCCAGGGCCTTTGTGGCCCTGCTTTAAAAAATCCATAAACAAATATGTTTGTTTTTGGATACATATGCTTTTCTGGGAGTAATTAAGACTTTTTTTTTTTGTATTTGTATTCATATGTATTTCCATACCAAGCATGTATTTATCCTTGAGTGCTAGCTTACTGTCACTTGCAACCACAACTACCCTACGGATTCTCAGCGGACGTCCTTAATTGAACCGATTATTTCAAGCTGCTCGTAATTTCATTCTGTATTGTTGACACTAGTTGTCTGCTGCAGCTTTTATTTAAAGGACTTGTTTTATGTTTTGTTATTTGTTTAGGGGTGCAGTCTAGTGATGCGGCCACTGAACGATTCATAAATGTATTTGAGGGGTTTGCTATTGACTGTGGTTTTACTCGGGCAAAGAAGCGCCTGGAATTGGAGGCTGCACAACTGAATTCGCTCTGCACCCATGAATTTAACGTGCGAGGAAAATAACATTTATTTCTGTGTTGCACTGTTCTTCCGGATGAAGATCTCTGATGTTTCCCTGTGTTGCACTTGTATTTCCCACAAAACCAGTTCTTCCTTTAGGATTTTAATCCCCCCACCATCCCGCTATCCCACCTTGACACTTGAAGCCCATTTTTAAGAATGAGTCAAGCTTGTAAAGTACTCCAAACAAAGCATTTAGAGGTTCACCGAAGAGCTGTAACGGAAATAAATCAAATCCCTCAACCTGAAGCGAAAGCCTACTGCACAAAAAAAAAAAAAAAAAAAAAAAATTAAAACGTTGACAGCTGTTTATTGCGAAGTAGGGCTGAGTAATGGCCTCAAGGCATAAGGATGACAGTCATCAATTTATAGTTTTACGAGGAGATGTAAATAAGACATGGTAAGGGACGTCAGTCATCTGCTCGACTTGAACCCGGGGAGCCGCACAGTAAGGCGACTTTGAGGGGCTCAGTGTCGTCCTACAGGAAAGATGCTTCTGGAACAATGGTTAATTCCCGCCAGTGGAGAGGTGGTTATCTTCGTCATGGTAATGGGTTTGCCTGCTTGGAAGCTGGATTATTTGTAAAACCTAATTCAGTCCCTGGCGTTTTATCAGGCTGACTGGTGTGATTGGGGGGAGGGCGTTAACATGGGGAGGCTGGGGGAAATGGAAAGCAGTTGGGGACGGTGATAGTGGACGGATGTTGTGTGTGGCTGAGTGGGTTAGGTCACTACGTTTGTCATCAGAGGGTCATCGGTTCAAATCCCAGGGTTGGCAGGTGAATGTTGCCTTATTATTTGCTCCGGGAGCTGGTTGACCCTAATTTCTCAATTTTATGTCAATTATGCATAATAAATAAATGAATTGTTTTTACTGCATTTGACAGGATGCAACACTGGGATCACCATCACCACTGAATCAGGTTTTCTGTAAACTCCCCGCCGTTTGCTCCTATATGCTGGCCCTTTCTTGGAGCGTGGACTGTAGCCCCCATCAAAATGGATGCGGTGGTGGAGAGCAGCCCCACCCAACCCTCCCCAGCCACCCTTGTATATGGTAATGATGATGAAATGGTACATTTTCTTCCTTTAAATGCCCCAACTTGCTGGGGCTAAAGTGGAATGAAATGTCTCTTATCGTTATGGATCCATTTCCTCATCTCATTATGGAGATTATTTATTACTGAGGTTTTTGAGGTCAGTCCAGTGACCTGTGAAAAGTAACAAGCTTAAACTTTCATTCTCCCCCCCCCCCCCAATACCAACCTTTTGATATGTAATTATGATTCTTATTGCTTGCAGATTGTGTGATTGGTGCCCTACACTCAGATAAGGGGTGAGAGTACCTTCAAATGTGCATTAAATTGGATACAGACGTGGGTTTTCCTTGAATCAACATAACTTTAGCGTGATATAATTTGAAAAACTGTGAGCGACGTATCTTGGAATCGTATGCCGGAATTGATAAATGAATGCTAGTTAACCCCTTTCACTCCCCCGGAAGTGGGGCTCGATCTGAATCGGGCTGGCTGAGCGTTCCAGCAGAGCAGATGGGGCAATGGGGCATCTTTGACTAATGCCGTTTCTTTAGGAATCGGCGTTGCCCGTCGCGGCCAGAATCCCGGCTCGGAATTTCGGGGGGGTCCAGTGTCTGTCGGGATTCTGACTAGGAGGCCGGGGGTGTTCACTGGGTGGGGAGAGCAAATCAACATGGACGAGCATAAACCCCACGTTGCTAGAGATACACCCACACTTCTGTGATGATGTTCACTGGCCCAGCCTTAGGGCGTGAATCAGGGGACCGGGCGCCTGGTCCAGCCAGTGCTTCAGCCGCTCTCCGTGCCTCACTCCTCAGACCCCTGGGTTCAGTGGCTCCTCAGACCCCGGGCGCCTGGTCCAGCCAGTCTTTCAGCCGCTCTCCGTGCCTCTCTCCTCAGACCTCTGGGTTCAGTGGCAGTTTCCATCTTTGTGTGTGTGTCTCTTATGGCGCTTTTCCACTGCATAGTACGGTACGGTACGGTTCAGTACGGCTCACTTTTGGGGGGCTTTCCACTGGG
>JABFDZ020000042.1:19907678-19919370 GCA_019775955.2 Pollimyrus isidori
AAATGGTGTTCGGGGGTGGGGGGGGGGGCTGTCGGGTATGAATCGGAGTACCGCTACCTTCTTCAGCTCCCCACCTGGCGAATTATGAAGGTGGTTCAAGAGCGCCGCCTCTGCGATGGGAAGCAATGGCCACCTTTGACCGCTCATGTAAATGCCGTGGGACAGCCTTGCATCTCAGTTTCTTCTTGGTTCCCAAAACAAAAGTCACGATTCTTACTCATCTGGTCGCTTGTTTCATTGGAACAGGTATTCAAGCTCGTCATCATTCCCCCATGATTGATTGGCCCCAGAAATGTTTCTGTGGGGGGGGGGGTGGAACGGAGAACCCTTCTGTTAGAAGCTATGATCTGAACTGCATTCTAATCGACTGCAGCCTTTGTTGAGGTCCCGTCGTCTAGGAGGGCGAGATCTGTTACCCTGCTGGTGGAATGAAGCGGGCCCCATATCTGTTCTAGAGTTGCTCTTTGCATCTTCTGGCCTGTTCAGCTCATGAACTTTTGATTGGGGCGTCACTTTAATCCAGAGTGGAACCTGAACCAAACAATCAAAAAAACTTAGCAACCAAGCGAGACTGAACAAAGTAATGAAAAACAAGCAAACAATCGAGAACATACCAAACAATCAAAGAACACTGAATACCTGGTATGCTGGGAGGGAGCAAAAATGTGGACTGTCTAGGCATCCCGAGGCCTGGGTTGAGAAACACTGCTGTCTTTCGTTGCCGCGTTTTTCTCTCAGAGATCAAAAATGTGAATAGATGCTTATCTTCCTTGCAGACAGTGTTTGTGTTTCCTTTGTTTGTTTTTACCTTTCAGCTGTCTCTGCAGTGACTGCGGTGATTAGGGGGTCTACAGATCTTGATCGCTTTTCTTTCGGCGCCTTGCATTCACATGCCCGGCCGCGGTGCTGTCAGCACGCATGCAGGTCTGGTGTTCATGTGCCTCTCCCTGTGTCGCATCTCCTCCTGGAAACGGTTTGGAAAGACCTGCCATGTGCTTCAGCCTCCTTGATAAACTGATGACACAGCATCCCCCCCCCCCCCCTGTAGAAACATATTAATTTTTGTCTTGGTTGCACAGCTAATTGAATTTAAATCTCATTTTCCCAAGGCCAGATTCATAAGGTCCCTGGAACTTGCAGTGCCATACATATAATGTATATCCTTTCTCGCTGGCTGCAACTTAAGTTGTTTTTGATTGCCCAGAAGATTTAATTAGAGTGCGGTTCAAATCGTGGTCACAACGTTCTTTCTTTCTTTTTCTTTCTCTCTTACTCTCTTTTTTATTTTTATTAATTTCCACGCCCGTAAGATTGCATTGTTTACAGATCGACCGACAATGATGTCCACTCTGATGGACTGGCCCAAAGCTCTTGCTGGCCTGTGTCTGTCAAGACTGGAATCAGGCCCTTTGTTTCAAGGCTGAGCTCCGTCTCTGGGTGCCTGTAATGAAGCTTGTTATTTATTTACCACCTCCCCCCCTCCTTCTTTTAAGCTGCACCACTGATGAAGCAGCTCGTCATTTTCCCTTTCAGACTCAATAAAGCTCGCAGCAAATGTCATTCTCTGTTTGCCTTGTGGATTCTTCATAACAGCTGTTGTATTACCATAAAATGCATTGCGATGATTTGTGCTTGACATTCCCATCACTATCGGTCGCTCCAGAAAGGCTTCCAGAAGCTCTGTGGTGTTCGTATTTGTCAGTCTTGTATGGGGTACTGATGTTATGAACATTTGTTATTTCGGGGATGATTTATTTTATTGTTGGTGCCGTCGTTTTAATTGAGTTAAGACTAATAAATCTTCATTTTTAGTTTATTTTTAGGTTTTGCTGGACGAACCTTGCACCTTCACGAAAAGGAAATGTCCTGACTGACATTTAAATTTATTTATAATATGTGTGTGTCTGTGTGTGTGTAATATGTATATGTTGTTATTCAAGGAAGGCAAATTATCTTGCCGTCTCTTGCGGGGGGCACTTACTTTGGGTTGGAGGGAATTCAAAGGGGAAGCAAACATAGATACATCTGCCGTATTGGAAGAGATCCATCATGCCAAAATGACAAATTTGGGGAGGACGCTGACAGATGCGTCGCGGCGATACTGCGACGTGATAGCTGATCCACTGAAACGTTTCTGGGGCGATGGCCAGCCTGCAGCGTCCTAGCAGAGGGGCTGAATATGAAGTCATAGAAACTTCGGTGGCGTCTGGTTACCATGGAAGCATTGATGACCCCCCCCCCCCCCCCCCAACTATCATTTTTCTTTGAAACACAAATAGGGACATATGCCAAAGTGTCCTTACAGGGGCTTCCTCTACCTCTCCAAGTGTGCTTCATCATGGGAGTGAAACCAATTTAGCATCTTTTAATGACTTGGATGGAGCCTTTTATTTTATATGGTGGTAACCTCGTGTCGACCTAAATGTATTTTAATTAATGGCTTGTTCAGAAATGTATACAATAAATACAAACAAATTACCTATAAATATTATACTACAATGCAAACTATAAATCTGGTGCCACTTTTCTTAAAGCAGCCCTGTAAAATGCGTTAATTTCCTTTATAATCCATTACAATGACCATTATACTGACATTCATAATGCACTATAAAGGCATCTGTATTGCAATGCAGGTTCACCGCTTCACAGAGCAATCGTAATGCTTAATAAACACTGCTATAAATATGCAATGCCTTTTTATAAATAGGTTTAGCAGTGTTTATAATACATTGAATTATTATGGTCTATGACTATCTTTAATGCATTATGATGACGGCTTTAAGTAAAGTGTTACCATTTATTTTGTATGTATAATGCATGACAGTGATGCGGGTCTTTTGGCCAGTTGGTGCAGCTATGCTAAAGCTATGCTTTTGCTTATTTGCATATTAATGCAATGAATAAAGCTGAGTAACTGGCCTGTTGAGTTAGTTAGTTATGAAATGCTGAGAGCCTTGTTATGTCTTGAGCTTCTGATACACTGACAGTGTGGTGTGGCGTCGTTGTTTCGCCGTAGAAATACGAAAGACAGATTTCCTTAATGGTACAGAAGAAAGGATGTTCTCCGGCCTGACAAACTGAGCATTGGAATTTTCTTGGGATTTTGTAGCTATTGTTTACTACTTCCAACCGTGCCCCATATAGCTCATCCGAATGAAAGAGGGAGTGGAAGTTCTTAAAAACAACTCGCACAACGTGCGGCGAGATGTACTGCCTGTTGAAGCCTCTTTACAGTACGTCGCCGAGTGATGGTGATTTCATGTCCAGCTCTCCTTCTCTGCGCGCCAGCAAAGGGGGCCAAGCGGACGCGGCTCTGCCCGGCCCGCGTCTTCCACGGCGATGATTCGAGCACGCGGGAGCGGCATGGCGCTCTCTGCCACCGCGTCTCTCCAGGTTCTGGCAGATACAGGCCAGCGACACCGAGAGGACATGACCTGACTCACTGATAGCCTATAAGGGACAATAAGGAACAGCTGGAAGTTTGCATTGCCTTGCTCACCCCCCCACTCCGTGACACCTCACCTTTCTTCTTGGGAGTCATTCCCCGTCCCAATGGATGAGTCATGTCTAAAGCGATTAGTCTCCTTTATTTGCAGGCAGGTGGTGGTGATGGGTGATTCTTAGCCTCCCCATGAGCGAGGTGTCAAATTTTATTTTGTCTGCAGTCTGACGGATTCCTGCCGATACTCCGATTGCGTGTGATTTCTGTTGCATTCATCATCCGGGTTCGGGTCTCCCAAGTAAAGCCCATAATATGTTCTGTGGATTAGCGACATAGACAAATAGTTATTAGTCGACATCCTTATAACCCTGGGGAAGTCCAGTTAATTAAAAGGTCATGGTGACCTCCGGCAGCTGGAGACTGGAGGGTGTGTGGCTGCATGGTTTTGTTTGGCACCATTGCCGTGGCTAACTGCACATTACTCCGTGATTTAATTTGGCACCATCATTTAAGTTTAAAGCGTTATCGATCAGTGAAGAAATTATTTAAAAAAAAAAAAAAAGTTTTTCTGTGCGTGTGCGCGTTTTTTTTTTTATTTTCTGTGGAGTAATAATGTCTTTTTCCATGTGTGTGAAGAACTACTGCTAAACGAAAACTAATGATGCTTAAATATACAACGAAAAGCTGGATATACTGTATAACATGTAAACGCAAAAAAGTACAGTAGGTTTAGAATGAAGAGGTGGCTTTGGTCACGATGTTATGGGATTGTGTGTCACTGCAGCTGGGAAATCCAGCGGGTATGGAAAATGGAGAGCAGTGACAGGACCAGAGGTCATCTTATGGGGATGTTCTACATCACCGTTTTAGCAAAGGAGAGGATCGTTGCCGAATCACTTGAGGCTCAGATTGATGAAAATCACCCCCCCCATTTGCTAAATGAAGGGGTGCCCTTAGACAAGCAGTATTTCTAAGGATCACAGGGGGCTTTAATTACATGCAGGGCACAAGCGTCCGAGGCCAGTGCAGCCGAAATGTGCTCATTTAATATGGCTCTGCTCGTGTCTGTAGTGGATCTGTGCACCAAATGGCCATTATTAAATAATGAAATGCAATAAAGTTTTCGTTATTTCGCGCCGCGTGGATCATAACCAACAGTCGGCGGATTCATCCAATTTCCACCGAGTTTGTCCTGAAGTCCTCTACCGCAGTCTTAATTCCCTCATTAGCACTAAGGACTCACGGGAATACGAGGGATACTGACCAGAAAGTGGAACGGAGGGCCGTCGCTTCTCATCTAAATATATATGAAATGTTTTTAAAATAAATATTGAGTAAATCAATTGGCTGAAGACCATCGGGAACGAAAGTCTCCGGGGTCGGCGCCGTTTTTCTAAATCTCCGTGACATTTTGCGGACTGCTTACTCTCCATCGACTTTCAACACCAATCTGAATGAAAACCAACACCCACCCCATCTTCCAGAAGGATGAAGTCAGTCTACTGGTCAGGATGGCCCATTCCTCTAAAGATGTGAAGATTGCCCCCTAGTGGCAAACAGATCAAACGTGGAATTGAATGGATCGAACGGTTGGGGTTTCCACAAAGAAAGGGAAATGGTGTCTGGAATAAAACCGCGGTCATAGATTTGGGGCAAAGCTTTTAGTGAGTGAATCCTGTTTATGGTGGTTTTGAACTAAAGGGATTTAAGCATATGTAGGTTTTGGATGTGTCCCCTGTGTTGGGAGCCTGGGGTTTTTGGGGTAAAATCTGGACCTAAGCAAGAATGACTCAATATTTTAAGCCTGTACCTATTTGTTTGGAGAACGATGTGAGGGAGTATTGTTGTAATGGAGGATTGCTGTGATGGGAAGGTCGTCGGTTTGAATCCCACCCCCTAAAATGCTCCACGGGAGCCAGATAAATGGCTGAATTTGCGCTTGGACCCCAAGCTGTGTGTGAATGTCTCAAAGGAGAGCGTGATGGGATATGTGTAAATAGCAAATAATGCATCAATTTATTAAGAGGTTAGTTCAGAAGGCAGTCGTGTTTTAACTACAGGAGTGAATTTAAGCTTTCGGAGCAGATGGCATGGCGCGTAAGGCCAAATGCCGTCGTTTTATAACAATATTACACGATTGTTAGTCGTTTCTTTATGCCGGTCGCTATTTTCTGCTCCTTGCGATATTGAAGAAAGGCGACTTGCCAGAAACTAAAAGGTTAGACTCTGCGCTCTCCTGCTGGCGCACACCTGCGACTCGCGAGTAAACAGCCACGCGCCCTGCGGCAGGCTTTGCTTCCCCCACGGACTGCCAGCCACCGCAGAAAAACCAAGAGGCATTGAGGCTGACTGCATCCCCACGAACCTGCTACTCGTTTGCCCTTTCCTGGGGTCCCCCCCCCCCCCCCCCGAGGTGTCGTGGGGGATTTTGGCGAATGAACTAATATGAGTATCGGCCTGAGGGGTGGAAATTGAAGGGGTAGTGGAAACGGCACACGCATCTTTTCAAGCATCCTGTTACTAAGCCCATAGCCAGATATTTTACCGATAGCTCCCCCTTGTTAGATTTTTCCGAATGGGGCGGTAGGTGTAGTCTGTAATTTTACCACCTGTCTTTGTGCCTGCCCATTAAAGGACATGTAAGTCTCAGTACCTCCCGTTTCCCTAAAATCATCCATGACCATGAGATGGGACAGGGTTGTATTTAAACTGGATTTACGGGGGACTTGGCGCTGCAGCAGACTGAATTTTGGCCGCCTCCCCGTGCCCGTATTTCTGCTTTTGTGATATCGATGTGGTGTCGCTGATGTAAGGTCATATAACCAGTTGAAACGGGAATAAATTATGCCATGCAAGACATTTCTTTGGAATGCTTTGGAAGGGCTAAGTGTGACGCTACACTGTTTTAGTATGGAGTTAACAAATGTTATTCTTAAACTGTTTTAATCTTGTGTAAACAAAAAAGAATTTCTGTTCAGTGCAAATTTTGCCTGTGCAAGGAATACACATTGCAGTGTGAGCTCATTGCCCGTGGTTGCAGTAAATCCCATCTGTTTGCTTGAGCTAGTGGTTAGAGGCAGGACAAATGGTTAGGGTTCAGCTTTTCCCTTACCGAATTATTTAATCGCCTATATGGCATATTAAAATCTAGCACGACGCAATTTATAATGCATTAGCAAGGCTGGTGGAGCCTACTTCTCAAAGAACTTGGAGTCTCTTTGGGTGAAGAGATTAGGGGCGCAAGATACCAGGAGGATTCGGAGGATTGGGCCGGCAGTGTTTGTAGCAGTTGGGGCTTCCGGCTCCAAGCTTCAGAGAATTGGAGTTTCCTTCTCACACAGTGTGTGTGGAGGTCAGCGGACAAGCTTATAAATCCCACCCCCACTCCCTACTACACGCACACACATCTTATCTAAATGGCATCAGCAAGGGAAAGGCAAAGTGAATCTCCCCTCATTAGCATAGCGATGAGCTTCCATTGTGTACAGGAGTGATGGTAGCGTGGCGCCAACCGCAGGAATCAGGTTGGTCTGCTACTCTCCCCGGGGGGAACGTCCCCCTCCGTCAATGGAGGTGCCGGGGAATCAGATTAGGAGGAGAACGTCGGACGACATTGGCCCACACATACCATTGTACCATTCCTAGCCCACCGCCACGGTCAGGTTTGATTTAGCTACTGCCGTTTCTTGATGGTAGCTTGAGCTGGAGGCAGTTCAGTTGAATATCTTCACATGGAAATCATGGTTAATGAATAAATGTTTCATGTCAGCTTTGGAACGAGGCGTCTTCCTCATTTATTTATCAGCAGTGTGTGTGCGTGCGTGTGTGTGGCTGCCAGGCGGTCTTCAGCCCCTTGTTTCAGATCGTTTGGGCCACTCTGCTGCCATGTGTTGGTGGCATCTGAACCGGGGGCTTCTGCTTTGGAATTTAACCTATTTTTTCCTTCGTGATTTATGGCCGTGCGAGGGGATCGTGCTGTAGGAACGCAAGCAAACAGAGGATCGTACGCCGCCTCTAGCCCCTCCAGGTTTTCTGTTTACGGATGGCTTCCCAATCTTATATCATGTTATCCATATGGAGTGTTTGAATTTGTGTTCCCGGCTCCTGCATTCGATCGAAAAATAATTCCACTTCTGGAATATTCTGTGGTTAAAAGTACACTTTTTGGCTGTAGTATGACCATCTTAGGCAGGTTCAAGGGTGGGGTCACAGCTGTGCTGCCCCTTATAAGCTAACTGACCCCTTCAGTTCCCCCCTCCCCATCACTCAACTATTCAAATTGTATTATTGGGTAATGATAAGGTTAGCCCCTCTGTATGAATTATGGCACCTCTTGTGCACCCCAACCAAAAAAAAAAATCCTAGAATTGCCCTTTATGCCTGTTGGATTTATATGCATTTATCTCAGTTTATCTTTAGCTGCATAGCTAACAAATATCCAGAACTCTGAATAGCGAATTTTAAACTTATTTTTGTCTGTAGGCTGGGTAGAAAATGCATATTTTTCATTACATCATGTCCAGATACATTTATATGGACACTTGAATGGTGCGTGTCTAGCGTTTATTTAACCGCAGTGACACTTGCTAGCATTTAGCGAATGTCGTCATCCTGCGACGTTCCTATGACCGCAGTGATGTCAGGGCCGGCACTAAGTATCAGTCGGGGCATTTCCGAGTGCAAGGTCAGGCTCTCACGCTTGGGGTGTCGAGTGATGCAGCACTGTTCTCTTCAGAATATTTTTTTTTTAAATAACAATCAGTGTATTGTAGCAGGAGAGGTAATTTATGTGTTGGCTCATTAATGCAAGCAATTTTCTCGTCGCGCGGTTCCTCTGGTTTTTGTCGGCTGAACAGTGAAACTCCCTCATGCTGAATTCCATAAAGGAATTGTGTGGTTCGGTGGCACTGTGCTGCATATTAAGAATGTCTTCATTGTGCTCACTTTAGTCGTCTGTTAATGTCCCCCCCCCCCCAATTTGTCATAAAAAGGCATGTGCGACAGAGTTGTCCATGCTAAATTAGCTTTGAAGTAGCACAGTTAAATTGCCCTGTGAGAGTGTTTAGTGACATTCTAAAAAAGGAAAAAAAAAAAAAGATATTAAAAGTAGTGTGATAGACTGAGTCAATGACTCGCTCACTTTCTCACACACACACACACACACACACACACGCACGCATGCACGCATCTTTTAAAGGATTTTGACAAATTTGAGAGGGGGGGGAAATTAGTATTTTTTTTGTCTGAGGCAGCAAAATGGAGACTATGTTTACTCTGTAAGGTGCCATAATTTTTAAGCAATCTTCGTTCTGTTACGTAAGCCTAACCCTATGAGGCTACAGTGTGTGGCATAGCATTATAACACAGATATGTAGCTATATATTTCCCTCAAAATCAATCACACACAGATGAAACCTTGGTGATCTCTACAGTATCAATTTGCTTGAATGCTTTCATATTTCACAGGTGTGATGCTAGGATTTTTTTAAAGTCCATAATTTCTACAGAGAGACCAACCTCATGATGAGCCAATGATGTATTTTGTGACGGGGAGGGGGCGCTCCAAGAGCCAATCGGCTCTCAGTTGTAGATACCTTTGATACTATTTACACAGCACCACGTTTGAGTACCTCACTGCTACTGTGGGTTGTGCAATTCAAATGCTATTGTCTTTATCCTTGTGTTTTAAAAAAACAGAAAACGACAAGAAAATGGCAACTACAGGGATCTGTTACAGTGGAAGCATGTGAAATAAAGCAAAATTTCAAAGTGTAGAAAATGCAGCAGATGGTGTCATCTCTTTGTAGATCTGCGCTGGGTCATTACCCTGATGCCAGAAACTGATGCATTCCGTGGATCCAAGGTGCCCGATGTAACATTTAGGGAACTTTAGCTGAACTTTCGATCTTTTATATTGGAGACTAGTTCGGATCTTCATTTCTTCATCCTCTGTAGTCTTAGACATTTTTTATTTTTTTTCTGCTACAAACAAAATGGTACTGTAGCTATAAAAATATACAATGCGCAGATGGTGCAAACTATGCAGAAGTTAACGTGATGCCAAGCACGCTATTGTCGTCTGTGCTTCAGTTAGTCTTCAGTGCTGTGACTGTGCGGTATAGACTACCATGCAGTCACAACATATATCGTTTTGGTCTGATTTGTTCTCGCTGTTTGAGCAGGGAAATTATTTATATAGTGTGTGTATAGTTGAATGAGTCTTAAAAGTCATGGATATTATTTATTGATTCTGTGTTGAATTTGACTTTTAGCTTTCCGATTTGACTATTTTGGTTCTTTTTACTTTTCTTTAAAAAAAAAAAGACAGCTAGTTTTGGCCTTTACCTTAAAATAATTTGTTTCCGGGTATAGCTTGTTCATGAGCTCTCGTTGCTTCACCTCTAGTTGTAGCTTTACACGAAATTCCTGGTAAAACTGTCAAGGTAGTCAGATATGCTGCAGTTCTGCTTTAATTTTAACGAACGCGTTGCTTTTTGAAGGGAGGCACCATTCTTCCACAGCGTCGGGGCCCGGGGAGCCGGCGTCGGGGAGATTGGTTAGACTAAATCTGACACCTATGAGCCGACTGGCGCTACATCCAGTCAGTCATTAAGGGCGCTCCCTCCACGGCTGACAGAAGCAACGGCCAGATTTCCACGCAACTTTATAGCTAATAGACAAGGATTTACTGTCTCGGGGTCAGATTTAATAAAAGCTGGAGAAGCAAACCTTTGGGTATTTCCCGTTTAATCTCCAAGCAGACCCCCACCTGTGACAAGTTGCCCAGCGGATGTTATGGAATGGAGGCGTGGTATAAAAGAAACGGGGGTCCTAGAAGGCTATTGAGAAGAAAATCATTTAAAATTTATTTCTCTCTCTGTACAGTTACTTAACGTTCATGCTTAGCGGCCTGCCACTAACCAGCTGATTCTGGGCCCAATAGAATCGTGCTGAGCATACTTTGTTTCTGGGTATGGCTCCCCCTGGTGGCGGTGAGGCTGTGGCTCTGCGATACTAGCCATCAAAAGTACAGTATGTCGGTGAGGCTGCCTATGACACCAGACGGCATCTCGATCCTTCTATCCATAAACTTCATATTCAGTACCCACGCTTCAGTCTTCCATAAGAACAGATCCAGGATCAGTTCTGGATTTGCTAGTCAATTTTTTAATATTTTGACTCATGGTTGTAATTGAACCAAAAGTGTCATTAGGTCGTATGGTGCATTTGAAACTCACGTATAGCACAATGAGATTCTATCAGGCGCCTAATAATGCAGAATACTGCAGTTATCGGTAACAATTAAGAGCAGATGCTCATACACAGCGTGTTTGACTGCATATTTTTGGAAGAGTGCGCAAAATTTGCACACACAGCTACGAGCGACGAGTTGAAACCGAAAATCCCTAGAGGTTTGATGTTCTGGCGCTACAGAGATCTGCCGTCTGGTTTTTAAAAGGCCAGGCCGGCCTCATACTGCCGGTGCAGATCGGAGCCTTTTTTCTCCACAACTGTTAGGCATTCGCTCGTACATTAACTAGTTAATAAACTCATTTGTTTTGCCATTAAATGGTCTCAGCTGTATTTGCTCAGCAGTTAAGACCAGAGTCGAGATGCATTTTTAGTTTTAATTAAGGACTGAGTTAATAGATTGCGTATTTACATCTTCTTTAGCGATGATTGAGCTGATTGAAATGAATATCCTTAAGATAATCTTCTCCCTGACGTGACGGGATAAATCCTTTTCGTGGAGGGAATGCGTGCTGCTGAGGATTAACTCTTTTTGGAGATGTATTTTTAAAAAATAATAAAAAAAAACCCGCAGTGTAAAATGAATATTTGCCATGCCGGCCAATTGTGGACAGCCGCTCAAAGCAGCACCTACGCCTGTGTGTAAATATAATATCGATTATCTCAGTTTGTGGCTTTTCCATTCAGCCAAACGGGGTAATTCAACAATCCATCACCTATTACAGAGGTGGGAGAAGTGCCTGGACTTTGAAGAAACAGGGATTAGGAAGAAATAAAAACAACGATTGCAATCAAAATTTAAATGGCTCAGAGTGCTCTTTGTGTTTTGGTTCAGGTACTGTCTTAAATGATGGCCGTTGGACCCCGTATAGCTAATATGTCCCAGCCTGGTTTTCACTTTTTTTTTTGGGAGGGGGGGGGGGGGGGTTTACCAAATCACCTACACAGTGTTCAGTTTATTTGAAATGCCCGGTTACGTTCTGCCCTGTAAGAACAGCT
>JABFDZ020000042.1:19927948-19942069 GCA_019775955.2 Pollimyrus isidori
CGTTTTTCCGGCGTCGCCCTCAGCCGCAGAACGGTGTGGTGGCGCCTGCTCCTTCCAGCGATCGTTAAGGCGGACGCACCGTTTTTCCGGCGTCGCCCTCAGCCGCAGGTCGGGCCTCCTCGTTCAAAGCGGACCACGGCACAAGGATGCCATCGTTCGTCATCATGCCTAATTAATTACTTTCTTAATTACATACTTCAGTTTTCCATCCATGTCCAAAATAGTGCATGTGCGTGGGTGTTTTCTTTTTATTTTAGATGTTCTTTTTCCTCCCTTTCTACTTCACTAACTCATTAAAGAAAAAGAAATGCATGAACTCGGCTACCTGAAGTGGTATTAATCCATTAGTGAGCTGAGTGCGGGAAGCGGCCCCACCCTCAAAGCGTTACCCACTTTTGAATGAATGAATGAAGACTTTATTGCCATGTATGTTTACACATACTAGGAACTTAACATGGTGACATAAGCTCCACAGTGCAATAGTGACACTGACAGGAAGAAGACAACCGGGGAGCTCAGCACCCTGGCTACCATACACGGCGCCATTTTGAGTAGAGCTATAATGCTGGATTAAAACTTTTTCCCCCCATGTTGAAGGGTTGACTAAGGGGTTCGCCGGGTGGGCACTGGGGCAGGGGGGCGGCACGGTTTGGCACAATGAATCACTTAAGAATACCAGCTCCTGGCCATGAAGTAATTACAGTGAGCACACTGACCGACATGATCCCTGCTGAAGGCTTTGGACATGCTCTCGCTGTTAATTCAGCGCTCTCTTGACAATCCAATATGGTCTCTGGAGTGAGGCAGATAATGAGGACTTCTCAAAGGTTAAATAAACAAAGGGGGTGGGCAGGCGGGCAGTAGAGTGCATAACTGAGGGAGGTGTGAGGCTCCCCGCGTTGGAGAAATGAGTTCCAGGATCTTGACCTAAGTTGACTGAACATGGTTCTTCTTGGAGAACCTCATATTATTATTATGTTTAAATTGGACATATATTGAACACCACATATATGCTACAGCTGTAAGCAAGAAATTTTCCCTGGGATGAATAAAGTTAATCTAATCTAAATTACTATTATAATCTATCCATTATCCAAACCGCTTATCCTTACTGGGTCGCGGGGGGTCCGGAGCCTATCCCGGAAGCAATGGGCACGAGGCAGGGAACAACCCCGGATGGGGGGCCAGCCCATCGCAGGGCACACTCACACACCAGTCACGCACACATGCACAATTCGGCAACTCCAATCAGCCTCAGCATGTTTTTGGACTGTGGGGGGAAACCGGAGTACCCGGAGGAAAACCCCACCACGACACGGGAGAACATGCAAACTCCACACACAGGAATCCCAGGCGGAGACTCGAACCCGGGTCCCAGAGGTGTGAGGCAACAGTGCTAACCACTGCACCACCATGCCGCCCCACTATTATAATAATTAATATTAATATCGAAACCAATGAAGTCCGAGCTAATCACAAAATGATGGCCTAATTCCCCATCACTCAATGTTAACATGTTTTTGTTAGTCTTAGAAATGCATTTTGCTTTTGCAAAACACTGATGTGAGGAAACTGGCATGTTTTGTAGTCCGCCTTGAAAGGACAGTTAGCGGAATCAACATGACGACAATATCAGATCAACTGTAGCGGTCGCTGCTGTGAAGCAGCCTGGTGGCAAAGTGGCACTGAAATTATTGTGAAATTAATATCAAAAAAGTGAAATGACTGACTGCAAGGTGTTGGTGACAGATTAAAATAGTAAAGTGTTATAAAGGAGCCTTCACTGTGCCGTAAACCCGGAAAACGGCGGTGTTGTGGTGGGAGTGGGATTTATCACCATGAGGACTTGGGCAGAAATTGCTATCGTTCCCTTAAGCAAGATATTTAACCCAAAATGTTGTAATAAATGTCTTGCAGTGTAAATGGTTAAATTATAAACTCAGGGAGTCTGTTTGGATAAAAGCCAGTTTGAAATGGGCTTCAGACTGATGCAGAAAGAAGTTCCGATGTTTTTTGGGGGCAAATAAATTCATACAGTTGGGCCAACCTTATTATCCAATGATACAGTTTGAATTGGTGAGTGACAGGGCAGGGGCACTATGAGAGCCAATCAGATTTCATTTGGGACCACCCTCGTCCCATCCTTGTATACTCTCTTGCAGCTCGTCAGGCTACCAGGGGTCAGTGAGTGGAGCGTGTCCCCCTCTTCCTCCGTCTCCTTCTTAGTGCCTCGTCCATCCGTGTCCTCCACAGGAATATCGATCGGTCGCCAACAGATCAAAAAAAAGTCACACTCACGCTGTGGTCGATCTTTCATCTCAAGTCTACTCAGAACAAGGGCACCGTCTTCAATGGGCCGGTCTGAACCAGCTATTTATTTCCTGTGCCAGACCCCGCCCGTTATGCCGTGATGTGCTCCCTGTAATTTCGGACAGCTTTTGTTTGTCTTGTGATGACGTAAACGATAGTGTGCTCTAGGGGTAAGATAGATAGCATGCAGGAAGGGTATACGGATATAAAGAATAAAGGAAGACCGATAAAAAGATGTGTGTCGAGATAAATCTCTACAGATATAGATGCCCCGTCTAGATAGGGTAGTGGAGATAGTGTTACTGTAATGCTTGTTTTGGCAATCATAATAAATTTTTCCTGGTGGTAGCGAGGTTGAGGGGCCATGCTTGTGGTTCTATGATCTACTGAACGAATTCATTGTCAGATGATGAACCAGACCCATCGATGCTGTGTGCGGTGAAGGGTGGAGGTGAGGTTATTCTGCCTTCCCTGGCTCTATGCACCCATCCGCCTCCCTGTAGGCACAGACAGCCCCCCACCCCCAGAGAAAGTCACCTTTATCCAGTCGAAACGAACGGGAGAGATAACGGAACGGAGACGTTAATTACCAGCCGAATCTCTCAGCCAAAATCAGAGTGATAAATGGTTTTAATCAAGCTTCCATCATCTTTTGGATTTTTTTTTTTTTATGCGGTGGGGGGGCGGTTGGGAAAGCAAGAATGTAATTGACTGAGATTAGAGGGTGTTCACGAAGGTGGGGAATTCTGGGTTTCCACTGTCCTTTGACCCAGCAAGCCTTTCCACAAGCACTGTCTTTGCAAATATCGACATGTGATGAGATGCTTGCTGACAGGGATCCAGGATGTTACGGGTGGGGGGGAGGGGGTGGTCTTCGAGTGCTCTCAGTACCTTGGGATATGCCCGCTGTCAAGGAGACAGCTGACAGAGGGAGGTGCTGTGCTACACGTCACCCAGTTTAACCTGTTTCAACCCCCTGACAGGCTCGGGGGGGCTAAGTGAGTGGAAGGAGACGGTTTCCCCTTTGGCTCTATCTAGATCATATTATCAATCCCTTTTACTACTTCATCTCTGGGGGTCTGGGGTCCCTCTGTGTTTTCTGAAAACCACTCTCCTATTTACCAGTATCAAGGCTGAATGATCACATGTCAGATGATCACACGCTTCTGAGACTTTCCACGGAATGGATGGGTCACCTGGTCCTCATGGCCCCTGGTTTGGCATGTGATGGCCCCTGGTTTGAATTGGGGGAGACGCGCATCGTCAGAGTGTTATCCTCACACGTAATACACTAGCACTGCTTCGCTCCCCCATATGATCCAGTCTGCCTGTGAACTGAAGCCTACCCTTGCCCCTGCCCCGTGGAACCAGAGTTCCTTTTGCCATTTCACTCTTGTCCAAAGAACACTGTTATACCAGTCAGATGTGCAAGTAAGAGAGGATTTGAAGGTCGGATGGACCGCTGAAAGGGTTTAGCAATAGCTAGGCAGAGTGGTCTTGATCATGGAAAGATCTTCATCTTGGGGAACCCCCACCATGTCAGAGCTGAGCATGGAACAGAGACGGTCCTTCTCCTGGCAGCCACACTGCGAAAATGAGTTCTTTAATTTGTCTTTATTCCGGAGGAAATAAAATAAAGTAGCCACCTAACGCTTGTCAGCTGAGGGGGTGGCTCCGAGGCTGTTCTCCCTGCGATCCTGCGTCCCGCACACTGACAGCGAACATATTGCCGTATTTGGCTCCGACGCGGGTCGGCCGCCCGAGATCTCTTCTGTTGCAAAAGGAAGACAGTGCCAGCTGTTCGCTGTGCGTTTGTGTGCGTGCGCCGCCTCGCAGATCCCCCGTCTTACCTGGGGGAAGCTTAAAAGTGTTAATTAGCCTGAGCGGCTGAGTTCGTCACTGGCGGCTTGTGACGGTAAAAAGGTGCAGGTTGCTTGACCCTCAGTCGCAGTTAGGAGGTAGGTACAGTAGGTGGGTGGGGCGATTCCACCGATACAATGGTGGCGCCCCCTTTCTGTTAACGAGCCTGAATGTAGCTGTTCCCCTGTCCGGTTTCCGATTTATTCGATTTCTCAGCCGTTGCCCGTTATTAAATTTTAACTATTTGTTTATTAATTACACTTGGTGAAATGTTGTCATTTGTATGTGCCTGTCTGCTATTCTGTCTATGTTTTATTGGGGCTGTCACCGGTGTCATGCTTAACATCACCGCTCCTCGCACGAGTTGCTAGTTGAGAGGCAATCAGCTGCTCGTACGTAACACACTCATTTGCGCGTGGGTGTGCCGTTCTCGTGCTATTGCTCCTAGGATCTGTTAATTTATTTCTGATTTTTTTTTTTTTTTTAATCTCCCTGCAAGGCTGTGACAGCGTGAGGGACGAAGACTTGACCTTATTACCTTACACGTGCTTCAGTCCCAGGTGATAATCGATGTTGTAAACCTTTGCCGGGTGCTTAACCTGTACGCGTGTTTAGACGGATAAAAGACTCTGTTAATAATTGACAGCCACTCGGAGACTGTCATTAATAAATAATGGCTCCAAATAATAATAGTATTAATAGACTTTGGTAATTCTTCTAGGGTTTTTTTCTTGTAGAATTAATATTTGGCAGTTATCTTTTTTTTCCGTCGGATGATAAGCTGTTTGTATTGAATGAATTCCTAACGCAGTTGACTCATGGGACTTGTGGACTGGAATCCGATGCAGAGGCTGGGCCGCTTAAACACACACTATGTAATTCCCTGGTGAAGTTATATGTAAAAACGTGGCGTCTGGATCACCATCAGCTGGGTCCTGTGCTTGTACGGCCTCATCTTAAAATGATATCCAAAAAAAATGTTAGGTACATTGGAATAGGTAAACTTGGGTTGTGTCGTATTTGCAATCTAATCCCATTAGTTTTCATTAGAAAACTTTGTTCTCCTCTAAGTAGTTATTGGCAGAACGTGATGTCCTATCTTTTATCTGTGCATGTTCCTCACCCCACACACACACACACAAACACGCACTCGTCATATGCCTCTTATCCAAGCTCTTACTCTCCCGTGAAACGTGGCAGCTGTTAATGCAACTGGCTCGCTCTCCAACAGCTTCTTTTACTCCTGCCTCAAAGACGACTTTCACAGAAGTCAGTTTTCTCTGGTAAAAACATCCACAGTACCTACAATCCCCCCCTAGCAAAATAGCCTGAGTGGGTTATCAGTAGAAGTAAGGGGGTGTAATTGTGGTTGGATTGGAGTATGACGAGGTCCATTAATCTGGGAAGAACCAAGGTCCACACACCTGGGAAATGCCAGGGGCACTGACTCCCCGCTGAAAGCTGGTTGGTCCCCAGAGTTCCCACTCCCCTTTCACTCACATATTTGAAATATATCATTAGCCAATGATAAGCCTGCTCCCTCTGTATAAATTAAAGAATTGCTTCTGGAACAAGTAGAAAAGAATCTGGTTGCTGTGAAGTTTGTGCTTTTCGTAATTATTTGTAGTTTACAATGTCTCATGAAACTATGAGTCTAATAGCACTGAATTTGACAGGCACAGTATATACGCAGCATTATGCATTCTATGATATACATACAGTTTACGTGTACTTAAGCAGTACACTTGTGATTTCCGTTTAACGCAGCCTTAGCTCTGTATGTGTGAGACGTCACTTAATGCCTCGCTAGCGATGTGGCACTGTGCTGTGCTAGGGTGGGGAGTTGTGTCCTTAAAACCAACCCTCATCGATCTTCTTCCCGCTCCCTGGGTAACAGAAACGGAAGCTCTTTGGCACTTCGAAAGGGCGTAGGGCCTCATGTTAAACCGCAGACTGGGTTAGCCAGTTATCCTGATATAGCTAAAGGCCAGGCTACTCGCCTCAAAATGTCATATGTTCGCCTGACAAGCTGCATGGTACATAGTGTAAGACCATCACATCTCGTGGATTAATTCAGCCTGTCTCTCACAGTAGAGGAAGTCAGTCTTTTGTGTTTTATTTACGTCTTATAATGTTTATTCGTGTGCTGTAGAGATCCATCTCTTAACTGTAGTACTCTTCAGCTAATTTTCAGCAGAGACTTTTTTTTTTGTATGTGTGTGTTTGATATCAGTCGGGTGTGGCTGTTGGCATAATCCTGCAAAGTAAACATTTCATTTGTCAGGTCATGAGCATTAAGGGCTGAGTTGTGTTCAAAAACAAATTTCTCTTTAGCACGACCAACAACTTTTCAAGAAAACGCAATAAAATACTCAAATGTCTGTCTGTTTAAAACCATTCCATCTCCTTACACATTTTTAGTCTGTTTTATGGAAAAAAGTGACTTCCCATGGGATGAATTGTAATTACCAGGTGAAAAATCCATCCCAGGCTTCACCCTACCCCGACAAACCAAGGTTCGTCTAGCTTGTGTCTGACAGTGACACTATCACATGCCTCTTACATGGAGTTATTGGCCCTCTAAGATGTTTGACCAGCTGGGACGGGAATACTGGGGAGCAGCAGCAGTGAGGGAGGCGATCGATCAGCAGGGAAGCCGGAAAGTGTTGATCACTCAGTAAATCCCGACCTGATCCGAGCTTTTGTGAGTACAAGCGCATGAGCCCAGATAATTAAATCTCCCTGCCTCCTAGCACCGCTGACAGGAGGTCTGACTTGACTTTGGTGAGAGGAGGGGTTGATATTGATTGGGAATTGAGTTCGGAACTGGGCCACCAGAACGTGCGTTGTGCAGATAACGGGATTTTCCAAACTCCTGCGTGTTAAGGATGGTGTGGGCAAGCCATCCGTGGGATTCTAATTACTTCAGAATTCCAAAAACTGTCATATAAATAAGCACATTATTATCATGGATGCCTACTGGGGCGGTCTCACAGGGGCACTGCCTCCAACTGAAAGCTGATTGGCCTCCGAAGTGCCCACCTCCCTGACGCTCACTAATTCAAAACATGCCATTGGCTAATGATAAGGTTAGCCCCTCTGTATAAATTATGGCTTCTCTTATGCCCCCTGCCTCCTTAAAAATCCAAGTATTGCCGCTTCTAAGTAATAATAATAACAGTGACGTTATCAGTGCCGTCTGTTTCAAATTGTCACATATTAGCAACGTCCTAAAGCTACAGAAGGTTCAGAATTTGTCACTGATCATGAAGAGTAGGGGCAGCACACTCGTCAGTCAGGCCTGGTGATTCATCCCAACTCAATCTCAACGGTGTGGGTCAACATCACGGATTTCACTTTCATCTTTTTTTTCAATATATGCATTTGTCTTTTTTTTCCAAGTCGTAAATGTCTGCAGGTAGCTCTTCAGACTTTGGGGAATAGGACAAACGGCAGTGCAATATAAGACAAGACAATGTAGGACAAGACAGTGCAATACTGCAAGTTACACAAGACACTAAAAAGCAACACAAATACACAAAGCAGGGAGAAAGCAACTTGTAGTGTGCTGGCATGGGGCGACGCTATAAGTGGTTGCCATGAAGGTAGATGGCACACAGCGCCACCTCTGGCGGGCAGAGCGTAGTGACCACGCAGAACAGAGCGTGGTGGGAGTATTTGTGGGAGCTGCGGGACCGTCTGGCTAGCAGGGAGTGAGACCTGCCTGTTTGCGATAAGTCGGCGGGGTGAATCGTGCCTGCTGTTAACAGATCTTTGATCCCTGCCCCCCCGATTGCCCACCTCCCTTACTCACGTGTCAGACCTCTGCCAGGAGTGACAGGTAAATTTGGACAAGGCCCCAGGGATGTCGGAGGGGTCAGCAGGATGGAGATCTGTTGTCAGGCAGGTTTCTGCATGTGACCTACAGGGATTAATTTCTATATTTGGGCTGAAGATGTGCGGGGGAAGAAGGTCCGGTACATTCTATGCCGTTATGCGTCCTCTGTCTCATTTTACTTACTGTCACCAACTGGTGTCTTCGGCGGTTAACGTCAAAAGCTCTCCGAAAACCCTACAACCATCATTAGCCCCTAATGGTGTACCATACCCAGTTTGGCTGTCCTGTTTCACTCATTATCAAATGATGTAGTTGGTGGAGGCTAACTAGCTATTAAAAGCAAACGTCAGTCATGGTTTTTTTTTTTTTTTTCCCATAACTATCGGTAAGCGGCGGTCATTCCTGGAGCATGTGGCTGTTCATCTGCGGGGGTCATAGGCAGTGATAACATTAATTTCCAGTTGCCGGAGTAATAACAGCAGAGCAAAATTCGAGGCATTCTTTCCACAAGGGACATTAAATATTGCTCTTTCATGGGACAAGATAGTTAACTAGTGCATTTAGGGTGAAAGGACAGCCTACTTCACTATGCCGTCATCTACACCACCAGTGAATAAGATGTCAGACCATTGCATACTCTTTCCATGTTATGAAGGAAACATTTTTTTTTTTGGCTTATATTTTCATTTGTTCACTCACCTTTCCAGTGCTTGACAAGAAAAAAAAAATAGCAGTTTATGAAATAAATTGAAAAGTCGTTTAAAAAAAAAACAAAAAAACCTGTGATGTGCAAAAACTGTTAGTTACTGCTGGTGTATGTCCTGCCAATTTATCTTATTGGCATAAGTAATCAAAAATTAAATGCAATGTCTAGTAAGAGAATTTATAACCACTAGTGCACATGAGGACGCCCCCCACCCACCCACCGACTTTCTGCTTCCTTGAGACCATAAAACAAACTTTTATCAGTTTTAGGAGCCCGATGCTTATTTTTCACCTCGCCTGACATGAGCCTGCCGGCAAATGCAAGACCGGGGACCTGAGCCAGAAATGCTCCCCAGCTGGCAGATCAGGGCACCTCCTCACCCGAAAGAGATGTTCTCACTCGCAGGAATCAAAGGGCAGCTCTGCTGCCTGCCGCCACGGAAGGGCTGGCTCCCGCGGGCTCTCCGACGACAAAGCTTCGCCCAGGGTGACTGGCTTTTTAACTTGTGGGTGGGTCACAAGTGGTGGGGCTTCATATCAACCAAATTGACATCTGGAAACAGGTGAATTTGTTTTCAGGATGTGAGCCTGTATGATTGTAGTAATGGGCAATTTAACCTAATTTACACCACGGCACTGTTGAATTCTCGACTCTAATTGGTCAGAACGGTGTTGATTAATTTTCTGTAAGAGCATGTGTAGTGCCAGCCAGGTGAATCAGGAGTAAATCATTGCGCTATTTTAATCTTTAACTCTAACTACCTTTGTTTAAAATTCCAGACATAGAACTGAATTTAAAATGAACAGAAACTATAAAAACAAGGAAATTGCTACAAAGAACACACATTAAATGGAGGATTTTCTAATATCTTTTAACATTTACTCAGCAAAAACGGTTTGAAATTACGCGGTCTCGCTTATGTGCAGTTTGGTTGTTCTAGGGTACAACATCATAGTCTCTCCTGGGGCTCGAACTGGCAAAAAGGTTAGCCAGCAGTCTGCTTGGTTAAGAGCCTGTGCTGTCAGAAAACCTAAATATGATGTGGCTGATTCATTTCACGTACAGTATCGGTCTCGAGTAACCTGTGAGGGTTCACTGTTATTGTGTTTTTAACTGGTTATTGTAGAAAATGGAGGCTGCCACAGTTAACCGCTGTAACAGTCAGGTGACTTTAATGGTGGATGTTTGTCTGCTTTATAGTTATCAAATGGATTTCTTGCACTCAAACACGCGCTTCACACATTGTCAGCTCGGATTTGGGCCACAGTTGGCTGGGGTATTCTGGTCTCGTCAGGGCCATTTCTCGCAATGAAAACCCCCCAGTCTCATTTAGTGACAGTTTTATTCAGCTGGGTGAATACACATGGGTCACTTGTGAGTTTCGGGTTTGGTCTGGTGCACCACGGTACCACCGGTGCCTCACCACCCACCCTCCGAGATTCCAGTATATCCATCCCTTCATGGGGGAAGAAGGGCCCTTTCCCTCACTTTCAAGACAAAAACCAAAATAAACGTAAATAAAAACACACAGCTGGAAGACGCTCAGCAAATATGCGCATAGTGTTTCAGTTTTAATAGGATAATGGCTCGTTTAATGTCATCAGTATTTACATTCAGTGTACTCGCGGGCAAGTTTCATTTGTGACTGAATAGAGCTGAGTCAACGCTAATACCAGCTCTGATTCTGGATATTTAAATGCTCTCACTTCTGCAATGCCACAGTTGTGTTCTTGAGGAGTTCAGCTTTATTGACAAAATGTGTTACAATACTTGAATATTGAGTAGATTCTCATTCAGATTGTAAGACATTAGAAATTAACTCTGTTGGACCATAACAGGTACATTTTTTGTTTCTATATTGGTTTCTTGTGTATATAAGTGTTAAGACGGTTTTACTTGTAGAATGAATCTTAAACATATTCCTGAATATACTGTTTAATATATACTGCGTAATCTGTTAATGCCTGATAGGAAGGGGGGTCGAGTACCATTTCAAAATACATATTCAGGGGCTCTGTTGTGTGTGTGTTTATGTGTGGGGGGAGTGGGGGTGGTGCATGATATTAGTAAAAAGCAGCGAGAACCTGTGAACAGACAACATGACCATCAAGCCTCACTCTCTATATCTCGAACTTTGATTACAGGCTCTGTATGGTCTGACAAGTATCCCTGTTTCCACGACACCCAGTCCCCATCACCCAGAGTTCCGGGCTGTTTTGGAAATTCTGGAACGTGTGTTAATTAGCACCAGGATTCTGACAAAGGAAGATCGAGGTTAACAGGGTAGCACTCCCTGTCACTGGCGAGTCTGGTGATCGAGGCGAGCTTTCTGGGCTGCCAGGCAAACGCTTCAGCCGCCCTCTTCCAGCTCTCGGTGGCAGTAAACTGAAAACACGCTTAGGAATCAAGCGATCTACCTCCAGGTAAAATTCACGGTTCAGAAGCAAATGCTTACAGAAAACTGGAAAGGTTCTGCTCAGTACCGTTCATACCTCCTCTGTGGGATAAACAGCTTAAATCTTAGGTATTTTATTCCTCCTCTTCCTTTCCTATGACACCGTGGAAGAAAGAAGTTATAAGACTTTAGAGAAAATATTGTTTTCTACCAAGTAACCAACATCTACCTACAGTACCTTGTTTACAGTTGCCTTGTACTGACAAATGTTGCAAGTGACCATTTTAAACATGATTATTGATTGTGAATAGTATCTCCACTGACTGTAAAAACGTTTATTGTTTAAAAAAAACATTTACAGGAAAATTGTACATTCCTAAGGTACTGGCCTTTTTCCTGTAAATTTCATCCTTTTTATGTTAAACTAGATGAACAGCAGGTGAGAATTATTTTTCTTACTGGTAGATAAGACTTAATGTAGTATGTAATATAAGTTTCATATTACAAAAAGAAGTGCTTCTCCCCTTTTATCGTTTAACTTTCAGCTATAAATGCCCTGGACAGAGAGTTCAAAGAAATTAATAATTCCACGATGGACAAACTGGCAGTCAAACATAACAGATTGTTATTCTGGACTTTCAACAACTCAAGTTATGTGAATTGAGCTTTCTGACAAAGTCAATTAGTCAAATGGGAGTCTTGAAAAGAGCACCCTCCTTTGGGGAGACGTGGGCATGGAGTCGTGATGTTTGAGGCTGAGTGCCTCTTTCTGCATGACATGTGACACTATCAGCCCATGGCTTCCGATGGGATGCAGATGGCTTTAGGTCACTGGATCTGCTCCTTTTGGAAAATCGCCCTCCCCTCGCCACATTAACATTTCTTGTCAATTTTGCCTCTATGTAGCATTGACCCTCCTATGGCTTCTTCTCTCCGTAGTTAAGAAACAGACTTGCACTGACAGAGATTTAACACCAGTCTCTTTATGCCATGGGTGAACTGCTATGATTGCTACCTTGATTAAAAATGTCCCTCCCTCCCCCCGAAAAAATGGTGATGTTGTCTTCCTGAACGTCGTTGGGTTAACTGGTATTGCAATTACCTGCGTGAGGCACTAGTCATTACCATCACATCTACCTAATAAAACAAGATTATGTGAGCCCCCTAATTGCAATCCCTGGGTGTTTGTCATTATAAAGCACCAGAACTTCATGCTCATCCTTCAAGACAGCCCCCCTCCCCAGCTTAAACAACAAAAAAAGGGTTTAATTTCAAGAAGAATGTTGATGATAAATTATTAAGCATTTGCCGTTTAATATTATGCAGAAAAATGAAATGCTTGGTGTCTTATTGCGATTTTGCACGCAGTTTAGAAATTCGCATTTAATTATGCCTTCCAGCCCAGATTGGCCGCGCTGGGTAATCCCATCTCAGCGCCCTAGTTGGGGGTCAGCATTTTCATGCCTAATGTCAGGGCAACCTCTGTCACTCTTGCACCCCACCCCTGCTCCTCTTACTCTTGCTGCTCTCCCATCTCCGATGAGCTCTCGCTGAGCGATGATTCACGGCGTCCGAAAGCAGTGACAGAAAATGAGTCTGTGTCCCTGTTTAACAGTTTTTAACCAAACTCATTTGTTTCTGTTCCCTCCCCAGGTAAGTCCTTTTACGACGTCTGGGAGATTGTCCAAGGCCTGGGCTGATAACTTGGAGAGCAGCTGGGAATCCGTCTTGAGAAACTCAGCTGTCAGGTGTGAAAATGTATGTTTGTTTGAAGCTACGAATCATATGAACACGTAGCGTTGCGTGGATTCTATGTATTTAAAGTGTCTGACTTAAACATTCTGTTCACTGTCAAGTCATATGACTTTCAGGTGACCTTATGTACATATGAAGGCTTTTCCACCAAGCTTATCTCCAATTCTTAAGAGTGAACATGATTGCAGTGTTATAAGGCTACTGTACAATACAAACAAAGCATCGTCTCTTAAGGTGAGGTCCTACAGAGCTACTCCAGGTTGTCTCCCATTAGGCGAATCCACTGACACCTGGCCACGGTCTTTTCCTTACAAATATTCCCAATGGGAAGGGACTGGCGTTCATCTATAACGAGCAGCTGGAACCTTGCTGTCCTGTCACCAGGTGGCGCTGCAGCTGGGGCATGGTCCTCACAGCTGCTTGGATCAGAAGCGAACGGCCTCGACATTTGGGGTTCCCCTTGGCACTGTCTGTGGCTGCCGCAGACAAAATGACAGTTATGCTGTAATTACCCTGGGGCATGTCTGAATTACAAGAATGTGTTGTTTTTGTACAAACCTCTCTAAGGGTACGCCTTGGAAAAAAAAGGAAATGCTTTGAAAAAGGACTACATGGTTGACTTCATGCCGCATGCGAAAATCCGCATTGCTGACATGTCTTCCAAGTGTTTGCCAAAGCCATTATGTCCTCTGGTGTCCTGCCCTGGGCCGGCAGGGATCTGAGCAATTAGGCTGTTTCTGTGGCTGCCTGGCTTGCCCTCGTCCCATTACGGAGACCACTAATTACTTCAAGCATATGCTTTCCTTTGCAGTTCACACTTTTGTTTCATATCTGCAGCGATGGGCAGGCACCTAGTGAACGGAAATGGGAGAAGGCAGCAGGGAAATTGATGCTGCTTGGCTTAACTTGTCAGGGAGGTCTTTTGTTTTGACTGGAATTCCTCTCCAGACGCCTTGTGGTGACGATGAGCACCTGCTCCTAAAAGCCACCCCCTAGGGGACCATGACATTATATGGAACCACTTAGAGTCATCAGCCGTCTGATTGAAAACCATTGGGGATGTCATCTCCGGGTTTCACCTACTCTCCGTCTTAGTTCCCGCGTTCATCTCTAGAAAGATGTGTGGTGGGCAGCAGGGGGGGGGGGGAGAGATATCATCTCCTGATAACATAGCACTGTCAGCATCTCAAGAGCTATCATCTGGAGAGGCTGGGAGTGGCTTCAACTGACGACGTGTGGGAGGAGGGGGATTGGGGG
>JABFDZ020000042.1:19954170-19964381 GCA_019775955.2 Pollimyrus isidori
TTTGCCCCCCCCCCCCCCCCCCACCTTAAAAAAGTAATATATTCGCCACTGATCAAGGGGGGGCAGCAGTTCAATGGCAGACTCTTGGCTTTATTTCTCCATCTTGCGCATCTCATGGGAAAGGTCCAGCCAACACTTGTGGCCGAGATCTTGTGACATTTCTTTGTGAGTGTTCCAAGGGAACCAGGCAAGGGGGTTGGAGAAGTCACTGAAGCGGGGTCTGTCCTGGAAGGTGCCAGAAGCCCTACATACAAACATGGGGGCTGTGGACGCGTAGGGATGTAGTGGAAGAGGTGGATAAGGCACCATAAAACTCACTCCCTACTGCAATGCTTGGTTTTTACCCATAATCCTCTTGCCCAGATGTAACCCTGCAGCCCACTGTGTACACTTTTGTGTGTCCATTCTAGATTTGCAGCTGCTGTGTTTAAACTCTCATTTTGATCAGTCAGTTCAGCAGTGCCTCCGCTGTAATTCCTGCGTTGTCTTTGGAATACAGACGTTCCTTTGAATCCATTATTGAATTCATTTAAATTTCACAGCCTCCCCCTTCCTCCCCCCAGCTTTTTTTGTATGGAGATGTCCACTCTCCTACGGGCTTTTATACTCTTCCGCGGATCTTATCCGGAGCTCAGTTTCAGCTGGAGTTCCCGAGCCCTTCCCCTGTCTCGCACCTGTCAGAGTCCCCCGTAGGCAGGGTACCGGGCTGCTCCCCTGGGATGGGCTGGCCGGCACACCGGATCCTGATTGAACTCCCGCTGCCTGGTTCACGTCCCAACCGCGAAGATGCGCATCTGTCTACCTGTCACCATCCTCGTTTTAATTGCCCAGTTCCGTTGGCTTAATGCTCGCAGGCAGCACAAAGCCACCCCTCCCCCCCCCCCACGATACCGTCTGCCAACATCTGATGCCCCCCCCCCAGTACAGATAGAGGTCAGGGTGTCTCCTCACTGACGCAGGTTTTATCTGTCAGTTGGAGTTGTGTGAGTCGTATGCTTTCTGTGGCTCCCACCCACTTCCTTACCGCCGTTTCCCAGGTAATCGCATCAACTCGTCCCCTGCTACCCAGCCCCCGTGTTTACCGGAGATCCTGACCGAGATGCACCCTCGTGGGGTCTCGTTTGCTCTGCATCTGTGCACCCTCTACGCCGGTATCCAGGCTGGCGTTTGTGTGCCTTCTGAAATAAAGCCTAGCCCCCCCAACTCACACACGGTAACTGGGAAGAGTGCATTGCTGGGAAAGGGGCCCAGTCCGAAGCCCTGGCGTAGTGGGCACCACGTTCCCGGGCGCTAATGAGGCTGCAGTAAGCGAGGCGTGAATCTTGGAAACGGGACCTTAACCGTCGGGAAGTTGCCAGCCGGCACGCTGGACCTCGACATGCCAAAGCCAACGGTTAAGCGGATATTTCTGAGATTGCATGCCGGGTCATCCTGTGGATCGGAGGCCGATGGGGAGGTGGCGTGCGGATGACGGGAGTACAACGCTCTGAAATTGCTGTGGTGACAAGTAGCTGTCAGAGCTTCCAGTGCTCTTATGTATGTATGGTTTTTCGTATTTATTATATTGTGCTTATATGCATTTTAAAATGTATTTTTAGGCTGTATCACCCCCAGTTTAAACAGAAAAGGTTTCGGATTCAAAATTTAGCCAGGATTCCCAAAGAGGCAAGCACACAATTCTGTGAATCCTTTCCCGGGGTCGGTACAGCACTCAATAAAGCTATTTTTTTTTTTGTCTGTCTGGACTTTTAAGCTCATGCTTCAGTCCTCTTCTGAGTTTTCCCTCCTCGAGCTCACCCTCCTCCTCCTCAGCTTACACAGACCCACCTGATCTTCTCGCTCTGGCTTGAGACTCCACCGTTTTGTGTAACAGCAGAAGTGCATTGATGTCGGCAAACCGTTTCAGTCTGGGCGAAATGCAACAGATGTCATATGGTGAGTTTGCGGACCCCTGTTTGTGATTTGGCCCACAGTACGGGCTACGTCTTAGCCTCCATTTGGAGGAACGTTACTTCAGTGTTGCCATTGTCGACAGACCTTTATGGCACAAACAATCCCGGCACAACCTCTATTGCAGTTGTTTGTTCTCTGTATAGAAACAACAGTGTAAATATTTATGAAATATTTATTTGTCTTTTTTCATGGTGTGAGGTGGGACCCAGTGCTGAGTCGTATGTGGTGTGGTTTGGCTTTTTTTTTTTTTGGTCTCTCACTCCCCCACCCTACCCCACCCTCACACACCCCATGCCTACGTTTCTGAAAGCCCCTGTTTAATCTGGAACCTTGCTGTAATTGCTTTGCCAGGGGAAACATTAGCTAATAATGTTATCCAGTTGCCTCGGCCATCTTTTTAATTGCAAACAGTAACAGGTTATAAAGCGGCTGGCTGAAAGAGAGGGTGTCACGTTTGTTTGGTTTTTATTTTAAATTCCCACTGCGAGCTTACAGCCATCTCCTACAGTATGTCTAAGCCCTGCTGCAAGGAGCTCATCTGGCCTGCAGTCAGGGTCTCACTCCCTCACCTGTTCACATTTGCTAAATATTCTTGTTTAGGTTTTTCTTTTTATGTTTTGTTTGTAAAAGGATCTGGACGTTGGCGATAAACGCTCTGGATTAGCGCAGTATAGCCATTATAAAGAAATGTATTTGCCATCGTTCATGTTAATGATTTTATGTGGCTCATAAAGGGTGATTCGCAGTTATTTGCCGATGGTGGGCGTCTGGGGGGAAAAAATGGCTCTTTTTTTTCTTTTTTAAAAAACTTCCCACCCCTGTCCAAATTGCAGCACTGGTCAGCTTTTATTGGCTGCAAACAAGGAGCGCTAAGAGACGGGGAAGAAGAAAAAAAAATGAATTGTCAATTTGTTTGTATTTGTTCTCCGATGAATCGATGACAGTGAGCGGTGTAATCTGCCTCAGACACAAACACAGATCTCCTGAAGGCACCACCCACCAAGCGTATCAAAGCCACCATTAACACTTAGATATTTTTTTCCGTCCTTATTTTCTTACACCCATAATGTCTGTTTTGTAAATTTTTGTTTATTTGCCTGTTCGTTAAGTATTGAGCACTTCCAGGGCAATATTTCCTTCTCAGTGATGTATTTTGGTTAAAAATGATGTCATCGGGCCGATGAATCTTCCCTGAATGGGGAAATTGTTCTACTGTAGGTGACATCTGGGGGGGGGTGTAAATTGTAGTCTGGTCTCCAGGTTACTGGAGTGAAACCAGCCAAAACTCACGAATTAGTACATGTTCTGAATGAACGGTAGGAGGTGGAAGTAAACAATTGCTGTAACCCAGGTCACCTGTCGCTCCCCTCGGAGCCTGCAGCCGCCAGCCGTCCCTGCCACCTTCTCGTAAAGGGTGTTGCTGATTTGCTTGGTTTTTCACGCCGCGTGGTTCTACAGCTGGCGGGGAGCTACAGGAGTACCTGTGAATGTACGCGAGTCAGTCTGTGTTTTGCCCCCAACTGCCTGCAGATATGGCGGTCTGGGTCAGCAGGGGGGTCACGCCCCCATCTCTCGATTTAGACGGGCCGTGTCTGCGCCCCCTGGCCCAATTAAGCTGAGAGCCACGGCTCACCCAGTACTTTCCGGAAAAGTCATCCTTGCCTCAAGCTCTGTTGGCAGTAGGCTCTGGTCTGGAGACCCTGGCCGACCGACCTTGGGAAGTTTCATTGTTTATTTATCCCTCTTACTATTTTGTTCAGTCCGGGTAATTGCAAATAAATCAGCCACACGGCTTCCCATGCGGCAATTCTGCATGCCAGCCATTGCACCAGAGCCGGAAATTCACGGTGAAAACCGACATATAATCAGTCAGTTTGAAGACAGCATCATATAGAGGGGCTGGCCCAAATGTTAGGTAAGACCCTTGGGATTGGCGTGGTTTGAATAGGCGGACAAGGTATGTCCACGATATGAAAGGATCCCGCGATATCAACCAGTGCCGAGCAGACGGATGTCTTTTCGTCAGGCATGGTGGATTTCTGTGGCATTTGCTTTTAAAGAGCGCAAACTCACATGAATCTGGCGTCGGGAGGATTCATCCGGAACCTCAAAGGGTACGAGAAAGCGACGCTATTTTTCTTATTTTCTTTAAAGAAAACTGTCTGGCGATTTTGCTGGTGTTTGACGGCTTGTTTGCGCCGACAGTGTGAAGCCAAAGGGTTTGGACGTGGGGAAGAAAAAAAAGTAATGTTAAACGAGTGGCCTGCTCTGGGTTGAATGGGAGTGTGTAGCCTTTCAGGCATGCGGGGTGGTGTTTGGTCTAGTGGGTTAGGAGGCCATGGTTGTGATCAGATGATCACCAGCTCGAATTCCAGCTTCAGCAGAATGATTTCACCCTTGAAAAGCCCTTAACCCCCAATGGCTCCAGGGGCTGTCTGACTCTGCTCTCTCTCAAAAATAAATAAATAAAATGTATGTTGATTTGGATAAATAAATAAACGTATTGCAGAATTTGTGGGGAAAGAACATGTGCTCATAGATTCTTTTTCAAATTTGGCACCATGAGTGAGTGAGTGAGAGAAGGGTATGGGTTATGTATATATTATATAGTGGTGACCAATTATACCCACAATGTGATGATCAGTACTCAGTATTGGCCGATACCCTATGCTCAGGTATCGGTACTGGTATCTGGACACAAAAAATAGGATCGGTCTGACCTTTCCACCTCTGATTACTTATGTTTAAGGCTAGGACTGGGTAGGTCTTAAGATCAGTTGTCATAGATGAGATTAGGTGTGTACTCATAGAATTATGGAGTTCCCGTAAACATATGAATAGATGTACTGTGCTTGTGTTGCATCCCCAAAACGTGCCAGTGGAACAGAGTACCTCTTAACACAGTGTCTCGTCCAAGTTCAGTCCCCTACCCTTCATTTCAAGCATAATTTAGCCTGTTGTTGCATGGCAAATTGACGACGGTCTGCAATTACAATTACGTCTCCATCCCCCCCCCCCCCCCAGTCACATGTAAACATTAGTCTGCTTTCGTTTGGGCTGAAATCCGATCGCTTAATTTCAACGTTGTTCTTCTGTTAGCTAATTGCAGGTTTCAGGTCTCTCCACACTAAATCTGCGATTGAGAAATGGGCCGGAGCTTACAGCCTCATTATTTCGAGTAGTATTTTAGGAGTCATTCCATTCACATACCTCATCCCTTTGACTTGGGATACGGAAGTAATCGTTGAATGTTAAAAGGTGCCTGCGGTTCATGGCTTTCGAATCCTGGCCAAATGTTGCGGCAGTAATTTAAAAAAAATAACTCTAAAAGCTACAAGCGGACCAGTGGAGCGTGTGAGTCAGGACCCTGCCAAGATCTTCTCTCTGGCCTCTCGCTGGACACAGACCAATTTTAAAAACCGGACTTCGTTCACTGATGGCAACTTCCACCTAACTGTGAATTTGCTGGCTTACTTTCGATGCTCCGTTGAACTGTGTATTATCATTCTTCTTCAAAATAAATAATAATTGTCTAGCTGCTCAGCTTTATCTGCATGAGGCTTTCATGTTCTCCCATGTTAGCGTGGGTTTCCTCCGAACACTCCAGCTCTCGCCTGCATCTCAAAAATACACTTTCAGTTTAATTTGTGACACTCACATACTGTGTGAGTGAGCATGTGCTCTGCCATGCACTGACATCCTGTCCAGGTCTGCTGCTGTGCTGTACCCCATATCTTGAGGAATATGCTCACCTTGACTGGACAGTCCTGGATTAGCAGGGATAAACAATGGCTGATCCGATGGAAAGTAACCATCACTGATAACTAATGCCAACAGCAGTGATGTCGTCATTACATCTGTCTTATTTTATTTTTATTTTCTTTTTGCACAGCAGAGTTGTGCCATTCCAGTTATTAGTCATTTACCATCGATGTGCTGAAGTAGGACCCTGGGTGTCAGGAGGCTGCTTGGGATTGAGCTCAATGTGCAGAAATGTCGACTCTGTAGATTGGAGCCCCCAGGCTATGGGACTAGCCAGCCAACTCCCAGGACCCGCTTTCGGAACGCTGGGAATTAGACGAGAGTCCCAGTTATTTCCGGACGCAGCGTCTCGGTGGCGGTTTTCCGCCAACCCCCCATGCAGCATTGCGTCATTCTCTGATGAAGATTAAGAGGATGGAATTAATAAAATTCCCAAAACCATCATGGTGCTGGGGATGTGGGAATCATGTGTCTGTGTTTTAAATTTCTACCAGCAAAACTGCCCTAAGAAACATGCAACCTTTGTGAAGGAAATCAATTTATCAGCTTATTATCAGCCTTTGTTTAATACTGTACATCAAACGATGCTTGACCCATTGGAGTCATTAAGGCTGAGCTCAGCTCTCGTTGCAGACGACACAAGGAATAATTAATTACTCTGAACTTGGGGACCCCCTATGTCCATTAACAGGTCTTTTGGGGCCCCATCATCAGAAAAAACACGTTATTCTGTCGCCCAGGGAATCTACAGTAAGCAGGGTTTCACGTTTACACACTTATGATGCCAGGTACGCGTAACTATGATGGACTCCTGCTCCACTCGCAGGCTCGTGAAGCGTCGCCGTGGCAACAATTATGCCATTGTATGTCCCATGCTTCTCTGAGTGCTAACACCCCCCCCCCACATCTGTTGAGTGGCCTTTGAAGTTATACTTTTCCTTTGGATTTTATTTGTGCCTTGAATGATACCCCTGTTGGATTCACATGGCATTACAATGCTGGACTGTTCCGAGATAGAAAATCATCTAAGTACTGTAGCATATAGGTATTACAGATATTTAAAGTTATACAGTTATCAGCCGTATAGTATTCATGTCCAGCTGAATCTGTCGTAAGATCCTTTAATCCTCTCTAAATCTCTAGCCGTGATGAAGAGGACATAATTAAGACAGAGGTCCTCTGAAGTCTGGACAAACTTTTCAGGAAATAACCCAGTAAAATAGATTTCTGTCTGCTCTTAGCTAGATTATCAGGCCGCCGTCGCCAAGATTAACTGGGGGAGATGTCACGTTCGTATACAGTGGGGGCCGTTGCTGGAAATTCGTTTAGCGGATTAGTTTCACGGGCGGCTAATCCGCGACTCTCGCGTTCCACCAAGAGTCCGACCGCAGCCTAGCGACTCAAGGCGCGACCTTCGGTTGTGATGCTGTCTGCCGTGTGGCTGGCGTGTGTCTGCCGTGTGTCTGGCGTGCTTCTGTGTGTGTTCATAGAGGGGCAGCAGAGCTAGTTCACCTATACTGATCCAGCTAGCTTCAGGGAGGCTGGAGCAAGAGATAAGCCCGTGGGGGCAGGCATGCAGGCAGCTAGAGGTAGTGAAATTGAGGGGGGGTATGGAATGTTCCAGAACAGTGCCTTAGAGTTTGTACGACCACCGAGGGACGCCGGGGGGCCAGTCAGCTTTCAGGTGAGGTCAGTGGCCCTGTGGCCCCGCCCCTGTATATGCCCACCCCCAGGTATTCCATCAGAGCTATGGCACCATGGTATGGGACCGTCGGTTTCCCGGTTCTGTCCATGGATGCTCCCCCTTGTGCTCCTGTAAGGCCTTCAGAGGTGCGCGGGGTGACCTGCGCGGCTAATTTCCGCGGGGGTGTGTTTCGCCGCTCCTCTCTCATGGCCATACTGCCACGCTTCGCCCAAAAGCCCGTTTCACAGCGGACATGCTTTGGGGGGCCTGGTTAATGATTCGGGGGAGACAGAGCCTTTGGATGCGAATACCAGTGACCTTAATGTAGATCCCATCTGTTCCTTCTCAGCATTTACTTATCCCAGGAGATGAACTGGCATTGTTCTCCCTCTTACTTTTTAATTAATTGAGCCGTTTTGGAATACTTTAACGCTGTGCGGTTTTTAACCCAGTAAAAACAATCTGTACTCCAGACCTTATAGGGCCTTTCTTGTCACAGAAAAAGATCTTTCTATGGCTCCAGAATGGTTGTACGGGCATCTGATGCTTGGTGTGTGTATATGTCACCTTTTTTCCTTCAACGAAATTTTATGCAAAATTACATGATAATATAGTGCCATTTGGCCACACGTTGTAGGAGCAAGTGGCTGAAAGATTTTTACTCCCAGGCTCCTGCCTGTAGGGGGAGCAATGAAATCCTGTACTTCACGAAACATTTGCAAAATCACAGGTGTAATCAACGGACAGTAAAAGACAGTAACAAAAATGTTAATGTGGTAAATAAATAGCAGTGCCAAATTTAACAGTAAAGCTTACGATACAGCATGGAATCGTGAAGATATTGATGGGTAATTAATACAGAGGGGCCAACTTTATCAATAGCCAATGATATGTTTCGAATCGGTGAGTGACAGAGGAGGGGGCACTTCTGGGGCCAATCAGCTGTCATCTGGGGCCCCACCCCCTGTATTCACCCCCGGTACTGGTGTCTTCAGTGTGGGCTTTGCGCATAGGTCTCTTTGTTTAAATGTCCTCTCAAGCTTCTCCCAGTGACAGTCTGGGCCAGAGCTTGTCGGCCTTTGCCGTCCCTTGTGGTACAGCTGTCATACCTGGAGGTCGCACGGCCAGTCATGGGACTTTCCGCTGCGCACCTGTGCATGTTAGTGAGGATCTTGGAGACCGCACCAGATTTCCTGAGGGAGAAGAGGCACTGCTGGGTAGTGACCGGTCCAGCGTGTCCGTGATGTGTACGGCGAGGAAGTTGGAACTGCTGACGCTCGCGCTTTCTCCTCCCCCATGCTGGAAGTTTCATCATTGCTAGTGACAAGTCCTAACACGACAAACTTGATGATGGACTTGGAGGAGTCCTTAGCAACACAGTCATGGGTGTACAGGGAGTACGGGAGGGGCTGAGCACACGTCCCAATAGTCACGGTGCTGGTGTGGTGGAGTGCCTTGATACACGGGGAGTGTGCACAGGGGTGTCGAGGATTGGCAGGCGAGTGAGTGAGTGCATGAATAAACAAAAGCAAAGTAATTGGTTTATATTTCATCGATGGTTCCATCTCTCATGATGATTTTTTTTGTGCTTCAATACATTTAATTTCTTGTCCTTTTTGCTTTTTCTTGATTTGTGAAGATCTAAGGGAGCCGTATGTTTTTTTTTTTTTCTTCTTTATAGACTGTTGTGGATGGAAGAGGGCAGAGGGTGTGTACTGATGGGCATACTAGAGGGCATCTAAACAGCGCTTTGTTATTGCTCTTGAGTGGGGCTCCATATCCCTTATGGCAATGCGTAATCTTGAAACGCCACCGGAACGCTCCTTGTTTCACTGCTGAGGCGAGGGAGCGGGGGGGCAGTTGGAAATGTCCCAGAAGGCCCCACGCAGCCATCGCCACAGAAACGGGGTCTACCCATTATCATGCCGGCCGAGTTCCGCGGAGATGCCCACGTGCCCGCCCGCTCTCCAAGCAGCACGACAGCGCCAATTCTCTGTCCGTGGTGACGGATAACGTCCCTGTTGCCTGTAACCAAATCACCATATGCATATCGCATTCTCAACAGATCACATGTGCTGTACTGCATATCCAACTCCACTGCTTCGCACTGCTTTTTCCTTTATGGATACATCTTCCGGCCTTTTTTTTTTTGCCAGTTGTTTTTGTTGGCCTGTCATGATGGTGCAATTTAAATGATTTATCTCCCTTTGAAACAAAGTGTGTGTTGTCAGCTGGGCCACGGAGTGCCAGGGGGTGGGTGGTGGTGGTGGGGGGCAGTAAATGAGGGGAGTAACGTTCGTTTGCATAGAGAAAGTGTATTCAGTGCGTTAATGGACAGTGACCTCTGTGTCTGACTCATAATGAATTTTGCTGAGCGATGTCGCCTCTGAATCCCGGAGAAATAGATTGTAACGTTTATTTAAAAGAAAAAAAAAAGAAAAGGAGAAAAAAGAAAGAGAATCTGGACGTGAGAAATACTGATGGCAGCAGAGTGGGGAAGAAACCGCGTCAATCTAACGATGATTTGTGGTCACAGGGCTCATGCCTCTCCAGGCCACCCTCCCTTCTCTGGATGGACCCCAGAAATTTCCCAGTGAGTAGCGAACCTGGACGCGTTATTGTGGGGCCAGTCTAATGAAATTTGTTTTGATGTAGACAAATTGGGCCGGGAACAAGCACCATTGTTTTAGGCCAAGGGTTTGTTTTCTGGCCAGTTAAGCAGTAAATCTTTTCTGCCCCTAACACCATCACTACCCCCCCCCCCCCCCCCCCCCCCCCCCCCCCCCCCAACCGAAAAAAACAAAAAAAAAAA
>JABFDZ020000042.1:19964481-19986328 GCA_019775955.2 Pollimyrus isidori
AAACTGTAAACCATGGTCTTTCCTCATTATTACGTAGTGGTTGCAACTCTTTCTTGGGTGGGTTACTGGTGTGTTGTGGGGGGGGGGGGGGGGGGATTCACAGGCATTTTTCAGCCTAAGCACATTCTTTTTTTCAGCGCTGGGAAAGCACTGTCATGAGTTTCAGTTATGAGTTATTTTTGATAATTGGCTACTTTATTCATGTATTCATATATTCCTTCTCTTGCAATTCTCCTGTGAAATACAACATATACTGAATATCATTTCTCAGGTACGTATCTAAACGACTAAATGAACAAATTTTTATGCGAGAGTCACTGCTTCCTTGCGGCGAATCATACCTGCAGTCAAAGCCCCCAACCAACTTCACACCTAAACCATCGCCGCAAGCCACCGTGTTGTTATATTCAAACAGTCTCTCACAGCGTCTCCACACTGTCAGGGAGCAGGGAGGTCTGTAAATGTGACTTTCTGCCAGCTCTCCCAGTTCTACCATTGCTTCATTTGTTTGTTTGGTCTGTTTTCTGTTTTATTTAAAGGACAGGCCAGGATGGATGTGCTGGCATCCATGCTGCGGCATCTGTGATTCTTTACGTATCCTCTGCACAATTTCAATCCGTGCCTCCGCTTTTATGTATTTCTCGAATGTCACTGGAAAACTTGCTGCTTTCCTTCTGCGGTTCTCAGTGTCCTGTGTTCATTATGCGTCCATTTCATTTGGATCGAATTCTGCCAAGGCTAAGCTAAATTAGCATGTCATGCGCCAGGCTACTGTATAAGTGTCCGCATAAATATTGCAACATAAGGATTTGGACTGATCCTCTGGGTGATGTGTGTCCTGAATGGTGGTCGGTGCGAAGTGATCTCACGCTGCGATCTGTCGCAAGGCACCAGGATCGAAAATTAATTCAGTGTCTCAAAAGCATGTGTCAACCATTCTGAGTTTGTTGAGTGTAGTCAGGTTGTCTCTGTTGTGGTCCATATGCTAGACGGCCCTGTTTAGCTTGCCGAGTGCAGTCTCATCCTCTCTGTTCCTGTCGTTGTCCTGGAATGTGTTTGAATGTAGACCCTCCAGAGTCTTTGTAGTTTGGTATCCATGGCTCCTGTGAGGCTCCGCGGCTTCGACTGCACCCCCACGTGCTTTCCGCAAAACTATTGCCCAAGCTATCAAGCAAACCCCGTGGTCAGGAGAATATACATTGGGGAAGAAAATTCTCTCTTGGATTCACTCTCAAGCCGGCATGACTCTCTTGATCTTTTATTCCCCTGTAAGCTTCTCTGCCTTACGGTGGGACTTGTCCAAAAATCGTCCTTTCTTCAGCACGACTTACATTTAAGATGTGGAATCCTCTGCGTCAAATGCGACAGTGTGGTACCCCTCTGAGCTCTGCTTGGTTGGAGACGCACTGTTAATAAACGACGGCCCCTTTTGAGCAGTTAGTGAAAGGCCTGCATCTTTTTTCTTTTTTTTTGCATCTCTTCAGCCCTTAGGCAAGTCTTCGTAGCACTAATTTTTATACCACTTCTAGCGGAGTTCCCTCAAGAAGATCCTTACAGCATTTATAAGCTGTGTAATGCTTATGCAGTGCTATGCATTGCTTTTGTAGGTCCTATAAAGCTCTTTTGAAGATACTTTCTGCATGTAGTTTTACTTTAAGGTTTTTGGTTGTCAGTGACTTATGAATGTGTAGTAACGAGTAGTTTGTGTACATGAAGTAGACTACTCTGAATAGCAGAAGCACAAACTGGTTTAGGCGGTAAGTGACTTCAGAAAGAGCCTTTCTAAAGAATATTGTTTGACCCTCCCTGTCATGTTAGCTAATGTTATGCCTATGTCCTTGTTACTCAAGACCTTCTTCCCACTCCAACCATATCTTAATTATCTTAAAGTTAATTGAATGTTGTGATTGAGGCACTAATTCATTACCTAGCTAGCCAAATATATTGGCAACAAACCTAGCAAAGTTCCACACGGATGAGGTGTCTGTCAAAAGTTCAGGTAAACTTCTTGGACAGAATCCTACATGGTGAACTTATCTATATACGGTGAAAACACGGTCAGGACTGTACATTGAATTTTTATGTGTTATTGAATCATGCCCTTTGGCCAAGGTTTACTCCAGGCATGTGATGTATATTGTCAGCGGGGCTACTAATCGAAGTTCACACAGAGCATGAAGTGTGCAGCTACCAAAACTGGCTCCCAGCACTCAGAGGCTTTTAATCCGGTGTTGATAAATTGGAATCAGCCTTGCTAAATCGTATAAATAACTTATGAACAAATTCTTAAGTGTGTTATTAAAGAAATTAGAACTTTCAGGCAAGCAAAACATTTTTCAAAACATTTACTTTCAGTATTTTGTGTATTTTTCTTTATTTGTTAATGAGTGAGAGTTCTTTGTTGGTTTACCATGCATCGTTGCCACCTTTGCTCCAAAATGACATTTTGAGTCTCTAGATAGTGAACTGGGTGCAAAATGTAAATGGATGTGTGCTGAAATGAATATTTGCATAAAATTTAAATGTGAGCTTGAAGTTGGCCTCGGTTCCGGCCCGCAAAATTAGCTAACGAGTAGTTTAATAAATAGCAATCTCTGTTTTATAAACCCACCGTGGGTTGCTATGACTCCCAGTTTCGGTGCTTGTTTGGCGTGTTATTCCATACCCCCCCCCCGGCATCTTGGATTTAGCTAACAGATTCAGAGCTGGTCTGAAGTTAGTTGTTGTATGCAGGAGAAGCAGAACAACTGTAGTTCTGCAGTATTTCACGAGTGTCCCTAAATCTTTGCTTTGTTGATAATCATCGTATTTTTCTTTTTTCCATATGTTGGCCTGCCCTGTCATGCAATCCTTCTTTTGTGAGACCACCCCATATACTCCCCGCATCTCTCCTTCTGCTGCTTGTTGTGGCGGTTGTCATAGTAACTCATTTTGATTTGTGACCGTGGTGTAAATCGAAAAAAAATGTAAATCATCCCCTGCCTCTCCCCTCATTACTCTCCCCCCTCCCATTTATTAGGCAATATTCTCATCAAACGTCCTTCCTTCCTGCCCAGGCATCCTGCCTGCCACATTGACAGGCTAATTCTGAAGATGTGAAAATAAAGCAGAATCAATTAAGATCACCTTAGCACCTTGGAAACTCATACTAAGGGCTCCACAGTCGCCATTCCGGCATCAGGGATTGGGGGGGGGGGGATGCAGCATGTTTGTCAAGCATTTTTCCACGGATACCAAACAAATCAAGCTAGCTTGCTGTGGATGTATCTATCACAGTCGGGCTCACTATCTCGCCTGGAGCCATAACTGATTGATAGCTGAGATATCCGTGTGTAGGGTGGGGTTGGGTGTGGAGACAGGGGGAGCGGGAATAAGAAAGGGTAGTGGATAAAAATAGTGGTCCCTCATTATAAAGGTGGATACGGGAGACAAAGGAGCTCACCCCCCCCCTTTCACACTCAAAGGCAAGTGTGTGACAGGCATCGGAGAGATCCCCCACCCCTGCGATAAGACATTGAAATAGCAAACAAATTGAGGGAAGCGTTTTCTGAGGTTTCCATGATTGGTAACGTAGCTGATGGATGTTCTTTCCCAGGGATGTTGCTGTGGAATTTGCCAGCGAAGGACTGCTGCAGAGGAGGGGCAGGGGAGTGGGCTGGGGTTGGCAGGACTGGTGAACTTGCAGAAGGTGTGGGGCAGGATGTTTTATGGTTGGGTATATAAGAGGGACCATAATTTATACCTTATAGTTTATACCTTATCATTAGCCAGTAATGTGCCTTGAATCTCTGTGTGTTAGGGGAGGGGGCCCTCTGGGGTCCAATCACCTTTCAGCTGGGGCCATTGCCTCCTACAGTACATATTCATGGGACCATCTTCAGTGACCTCCCACATTAACTGGATTGTGCTCTGTCCCCATGTAGCTGCGATCTAGCTAATTTATTAAAAAAAAAAAAAAAAAATGGTTCATCATTTTTCATACATGTTGGAATGATAATGCCAGTGATTCCTAAATGTGAACAGTAAGGACAAACATTTCTGAAATACGACTTAGTAGCCACGTTGCTGCTATTTCAGCTCCCGCAGAGAACCTGCGTATGACTGCTTCCACAGGAGTCACGCGAGCTCCCAGCATGGCCCAGTTGGTGGATTGATTGCCAGTCTCCGGCTAGGAACTTTTTGGAGAGCTGCGATGAAATGAAATTGTTAGTGAGGTATGCACCACTAGTTCATAACCTTGGCATGGGTAAGTGTGTTTGAAGGCATCTGACCAGTAAGGATGATAATGCATCATACTCTTCATATTCTTCTATAGCTGCAGTTCTACAAGTAACAAAATCGTAATAATAAATTATAAATTTCAATGGAAAAATATCATTTTTAATGCAAGACTCTACTAGTCATTGTATAACCTTGGTCAAGATTTTATCTGAAAGGGAAATTCTTATTACTGTTAGGATTTTTATTGTAGTTTTTAAATTAATCATTTGGACTGAACTATTAATTTTTCAAAAGGGGGGATGGTTACCTTTCCTACTGTAAAACACTCAAGGTCCTTCTGTTTAATTTCCAGGCAACTGTCATCATTCGTCAGACAACACACCAGCTTAACTTAAGTAGGAACAATCTTTTCGGACATCTTAAGGAGATGTTGGTTGTTGGATAATTGGGGGGGGGGGGCAGAGTGGGATACGAAGCAAGGAAAAGGAAGAATTTGCCACACTAGGTGAGATCAGAGGATGTTAGGTATACAGAAATGTTGCCTGTTTGAGTAGATAGATTCAACTCTGTCGCTTCTGAGCTTATGATATGAAATCCATTCAAGTATTCCAATGAAAGATTGAAAATTTCACCGAAATCCCATTCCGCGCCCTCTCCCGGCAACGTGGGCCTTTTGTGAGCCTCCTGACTGGTAAAACAAAGGAAACAAGAATTCCTGCAGTTTTTATCAATTGCTGAGATCTTAATACCTTTGTAAGCACAGCCTTAAATCTAAAGCTGTTTGTTTAATATTGACTCTGCTCTGTAATCTGTTCTCAAATTATGCCAGCACTTGTTCAATTGAGACATCACTGATTTGCGTCGTCCCCCCCCAACCCCGGTTAAATCCCGCCCACACAGCTTTTGATGTGGCGATGCATGGAAATGGGATTGGGTTGTAAAATGAATTACGGCGACATCCCCGTGTGCCAGAACAGCAGGTGTAAGGCAGAGTCCGCACGGACCCCCTCGACCGGTGACAACTTTGAGGGCACCCTGGTTTGGGTGTGGGGGGTGTTAGTAACATGGCCTACATTGCGCCATTCTGAGCCTTTGAGCTGTGAATTTAGTGAGCACTACTAACTGGAAATCTGTGAGTATATCAGCTAGTGTGCATAAGTTGTGCTTGCTCGTCACACAACCTACTGTAAGGGAAACTCCTACTTGTCCAACAATAGAGAAAAGGGAGTTCTTTAATACTGCATTATGTTTGTTTTATTAATTGTTATTCTAGGTGCCCATGACACATCCCTGTGTTCAGAGTTCCTCACACATGCTGAACGTCTAACAGAATACGGCACTGAACAGGCAGGAAGTAATTCTGTAGGAACGAACCAGCAGCCCTCTGAGCTGTACGTGATTAATCTGCGATGCCCCTCTGCGTGAGAACTTCTGCTCCAGGCCCTTTTGGTGCAACAGTGGTTTTTTTGTTTTTGATGGAGGCAATAAAAATGTCAGGATAATTAAGAATAATCTTTTCATATTTGATGTTGTTGTTCCTCCCGGAGCCTGAGTTGTTCTGCGCACATTCTCCAACAATAATTTGCCGACGAACAGTGGCGGTAATGAAGTGTCCCATATCTGGCGGTGTTGCCCGTTCTGTCGGCCAATCAGAATGCACCGTCTTGAGGTTACGGCTGGATTTGGCCCTGGAGTAAGTCCTGTTAACTTTGTACGTTCTTCAGCATGGAATTGAATCTGAATGGCACTAATTTATAGCTGTTTTTTTTTTTCTTCGTCTAGTTTTATTTTATTGAAACAACACTGTGGATTCTGTGAAAAACCTAATAACCTTTTCCTCATAGTCATCCCCATTCTAGCTGAATGTCAGCCGCTTCATTTAAATCCAGTGCTTTAAATAACGGCTGGGCAATTAATATCTCGTGCCTGAACCACTGTTCTTATAATGCTCTGTTAGCACCAGACACTCTTGGCTTCTCCTTTACAGAGCCTGCATTCTAACAATTTGTGAGATGAAAGAAGAAAAAAAAAAAAAGAAATCACAAGCCTCACCTTTCCATAGGAAAGACTTTCTCTTAGCCCTATGTACAGTAAGGGGTGCTAGAAATGGCCTGAGCATGATGAATAGCAGCAGCCGTGGGAACGACTGGCCCATATTCGTCCCAGCTATGCTGGACTCTGAGCATCAGAGGCCTTTGAAAGAGCCCAATGCCTTCGGGAGGATTTTGTTTAGTCCCTACAGGCCTCTTCAAGGATAGAGATGTTACCAAAGCATGCAATGTCTTCTGGGGCTTTACTGGAAAGAATGTTTTGCTTTTTATCACGGACATCAAGGTAGGAGTATTGCTATTAGTTCCATAACATCACAATGTTTTTGTACGAAATTTAAATAAAAGCAGGGTATTTCTTTATATTCCCTCTGCTCATGAGTTTTACAAACACAAAAACTTCCTGTGGGCAGTAATAAAAATGATTTGGTTCAGAAAGAGAACCATTCAGATCTTGGTCGTATGTAATCTGATTGGTTATCCCTCTGAACCAATCATTTTCCATTCTGCCCTCAGAACATTTTTGTGCAAGTAAAACTCCCACAAGCATTTCCCCTCCCACTTTTTGTGGTTCAACAGACTTGAACTTTTTGGTTTGAATCCAATACATGCACATTTATTGTGTTAATTGAATCTGAGCTTTGTTCATCACCTTCATTTGTTTCAGAAATATACAGCAATAGATTCTTCCGGATCTAGTGAGACCTTTCTGCAGTTGATTTTCTGATTAATAGTGACTGATACTTTGTAGTAAGATCTGGCTGGACTGCTGCGGATTGTTTGAAACGTGGTTTAATTTTGAAATCTCCTCGTATATGAATTCCCCAGGTCTGCCTTGCCGCAGCAATTTTCTTCCCTGTACATTGCCAGTTAGAACAGGGGGAGGGGGGGAAGCCGATAGTGGGTCTTTTTCTAAGGAATCTTTGATTCTGCCAGAGGCCTCTCGCTCTCACTCCATTCCTTGTTGTAAGTGGTGATTGCCCTGAGATTTATCCGAAGGTGTCCTCACGTTCCGTATTTCAGTCATTGCCATCGCTGTTCAATCAGACGTGACAGTCTGATGGCGCGACAGCAGTATTCATTACAATATCCATAAAGCAAACTTGTTTTCCGCCGCGCGCATTCTTCAAAGAGGTACATTTTTACGATTTATGACGAACAAGTGGACTCTTAAAACGAATCTGATTTCATTGTATGAAACACATTAGTTTTTCCCCCACCCTCATTTTCTTTTCCGACTTCCGTTATTCCGCTGTTTATCCTTCCATACGGGAATGCACAATTATGGCTCACTGCGTCACTTGTTCTTGTTCATGCATTTTCTGCAGATTTAATTACACGCTTTCTGGACACTGATAAAAAAAAAAAGAGAGAGAGAGAACGAGAGAGATGGTGAAAGAGAGGGAGGTTGAGACAGATCGGTCCCTTGAGTCATGTATTTATGTTGGGAAAATCAGTTCAGTGGAGTGTTTCCGTAATGGCACCATACTGTATAATGATCTGCAATGACCTCCCAAATGAGAGGATTAGACAGAGGCTGTCTGGAGCAGGAATAATGGCCCTTGGCTCAGTTGGGTTCTCTCCACAGTCAAGCGGCTGACGCTGCACAATCGGGTTCGGGGAGAACCAGCTGCGTGGGTCACCTGCGTCTTTTCCTTTCTGCTTGCCACGTCCGCCCCAGCAATTGGGATGCCAGCCAGTGGTTGTGGGATGATGCTTGCTGTTGCAATACATACTCACCAGTCATCCCTTTCTGCTTTTACTTTCATCTTTTATTCTCTTTATTGTCTTTTGTACTTATGTCTTGATTACACGTCTAATTAATTGTATTCCTTTATGTCAACACATGCACAAAAACAAATTCCTAGCACTTTTCGTGCTTGGTGAACAACAGAGTTCTAATTTCAGTTCTGATGTAATATCACACAGATGTTAAACTCACCTAGATCCTAACTTGATGCTTTAACCCATTATGAGAACCTTTTACGTTTTCATTTGTATTTATCAGGCAGATTGGGAACAAGTGCTCAATATTTACAGTAGCTAAAGAAGTGGTCGTTTGCTATCGGGATGAGTAGCATAAATGTCGCTAATGGTACTTTTGTTAGCTATAGGAATTAGTAGATGAAGTTTATCTAATGGAATCATCGTTTGTTAAGGGGCTGAAAGAATTGCACATTGCCAAGCATTCACCCATTTGCATTTCTTGAGCTCGTTAGAATGGTGATTTTGAGTCCCACAGCTACCTGCTGTTTTGCTAACTATAGCCAATGAGTCTCTCTATGTTGAATTAAAACCTCTGCTCTGCGCTTTTCCATAATGATATTGCTAAAACAAATATCATTTATTATTCCATTAAAGTACATCTTGTTAGTCGGTTGCTCCAAGTAAAAAACAATACCTCAGACCCCAGGACAAGGGGTTGAATATTTTGGAGTGTCCCTGTGGGCCAGTGCCCCCCTGAATATTGGTGTGTGCTGGAGAAAAGTTTAATAATTAAAAAATAATGAGAATTTCAAAGATCTGATTGCCCTAGATTCTCAGTGCCATTCCATTGAAAGGCCAAGGTAGAACAAATATTCGGACAATCTGTGGCATCTTTAAAGCGAAGTGGATTAAAATGTTTAATATCTGTCGCCGGTGCAGCTGAAGACCTGCAGAAAAGTTGATGCTGAAGAGATCCACTGGTGAGATCACTGAGTGCAGATGGTGTTTAATCTCTGCTTGAGAAGAGGCTGTGCAGGTAGAGTCATAACCCAAGCAAAACCACAAAAAGTGTCCTAGTTTTAAACTAATGCAACTGGCCAGCACCATATGGGCAGAATACATGGTTCTTTCACATAATTGGGGGTTATTTTATTGTTTTACATGGTCAACACATCCAGAATGCATTTGGATTGATTTTTAAATTATTACTATTTTAGTACAGCTGGAGAATTTATCAGAGCAGTTCAGGTTCAGTACCTGGTACAAAAGCAGAAATCGCGGGGTCAGAAATCGACTGGAGCCAGCTCTGTTTACCCACCTGCTATGCAGGCTGTTCCCCATACATGTGCTTGACCCCCTGATGCATGCATTTAAAGGGAATCATATCTGAAAGGCATTACATTGTTCGAAAGCTGCCATTAAAGTCAACTGCCAACCCGCCCAAAACTTTCTCCAATATCAACCTGTCTCCTTTAATCCGGCACGGTCCGTTCTGTGTCGTGACACTCGAAATCTGCTGGTAAATATTGCATCAGCTTCTAGCTCGGCTCTCCCTTTTTTTAATGAATGGGGTTTTAAGGAATGAGCTCAGACACCAGAGTAGTGTTCCTGTGGAGTCTCCAGGAGTATGAATCGTTTCTGAATCTATTTGGTTTGTCCGACACTTTTCCAGTATTAATTTGAGTTCCCACATGTATCCTTGTCTCTCCTGCCTTTCTGCACATACCTGCACACAGACCCATTTGTTGAGTATAATGGTAAAGAATTTTAACTCATCCTTCAAAAGCTGTACAGGAAATTTAAAATGAATGGAAGCTTTTTTTTTTTTTTTTTTTTTTTACTGAAGGGCACTACTTCAAAAAACAAACTTTTTCTTTGTCACTGGCAAACGAGATACCACTCCAAATACATTTACAAGCAATTTACTAATGTATGATTTTTTTAAACGTGTCATGACATTAAAATACTTTGCGTTGTCTTTATCCTAGAGTGCATGCGGTACCTTTTTTTTAAAATCCATCAAGTACTAAATAAGATTAAGGCATAATTGGAGGTAAAGATTTAACAGCATTGCAGCTTCAAGGTCACCCAGCATGTAGGGAATACAGTTCAATAGCGATCCTTCAAGATAAACATTTTGGAAAATGGCTGACCAAGTTAAATAAATAAATAAAGTTGCCCATATCGGAAAATGTACTTGTGCAAAGCCCAATGTTTATACAAAGGGCTACTGATGAAGCTGGAATTGATTTAGCCAATCCTGTTGCCGTGGCGTGAGGAAATTTAAGTGAGTGCCAGCGTCTCGCTGGTGAAGAGTAGAATTTCAAAATCCCCTATGAATAACCATAAGCTGGCCCTTACAAGAATATTATTTAAAATGCATAAACTAGGCTTGGCTGGTATTATGGTAACAACATGACTACAGTTTTTTGGGATCTTGGGGATTAAAAGAAAAAATATATTTTATCGGTAAGTTTTCCAAATACAGGAGTGCCATTACTATTGAAAATTCCATTATAATGTATGGATAGTATCACTGTATGAAAAATTAACCTAGCCTAAACATTAAAGGACGAAGTGATCCAAAGTTATTTCACTAAAATCATTTAAAGTTCTCGACTTAATTAAGTGCTGTTGAATCTCAGAAGCATAATAATAATTCCAGATTATTGACATTTTAGGCCATCAGCAATAGTTTTATGGGGATATATGGTTTTGCCTACTGCATAGAAATGGCCCTTTTGTATTTTATTGGAGATGCTGGATGCAAAAATCCCAACTGCTTCCCATGGTTCGTTGTTATCCAAATTAATTAGGGGCAGCTGGGGGTATTTGTAGGAGCATCTTGGATGGGATTTCTGGTGAATAAACCTTGGCAATCTTGACCAAACTTTTTAGATTAAACTGTTGACTTCAGTTTGAGCATGGCATTCGGTGTCTTAGCGTGAAAACAGAAGTGTCACTTGCATAATGTGTGTCAGTCACAAACACGTCTGTGGTGGTTTGGTATCCTACCAAGAGCTCCAGTCGTGACCTAATTGTTCATGGGAACCAATACCAATTAAAAACATTTCTGAACTCTTGCCTGCAAAGTGATTTTCCATCTCTGGCGCTCTGCCCACACACGTTTTATACATTCTTTGACTCCTCATATATTGTGCTGCTGATATGTTCTTTTGCACATAAACATGTAACCTTAATGTATAAAAATATTTATTTGAAAACCTGGTTTTAGGCTTAAGCCTGTGCATCTAGCTAAACTCCTATACATTTCTCCTTTTCTAAATATCGATTTGCTGACTGTAATCTGTACATTTGAAGTATTGCTTATACTTATATCTATTCTATTTTATTTTATTTACTTTTTATACTGATATGTATTCTATTCTTTTTCTTTTAAAAAATTTTTTCTTAATTTATTTTATATGCCGTTTGTGAATCTAGGCACCAATACTGCCAAGAAAATATTCTGAGAGTTTCGCTGGCCAATAAAGCGAATTCTGCTTCTGATTCTAGAAGGTTCCGAGTCTCTAATGACAGGTGATTTTTTTTTTCTCTAATGTGGCGTATCTTTCAGCTTCTCCATTAGTATGGCCGCACTTCCCTTAGGTGTTCGGTGTGACGCTGATCTTGTTCCACAAAGGACAGAGTCTCGGCCCCCCGGCCTATCTGTAAGCCCGACACGGATATTTAACAGTAGACCAGCCTTTGATAAATATTCCAGTGGAGGATTTTCTAAAAACCAGCCCCAGCAGGTTTAGGAGGAAGGGAGATTATAAATGGTGCTATAGCCTGGGTACATCATGAGAGTTAGTGTTGCCTTCCGATTTCGGATAACGTGGCGGTTTTAGGGAGTTTGCCTTGATTGTGGCACCAGATGAAATGGGTTTCAGTTCACCGATTTCACTGGACATGGTCAAGTTCCCTAAGTGCCTTCATTGATCTGGCTATTTATTCCTCTGTAAACAGTTCCCTCTGTGTGATGGTGTAGGTGCTATAAATGCATTGGGCTCCTGTGTAATTATTAATTTGTATCAATATGACAGTATGATTAGCTTAACCTGGTGTCCTTGAATATTTTTATTTTATATATACAGAAGTGATGATGAATGTTGATCGTCATTTCTTTGGTATACTAGTATTGAGTATTACGTGCGGTAATAGAATTTGGATTCGTTGGTGGGTTTTTTGGTAATTTATGCGAAGAAACACTCATTGTTTAACGATCCAGAAAATAAGCCTATGAATTGGAAATTTCAATGATTCGACTCTCGTGATCCGAGACACCTACCTCTTGATAGCCGTTAGCTATCAATTACCGGAAATCCATAGACTTCATGCAAAATTCATGTTGCTTTCCAGCGGTGACCTGCGAGTCAATTGGAGACGGGATTTCTCTTTAATCGCAGGAGTGGTTTTGCAGCCCTTTTCCCCGCATGTCCCGTGTTTTTGTGCATGCATGCTCGTCATCTGTATTCTTTGCATCGCCGTGTTTATGTGCAGAGGAGATGGGGGGGGGGGGGGGTCACACATTCAGCAGAAGAGGTATGCTGCCTCACAAAGGTGGAACATAGTAACTACGTTGATATTGAAACTGAGGAAGAGCGCTTGAGAGTTTTTGACTGTACACCTGTTTATTAGTAAATGATAGTATACTTACTCAAAACCGAGTATATCCGAACTAAGATATTTTATCAGGTTAAACAGAACCCTGATTTTGACCGTAACTCTGTTTTGCTGAAATATGCAGTTAGAGTGTGTTACCTTCTCACGGCGGCATGGGAGGCGAAGAAGGACTGCGGCTTTGTTTGTTGCCGTTGCAGAGCAGCATGACCAGCCAGGTGCAGAAGGGTTAAACAGTTCGATTCCATGCTGTGTTGGAAATTATAACCGGGGAAGCCAATCTCTGTGCTGTGGGTCCACCCTGTGCGCTCTGGCCTTTCCATCAAGCCCCCTTTGAGATAAAATGTGAATCTCTCCTCCTAACCTTTTAATTAAATGAAAGCACAGCGGGGTCACACGCACGCTCCGGACCGAGTCCCTGCCAGCACCACCCGCTCCGCTCCTCTCGGTCCCGCTGTCAGTGGATCCATGCGCGGCATACGCAAGTGCAGCCACACGCCTGTGCAACGGGCGATAACGCCCCAGTCCCGGCCAAAAACAAGGGAAGGGGGGTGGCTCTCTTTTTTTTTTTTTTTTTTTAGTTTATGGAAAAGAAAACGCTTTGAAATTTCAGTCGGTGAACTGAAGCAGTCAGCTTTGTTGGCATCTATCGAGCAAGCAGTCTGTTCTGGCATTGTCCAGAGGCATCTCAAGACTGTTATTGCTTGCCTGCAAGATCAACACTGTGGTTTTTAATATTAATGATTTATTGGAATTTAAATTGTTTATGTTCCTTTATCATATATATATATATATGTATGTGTGTGATATCCCTTACTTTGTCGGAATGTGTGTATGTATAATATATAATATGGTGGCACTATAGCCCTGGTATGGAAGTTGGATGGATGCATATTGATTCATGTCACTCCTGGGTTACCGTGGCCATTCCAGGCTCTTTCGTGTTCTGGGAGATTCCCAGACGTTCCCAAGCCAGCTGGAGGAGAGAGTGTGCCCCAGGCCCTCTGCCCGGTGGGACTCGCCAGGAACAGATCCCTTGAGAGCCAGCCAGGTGGCATCCTTCTGAGATGCCCAGACCTCCTTCGCTGAATCCTCTTGATCCAAAGGAGCGACGGCTCTGTGTTTGTGGTCCCCCTGGATGTCCTCACCCTGTCATGGAGAGTGCGCTCTACCAGCCTGTGCCGATAGCTGAGTTTGGCATCTCGTGCAGGCCAGCTCATTCTTTGGGTCACTACACATACAGTAGGCCATTGGTGGGATAGGGATGTAGACTAACCGGTATACTGCCAATAGACTGCACTCAAACCTGTAGGCACTGGGCAATCTCACATTACCTCATCAGCATCAGTTTTGTTCGGCCATGTATGTTCACATTCACACACACACAGGGAATTTGTCTCCGGGTGTCAGTGACTCATATATAGTAGATACATACACAGGAAAGACGACACAAGATGATAATCACATAATTTTCAGTTCATATATACAATGTGCATGTGTGAATGATAAGTGTAGAAAAAGTGCAGGGGTGCATGTCCGTGCAGGCAATGTTAGAATAAATACTGTATTGTTTAGTACAGATTGTATATAGGATGTGTGACTTATATACAAGATACTGAGGCAGTTAAACTGATCCCCCACAAACCCTCACACAGCTATCTACATCATCTTCATTTTCCCTCATCTAAGAGACGAAGGTGGCCTTCTGTAGTACTGTTCCCTATACACAATCATTGCAGTCTTCCTTTTCTTTTACTCATCATCATTACAGTGATTCCAGCAGCCTCTAAGGTAGTTGAACTACAGTATTTGTTCTGCTTATTTTAGATATAATTGTTTCTTGTTCATTTAGGGTATGTTGTATAGGCTGTGTATAGTAAATGGTATAAATATTTATGCCTCGCAGGCCATGGTAGGGATTCTTTTTCATTTTGTTTGTTTAGATGAGGTTGGATGAACAGCGTATCTGGTTTGTTTTGTGCTGCTGTGATTAATGAATTCAGATTGCCACCTGTTCCTTGCATCATTCGTACAGCCTAGCAGAAGACAACCCTTTATTTTGGACGTTCTTTCTCCCAGTGCCGAAGTTGTACGGCAGCTTGAAAGGAAAAGGGGAGGAAAAAGCATGAAAAAACTAGGGAAGCAGGTAGAGTGAAAAGCAAACAGGGTGACGTTAACGCAAAGATAATGATTTTTTTCAGGCTCAACATACAATAGGGGGGAAAGAGAGGTTTTGTGTTGCGTCCATCCCCTGAGATCTGAGTCGATCATTGCCAGCACACTGCTTGTTTACTTTGATAATGAAGGTGTAAGGAATATAGTCTTTTTCTGTGCTTTTTATTATTTGAGAGCAGGACGACTCGAAATAGCAGGAGCTTTTTCGTTGGTTCTTAGTCTGTTCAGAAAACAAAGGTAGACTAGCATCTTCTGTTAATTTGCAGGAGTGTAGCACCTGTCCCGTTGTTGATTTAAAGCATCATCAAATTCTTTTTGGTGAAATCATGCGATATTGCATTTGGGGAGAGGGAAATCTATGAGACTGTTTGGACAAATGAAAACAGAAAGTGAGTTACGTGCAATTTATGTTCCATTATTACAGTGAAAAATAAAGTGACGTTGATTAATGTGGCGAAATCCCTCCTCTCTGCATAAGGAAACATTTCGTGTTTTAATTGCTCCAGATGGCCAGGCTTACTAGTGCTTTGTAAAACGTGTTTTTGTTTTCCAAAATTCTTCCATTGTGCATCATGCCAGATTGACCACCACCCTCCACCCCCCTTCCAGTTTGAGACCGTTATTGTTAGCGTGCCACTGGAAACATACAACATGCTAAATATACCCTGATACACTTGGGGGTGGGGGGGGGGGGTGGCACATTCGTACATGGCCTTGTGTCTTTTATGGAAATGTAAAGCGTAATTGAACCTGCCATTATGCCTGAATGTTGATGAAATATTGCTATTAAAGTATTCTTTTCTATGCCTATCTTGGAAGTGGCCTCACTCCATAGCCATGACGGTGAATGGAAGATGGTCTAGGTGGTTCACCATGACCCTCTGGAGGTCTTAGGCCACCTACAGAATACATTCAGATGAATGTTCTCCTGCCTGACACAGCCAGCATTGCCATCCCTACCAAACATGGAAAGATGCTCAAGCAATGTTGAGGGCAGAGGCGATGCTAAAAAAAAATGTTAAGGTTTGGGCCATAATTCATACTGGGGGGACCCACCTTATCATTAGCCAATGATGTGTTTTGCATCGGTGAGTGATAGGGGCCACTCCCAAGGCCAATCTGCTTTCAACTGTGGTCAGTGCCCCTGTGGCCCTGCTAGGAATTCCTCTTTAGTTTTCAGGTGCATGACTGCCCCCTACAGACCTGATGAGTACCAGCAGGTTGCCAGCTCCCAGCATTTTGGCTGTCACTTGGGCTTTGTTGTGTGACCCCCCCTCAGGAGGGTGTTACATGTTCAGAAACATTCCAGTTGGGGTAAGCGGTGGAGGTTGGGGGCGGAGAGAGGAGGGGGGGTGATCCGACAAGTGTATGCCCTTGTCTTTTGAGGTACCACAGTGAGGGGAGAGCAAGCAGAGCAGCGAGTCGCATCACCAGAGGCATCCTGACTGAATTTTGCCTGTCAGGGTTCGCCTAATGGGCTGACGTCAAGAGCATCTAATCACAGTGCCGCTGACACCGATAAATCCTCGCCTAATCTGCGCCCTGAGAAGATCCCAGAGTCGGGGCAGACACTGCTACAAGATCTTGCCTTCTGGAGGGCATCCTGGCGTGCGCCGCACAGATACACGCGACTCTGTCACACCCCTACCTACCCACGACAGGAAATGGATGGATGGGCCTATCCTCCTCACCTGCGTGTGGAGAGGCAGAATGGCAGCCATGGGCTTCTCGTTTGGCCCCAGAATTGCTGCTGAATATAGTTCAAACTTCTTTTGCTTGAAATCAGGCACCTTTTTGTTTTAGGTTTCCTTTTTGTATCTTTTTCCCCTCCCTCTCTCAGTGTTTATAGACATTGTGTTGGTAATCCTTTTTTAATGTTGTGCACATATCATGTCTAATTTAGACTGCCTACAGGCACGAGTGCACAGATTTAATCACAACAGGAATATGGTTACACCTCCACAATGGGAGTTCCCAAGGAGGAAGACATTTTTGGTTTTATTCTTATTTTATTAATTTCTTTTTAACGAGCCGTGCAATTCCTCTGACCCAAGCAGCAACCATAGCAGCAGCGTGTGCCTATAGACAGCACCTGATATAACAGAGGAGCGTCCCATTAGTGGAGTTGGGGGGCGGGGGTGCTGGGGCTCTGGTGGCAGCTACGGCAGGTGTAGCGGTCCTAGTGAGACTAGGCAGCCTAGCTAGCAGAGTTAGCAAGATTAGCAGGGACAGCCAGCCTGATGGGGCTTGTTGGCCTGGCAGGGTGAGTAGGCCTAGTGGGGCTAGTTGGCTGAGCGCTGTTAGCGCAGCCAGCTGGCCTAGCAGGATTATCTGTCCCAGTAGGCTTTATTGGCTTGCCAGGGCTAGTCAGCCTAGCAGCGTTAGCGAAGCTAGCTAGACTAGCAGGATTATCGGATCTAGCTGGCTTATCAGGGTTAGTTATCTTGCCAGGGTTAGTGGGTCTAGTGGGGCTAGGTAGCTTAGCAGGGTTATTTGACCTGACAGCATTAGCAGGCCTAGCGAGTTTAGCTAGCCTAGCAGGATTGTTTTGCCTGACGGGGTTAGCATAAGCTAGCCAGCCTAGCTGCCGTAGCTCGATTTCTCAGTTCCATACCCAGCCCTTGAGGTTTCAGCTCCCAGATGGGCTCTTGGAAAAATCAGTGTGCTGTCAGTGTTCTCCTGCCAGTGGGGGGAGCTGTTCATTCACCGGCACAAGCCTTTTGACATGGTGGCAGCATTTTCACACCTCGTCTGCTGGCGGCTCATGTGCGTCTGTGGTGCTTGTGACCATTGCTCCCCCGGGGTCCCTTGGGTGCTACGAGCCTCTATGCAAAGTGCCCTCATACTGATGCAAGCGCAGGCAAATCACATGCATTCATTAAAGCAGCTCATGCGTGCCAATCTGCCCTTCGGAGCTGTTTACCCACCACTGCCGTCACCCCCAGGGTGGGCTGGCCGTGCCCACCGCCTGCTGCTTGTCGGCTGCTTGGTAATGGTGCTTGGTAATGGTTCACATCCTCTTTGCCTTTATTTACCACTGGCAGTCCTGTTCTGTGCATTGTGTTCAATGAGTCCGATTTTCTAGGTTTACTCTGGATTCTCATGGGCACTGAACTGCCATGGGACTCCTGGATATTTTTCTTCATGGATTCGAAAGCTTTATCATCACTTGTGGAAGTTCAAGGACGATGCATACCTCCCTGCAGACTTAAATAACATATAACAATGAAGAAAAATAATGTAAAAATGATATAACAGTGAACAATAACATGCATACAATGTGCATATAATATGTACAATATATTGGGGAAGAAATATATTTTAAGCGGTTTATGCACCAAGATGCAAAACTGTATAAAACCTTTACAGTAAAAAAAATCTATAGTGTGACTGAACTAAACCTAGAAAAGACACTTGTAGTGTAACAGTGTCTTCAATTGATTCTGCTTAAATTCCGCTCATGACTGCACTTGAATACTATTGTAATTTGTCAGAAATTCCATGAAATGTGACAGCGGTATCTGAATGAAAATTCAAAAGTATAATATTTGAAGAGGTTACGGGGGTATTATTATAGCAGAAACACAAAGCATTTGGGAGTGATTTGATTGACTGGTTAAGTGGATGTCTCTGGAAACTGCGCTTAGTCGCCGTTAAACATCTATACTGCTTTGACAGCCAACCCCCCCCCTTCCTGTGTATAATTATAACTGCAGTTTGGTGTTTTAATGAGTCTTGTAACAACAGACAAAACTTCCTTGTAATTATAAACACTGTTGGAAAATGTCACTTGTGTTGTTAGATTGATCAAGTAACGCTGGCCTGCGTCTGTATGGTAGACAGATAGATACTAAAACGCTGAAAAGTCTCTGGATCTGAAAACAATGACCCAGTTCTTCTGATTGAAGATCCTTCCACGATAACTGTATGTAGAGGACGCAGAGCGAATGCTAATGTTTCTATCGCTGTAGAAGTGCCACGTGCCTTAATTTGCTAATATGAAACATGTTTAATTGTTTACTTCCACAGAAGTGCATGCTATCGTTCTGTGTTACGCTTCTTGGAAGGAAAACACCACCATGTCTGGTCATCTGGTGCACTTAATGAATATGTATGACTCTTCAGTTATGGCTGGAGGTCCAGCTCCCTCTTGACAGTGAGCAGATTTAATTCCGGGGTGTGTCTTTATGTTATATAAACAAAAACAACTTTCCGTCTCAGATTATCGGTGTCTGCTTACTGCCGCACTTAGTGCCGAGATTCGATAATTACTTTGTCGCCGTGATTGAAACTTGGCCGCAGTTTGAAGGCAAAAAATGGGTTAGCGATCAAAATACCCGCCTGAAATTGTCTGCTTTTAAACAGTTTTAAGAGCTGAAATGGCTGCCAAAGTCGGCCTGTTATCTGTTGCGTTTCTTGCTTAGAGCAGCAGCTGCAGTGGGAAAGAAGGCTTGGGCTGCCGTGGACAGCTCTGCTGACGTGCGGGAAATTAGCAGATGCGCATGTGTTTTGGCCGGGAAACGAGAAGCTGGTGGACGGCCGTTCAGACGCGTTTTGAAATTAAGAGAATTCCCCCGCTTCCCCCCCTTGTGCAGGACTGCCGTCACACGGATGCGGCATAACTTCTGTCAGTGCGAGGGGGATGCCCAAGGGAAAGCATGGCATCACCGCTAAGACCATGTAGCTAACATAAGCTAAAGCTTAATTTAAGAAGGAACAGGAACATGGGCCTGGACTCTTAGATAACCATGTACCAGGGCTCGCTCTACCTTTTCAGCAGCCCTGGGCAAAGCTTACGTGGGTGGCCCCCCTACCAAGAAAATTGACAATCATTACACTTTCTCCACAACGCAGGTAATTCAGGGGCCCTGGGCTGCTGGGCAGCTGCCTACTCTGCCTACAGCTAGAACCAGCTCTGCCATGTAGCATAAGTTAAAAAGCAAAATAGCTATCCAGGTATAATTTTCCTAGGGGCTAATACCATGTAGCCAATGTAAACTAAAGCTTAATTTAAAAAGGAATATAAATGGATCCCTAGATAACCATATAGCACAAGCTAAAAAGCTCAATAACTATCCCAACATCATTCTCATAGGGATGCTTCTAATAGCATGTAGTTAAGGTAAGCTAAAGCTTAATGAAATTAGGAATATAACTGGACCCCCTTGAACACCATGTAGCACAAGCTAAAAAGCTAAATAGCTGTTTATAAGGCAGTTTATATTCATTGCTCCTTATGTCCCCTCATTATTATCCTGTAGCACATTCTCACGCGCAAGTGATCCTTTGGATTGTGGTAATATGACCAGATGAAATGTAATTACAGACTTGCAGCCGTTCGCTGGTAAATATAGGTGTTGGGATGCTGTATCGGTGCTCAGGCTCCATGTAACATCTGCAGCCCACTCACCAGGCGACACTGAGTAATGATCCCACAATCTGATGCTATTGCTTTGACTTAATTTAGTTAAGTAGCACTCAGGATCTTTTGACGCTAGCAAGCTAAAATGATCGGGTGAATTATGTGTGTCTTATGGGTCCCCTGTTGCTTATCTAAGGTGTTTTCCCTTCAGTATATCTTTACTATCAAAATGCACAATGTGATTTACTTGCAAGGATGTGTTTTTGTTCTTGTAACTATGCTGATGCCCTGCATGTCCTCTTTTTCACCTCTGTTGTTCTGTAGTATTCTCTGTAATTATGTGAAGTACAGCCGTGGCTATGGGTGTGCCTACCTAAATGGAGATGGAAAAATTCAATCAATCATTAGTAATTTAATGGAATCGGCCTGGGACAACCCCCCCCCCCCCCCACCCATCTTTTACCATTGCCACACCCGGGATCCCCTCCCCAAGACCTCTGACACGGTTTGAATTTTGGTGCTTACCCTACATACCCAAACGCCCGTACATTGAGCACAGTTTGAGTACCATTGATCAGGGCACATTGATGGGCATTTTAGCATTTTGTCTGCTCTTGGCAGTTCCCTTTACCATGACAGCAGATTGCATTGACTCCCTGTGGTGTAACATTAATTTGACAATATGGAGGCAATGGAGCCCCCTATTGTTCACTTTGTCGGTCTTACCAGCTTGGCTGGCAGAGCTGTGTCTCTCTCCCCTGTTCCTCTTCTTCTCTGGTGAATGCTTTTAACTCTGTCTTTCTTCTCTCACCCCCCTCCCCTTTCCCTTTCCTTTTGCTGGTGAAGGAGATGCGCAGAACATCCCAGGTATGAAAATCTCTCGGTTTCCGTTAGAACTATTTTTGTTACTGGTTTTCCGAAGCTTTCTTCCTCCTCAGGTCTCAAGCCTCTCTTTCTGGTCTCTCTTCCCACCTCACAGGCCATCACAAGTTTATACCCTTCTGCTTAACTTTGTAGTCTTTCCCCAACTCACAGTATAAGGTCTTTCTTCTGCTTCCCCTCATCTGGTCTTTTGCCCCACCTTGCACGGCATCTTAGGTCTTAACTACTCTGCCCCACTTTCCGGTCTTTGTCCACATATCACATTTCAGCCTTTTACTCTGCTAACTCACTTCCTAGTTCTTTGTCTCCCCTGTCATCTAAGATCTTATTAACTCTTTGGTACTGGCTCCACCTTGCATGCCATCTTAGGTCTTATTCACTCTTTGATCTTAGCACCACCTTCCATGCCATCTCAGATTTTATTCACTTCTTAGTGTGGGCCACACCTTGCATGCCATTTCAGGTCTTGCTCACTTTTAGGTCTTGGCCACATCTTGCATGCCATTTCAGGTCTTGTTCACTTCTTGGTCTTGGCCACACCTTGCATGCCATTTCAGGTCTCGGTCACTTCTAGGTCTTGGCCACACCTTGCATGCCATTTCAGGTCTCGGTCACTTCTTGGTCTTGGCCACACCTCGCATGCCATTTTAGATCTTGATCACTTCTTGGTCTGGGCCACACCTTGCATGCCGTTTCAGGTCTTGTTCACTTCTTGGTCTGGGCCACACCTTGCATGCCGTTTCAGGTCTTGTTCACTTCTTGGTCTGGGCCACACCTTGCATGCCGTTTCAGGTCTTGTTCACTTCTTGGTCTGGGCCACACCTTGCAT
>JABFDZ020000042.1:19997436-20009936 GCA_019775955.2 Pollimyrus isidori
TTTGGTTTTAATCCCTCCGCATCTTCCAATCAGTAAATTGAATTACATTGTTAGCCGCGGCCGCCCTTACCATGACAGCTGGTCCCGGCTTTCACGCCGCACGCCGTAATTAGCCCAATGCTATTCCCGTGTGGCACGATCACCATGCCTCCGCTAAGGCTAAGCAGCAAACCTAAGCCCTGCCATCACTCCCCGACCAGCTCCAGGCTCCTCCTCACCTATCACTTCCATTGCCTGAGTTTCATTGATTATATAAAGCTGCTAATTCAGTTAGTACCACGGCGCTGTTGAATTCTGGCATCTGATCGGTCAGAAGGGTTCTGATTTATGTTCAATAGCAGCACACACAATACCAGCCAGATGAATCACAGTAGTAAATAACTGCACGATTATAATCTTTAATTTTGACTTAAGTTACTCAAAATTGCAGAAGGAAACTAAACAGAAATGTTTAATCATTGGCGGGAAGTAGTTTTCAGAAACGTGTTTAGCCCATAAACATGAAAGTAATGTCTTTATGTACAAATATCCAGCCAAATGTGTCGTTACCGTGGCATAAATGGGTTAATGCACTCCAGGCTGTGCATTGTATGCTTTTAAATGCGCTCCGCTTCCCATCAGGTGGTTGTTTGGCTCCGCAGCCATGCATTTACGCACATATAATGCGCAGCTTGTCATGCATTAACCTTTACTTATTAAACCACCAGTCTGAGAAGGAAAATGGAATTATATGTAAGCCGGATTTGTAGCTACCCATTTGTCTGGCCTGGCCCATCTCACGAAACGACGGGGCGTGACCCATTCCTGAGAGTGTGCACCTGATGAAACAAGGCTGACAAGGCCCAGTCCAACTCTGTGGCGTGACCAGGATTGGGACAACAGGACCGCTTAAAACTGATTGGCCCCCACACTGCCCTAAACCCTGTCACTCACTGATTCAAAAAAAAGCTTGGGTACAGAAAAAGGTTGGTCTTTCTGTATGAATTACATGAAATGTCATACCCCCCACCTAAAAATAATCCTTGGGCATGACGGTGGCGGGGATACCAGAGGGAGGAGACAACTTGCACATTCTCAGCCTCCATAAATGGACTAAATTATCCTTTTTTCTCGACTATTTTTCTCTTTCCGTCTGGCTGACTCTTCCCGCCCCCCCCCCTCCCCACGCCTTGTGTGCGTGTCTGTCTGTCTTTTTTTGAGGGTGGGTGGGGGGTGGGGGGGAATAAAGACCATCGCAGTCCAGCTGGGGGGAAAATGGCGCACTTAGATCAGCTTACCGTCTGGCTGTGCGTTTTAAGAGAACTCTAGCCTCGGAATACATCTCCCTAAGGTGGAGATATTCATTTAATTCTTTTGTTTATTTATTTATTTGCACCCGCTGCCTTTGAACCGCACAGATGCCGCTGAGAGGGATGCAGGCCGGAAAGCTTTCAGTGCGTTTTTCAGTGTACGCGTCGATCAGAATTCAATTTATTGGGGGGAGGCGGGCTTTCATCTCCCCTGGGCTTTCACGCTGCTTGCCGTCCTCGGCCGAAAAACAAGGCTAATGGACTCATCATTATTCTGTTTGGGGATTGTGGATGGGGGAGAGTTAGTCCAAAAAAATGTATCATTTTAGAAGTATATCACCAGTTCGTCTCCTAATTATGAGCGAAGCCATGAAACTGTGGGAAGAATAGCTGGGATTGGACATCTTCCTTCTTTTGGGGATGGGGTTTCCGTTTGGTTTGAGTTCACTATATTTGTTTGTTTTTGGTGATGAATTTGGGTAAATGTGAATTTCAGTTTATGTTTTTGTTCAGCTGTTTGATGGGATGGGGGGACAGTAACTGTGAGCCCTTCAACGGAGGCCAATGCCTCAAACTCCGTTTCTGTGTCCCTGTCCCCTCAGCCTTGAAGGACAGCCGCTTTCAGCTGGTCAACTTCTCGGACAATGAGCTGCGGGTGTCCCTGTCCAATGTGTCGCTGTCGGACGAAGGCCGCTACGTGTGCCAGCTTTACACTGACCCTCCACAGGAAGCCTACGCCGACATCACCGTCCTGGGTAAGGCGCCCCTCTTAAGCTATCTAGGTGGGCACGTGTTGTACCCAAATGGCAGCTCACATCACAACACCTCAAGATGAGATATTCATATACAAATGAGTATAAAACTTGGGTTCAGAGAGCAGTGTCTGCCATTTTTCCAGCAACCCCTGGAGCAGTTGGGTTTAATGGTCAAGGGCCCAACAGTAATAAAATGGCCATGGGATTCAACCTGGTGACCTCCTATTGATTCTAATTGACTTCTGCCCCATAGAACCAGACACTACCATTTCCCATTGCACATTTACTTTATTATGAACCTTAAGACTGAACTCAGTGCATTTCATACATATAGTCAGATGTTTAGCTTGGAAGGCTAGGGTTAGGATCCGTGCCTATGTTTTAACGGTTGTGGGTTTGACTTTTTTAAGCGGTCATATCATTGTTGGGCCTTTTGAACAAGACCCTTAATCCAACTCCCTGCTCTTGCACCCCAACACTTGCTCTCATCTATGTGTGTGTTTGTCTTTTATGGAGAGCAACATGGGAAATGCAGAAGCGACCCTGTAATACAGCCCAGTGCAGCTAGTCTGTGGTGCCTGCTGTCACACTCCGTAACTCGTCACATGTCAAGTTGGACAACATGTAATTGTCTGGAATCATGAACAGACAGTGACAAGTAATAAACAAACAAGTAAAAAAAACAACAGAGACGGAATGCCACCTCTCAGGCCCCACAATGGTGATCCCACTAATCACACCTCTTGTTTGATGTCAGTCCCACCAGGCAATCCAATCATCGAATCCCGAGAGGACATTGTCAGCGAAGGGAACGAGACGGAGATAATCTGCACCGCCATGGGCAGCAAGCCCGCTTCCACCATCCGATGGATGAAGGGAGACAAGGAGCTACAAGGTTCGTTTGCAAATGGCAGGAGCTCCTGACAGTGTTACGTTCGGTGTGAGGATTCCTTGTTTGTTTCCGTGATTGGCTAAGTGTGCGTGGTCTGTATTTATCCAAGAGACGGCATCAAACGTCTGAGTTAGGAAGCAGGACTTGCTGCCCATTTCACTATCCCACTCTGGTTCTGGTTCTGTCGGAAGAGTTTGAGTGACGGGGGCATGGCACCACTGGCACCTTTCTTTTAGTCAAGGACAGAAGAGACTGGCATTAAATGGCATTTACATCCCTGTGCGGATTTGTGTGTTGTAAATTTTCCAAACAATAACAAAAGGCCACGCGTCTTTGTCCCTCGCTGTCCTTAGTCGTTTCACGGGGGAGACCAATCATTTGGCTACTTTTTTGTGATTCTTTACAAGACATTTTCATACTTTTAATGTCTTTATATGGGGGCGTGTGGTGCAGTGCTTAGCACTGTTACCTCACACCTCTGGGACCTGGGTTCGAGTCTCTGCCTGGGTCACGTGTGTGGAATTTTCATGTTCTCCCCATGTGGTCGTGGGGTTTCCTCCAGGTACTCCGATTTCCCCCCACAGTCCAAAGACATGCTGAGGCTGATTGGAGTTCCTAAATTGCCCGTAGGTGTGCATGTGTGCATGACTGGTGTGTGAGTGTGCCCTGCGATGGGCTGGCCCCCCGTCCAGGGTTGTTCCCTGCCTTGTGCCCATTGCTTTTGGGATATGCTCCGGACCCCCCACGACCCAGTAGGATAAGCGGGTTGGAATATGGATGGATGTTTTTATACTTTACAATACCGATCTATCTGCAAGGTGTCTAAACTGCTTAATACAGTAATTAATGACATCTTACAATATGGCTGGACAGAGCAGCCTAATCTGTCTAAGTGAATATGGTAATATTGGATCCTGTCAAGTCAAAAAAGACATTGAAGGTGACAGCAGAGTAGAGGCCACTGCAGATTTACTACCTATGTTCAGTAGACTTTCCACTGTTTTGTCATGTTTTAAAAGTGTGAAAGAGTGGCCAACACTCGGCAGATTTTCCCAAAAAAGAGTAACCAAGAGTGAATTTTCCAGTCAGCTACGGAACAGGAGCTGACTGTCGGTTGTGATCCCATTGTCTTAGTGGATGGTCAGACCAGACTTGCCATCAGGTATTGGTCTGAACGAGAGGCATCTGAAAGGCAGGCGTGTGGAGAAGGCAGCTTATGGCTGGAGAGACTGCATTCCTGGCATTGCAACTCTGGGGCTCACAAACTAAATTGCTTTTGGCCTGGGTGGATTTACTTTTAATTAAGTATTCTCTTCATTCTGTTGAATTATTGTTAGTAGTCATTTTGTTTCTTTATTAAATAGCATTTAAAGGTTTCCCCCCACTGAAAACTCTGTTGTTTTAATTGCCAAAGTCTGCGCCCCCCCCACTCCCCCCGTTCCACAGGTAGTTTGGTTTAGCCCTTCCCTCCTTTGTCTTGATTCATTGTGTTTTTCTCCGATTTATTCATACTTAAGCCAGAATTTAAATGAAATTTGAGAAATGGAGGACAGATTGCATGACAGGTCTTTAAATCTCTCCGTACATGGTGAGTGGTCTGAATTTAGAAATGCAAGACTTTAAGTCTCCCAGCTTATGAAATAAAGGCAAGAGAGATTTTTGTGATCTGGGTTGCTTTCAGTCTGATACTGTGAAAATTGTCTCAAAATGGACAGACTCGGGCTCTGGATTAGCATGCCTGGTGCCGTGTGCTTGGCCTGTCCTATATTTGCAAACTCTCCTCATCACTGAAGGCATATTACATCGATTCTATTGTGCTAAACAGGTTGGCTAATTGCAACACTTTGTGCTCGTTTAATTTTCCAGTGCTAATGAGATTTATATAATATTGAGGTTTTGACATTTTCCAGAGTCTTTAAGTGTTTTCCTTTCTTAGCCACTCAGAGGCACCTTTGGGAGTTCTTGTTCAGGAGATTAAATAGAGAAAGCTCCAGAATAAAGACTATGTTGCATACCTCGGAGAAGAGATTGGAGGGAATAATCAGGTTGCCTGCCTCTTAAATACTGTAACTCCTATTACTTAGGTCATCAGAGTTCATTCTGTGCAATAACTGTAATATACTAATGTGATTAAAGGTTTCAGATGAATAAAATCTAGAGTTTCAGCTGGTATTATAGGACTTGGCAAGGAGGCTGTATTTGGTCATCATCGAGGCTTGTGTGTTGTCTGCCATTTGGTCGATGTGCAGATTTGTCATCTTAGACGAAGAAATGGGAATGCTGTTTATCGGTCTGCCCATCGATCCATCCATCTGTCAATACATTCATACACAGGTCCATTTTTTCCGACAGCTGCTCATCTGGTAAGGGTTCGATCCACAGCTTGTCCTGGAATTCACAGGACATAAGGTAGGTGCATTTGCATTTGGGACACCACTTCTTCAAGCGGAACCCCTAAGTGGGACACGGGTGCGATTTGAAGGCAGTTTTACCTGACCAGTGGGTCTCTGAAAAATATCTGAGCAGAACCGATTCTAGGATTCCTTTTTTTAAGGTGGAAGCCATAATTAGCTAATGACATGGTTTTGAATCGGTGAGTGACAGGGTTGGGGCACTCCAGGGGCCAATGAGCTTTCGGATACACCCACGTCCCTGTGGCACCGCCCCTGTACACGCCCCTACATCTGAGATGCCAAAGAGTAACCATTGCAAGAATAAGAAGAAACACACAGACATACACACACACACACACACACACACACACACACACAGCAAGCCCCAGACTCACACCTGGGGGTCAATAAATTGTCATTTATTGCACCAGTTATATTTATTGTTGTCAGAAGCTAAAGATACTCGAGGAGACATGTCTGCCTCGGTCGGCTTATCAGTTGGCTAGCATCCTCCTTCCCTGTCCCCTGCCTGTCATCCTGTCGGCCCCCCTCCCCACTCACTGGCCACCACCACCAACCCAGCCACCCACGCCGGCCGTGTCATTATTAAGGAACGGGAGCCTGGTCTGTAGTGAGGATAGAGCCCATGGCAGGACCATGACTCATCTGAGCCTTTGTGTGCTTTGCGCCCCGCGCTGATGCAGAGGGGTGTCGTAGGTCAGAATCGTGGACTGTAGCCGTTATATCTCACTTCATAAAGCACAAATAAACCACCACAGCCGTCACTGCCAATGAGTGACTCACGGATAACAGCTCTTGACAGTGAGCAGTTTTCATCTGACTCACCCCCATTGACCATTCTCTAGAATGCCGCCTCCTTTCGCTGCATACAGGAGAAACTTTATTTCCTCGTTCTTTCACGTTCGGTATCGGGGAATGCCGTTTCCGCAGCTCCACGTCAGTCTGAACGGCATGTCAGTCATCATTTTCCTTCGTGATGGATGTCTTTGTCCGCCTTTATCCGGAGACTTTAAATCCCTTGAATTATTAACGCCACTTTTTCTGTACTGCTGTACTAAAAACACAGGGGCTCCCGCGGTTGTTACTTTCCAGCCTCCGCTGAGATCCCCTCCGTCGGATGGTCTCGCGTTCCCAGCCATCCCGTTTCCGACGAAGTGAGCGTCTAGTGACGCCGCGGCGTCTGGTGACACAATGTTCTTATCTGCTCACAGGCAAGTCGGAGGTGGAGCCCACATACGACAAGATGTTCACCGTCACCAGCCGCCTGACACTTACCGTCACCAAGGAGGACGACGGTGTCCCCATTGTCTGCATCGTGGACCACCCAGCCGTTAAGGACTTCCAGGCACAGAAGTACCTGGAGGTACAATGTGAGTATACCATACTCTACCTCTAAAAGGCGCTGTACAGAATAAAACTTCCAGGCTTGCGGTAGGAATTAGGCCTTCAGAACATCTTCAGACCTTTCTGTTGTGTCTTGATGCGCTGATGGTCTCCTAACCAGCCCATCTCCTCTTGTTATCCCTAGTATTCAGGTGGTCCACACAGGATGGCGGGGCCACTTCTGTCCTGAAATGCCATCGCTTGTGTGATGGGTATCGATCCAGAAAGCTGGGTCATTAGATACCGCGGTGCGTCTCACGCTCCTGTCCCCGGGTTAGCCGACCTCCTCTGCAGTGCTGCACTCGGTGATCCCGTCTTATGTTTTCCATGAGAGAAAAGGGAGCTTTGTCTGACCTTTCCACATAAAAGACGGGAAGGATCAGCTCATCTGCAACAGTTTGACATTTTGGTAATCTTGGATTAAAGCTGATAAAAAAAATATGAAATAAATAAAAAATAAAACGAGCCGTAGTGTGTCTGACTGTTGGTGAGAAGACTCTGCAGCACTGTCGGACCATTCCACCCACCCAAAGCACAGCCTGTATCCAAAAATTCTGTCACCAGAGCAACAGCCGCGAGATCAATGCTAAGATCGTTGAGCAAGAACAGGCTTAATGGAGTTCGTTTCACGGGAAAATATGACAACATCGCCGTGGATATTATATTAGCCCAGGATATTGATGGTAGCATGATGCTGAGTGCTCTGCTGCTTTGCTGTTTGGCCCTTGGGGGGGACCGCAGGAAGTCTTCCGCTTTAGGCCTGATAGGTTCATCGTGGGCGTTCAAAAAAAACAAACTGAAAGACACTGACATTGACATGCCCTGTTGACTGTATGAGTAAGGCCTATCGATGTCAGGAAGCTCAGATGGGGTGTCTAAAACACACCTGAAACATTTATTTACCACCTTTCATGTGAAGCATTTGAAGGTGGTGATGTAGAAATGTACTCGGGGCAAAGCTAAAAATTTGACATGAGCTGAGGATGCAAAACACAGAGACCTAACCTGAAGAAAGCCTTGCGTCACCTCTGAAGGAATGGCATAAGCCAGGAAACTTGTCAGCCGTGATTCTCCTAAATTTTGACATTTGGAGAGTCAATAATAGAAAAAAGTATTAACTAACTTAATGAGTGTTTTTGGGCAGAGACCCTCGTTTATTGATTTGACCATTCAGTCAAAACTCCCATGTATGGTATGAGGATCAGCAGATTAATTGTGGTTGTGACAGAGGGCCCAAAGTGGGTAGAGTGCTATCACCCTTGGGCCCTTAAGCAAAGTCCTTTACCCCCAATTACTGCAGGGGCCGGCTAGCCCTGTTTTCATGTCTGGAAAAAAAAACGGTGCTCTTCGGATACAAGTATACTCTATCTTAGGAAACGCGCATAGCTAAAAAAAAATGTCTTTCTAAATAAATCCCAGTAAAACAACCTACCTGTGCAGAAACTGGACCAACCCTGGCTTGGATGTATTATGCCACCAGTCATGTGGAGAAAGTCATTTAGAGCAGAGCACCCCTACGCGTCCAAGAAGTGGGCACGTTAATTTTCCCTATCTTGCATTACCGGAATGGCAGAGACCATATCGATCTGCGCATACTTTTAGACAGACGGAGTGCCCTGGAATGTCAGCAGGTGCCGTGTGGGGACAGAGTGCCCAGCCTGTTCAATTAGAGGGGAGAGTATTACATGCAGGGGCCCGGCGTGAGCCTCTGCACAGCAACGGGACCCAGGTCCCGGCCCACCACCCAGCTCCGCTTTCAGTTGTGGTTGAAACAGGACGCTGTGATGTGGAGCTGAATGCAGATTTCTAAGGAGACCCCAGTAGAGATTTAAAACTGGTCTCACAAGATATTTTGTCATCCTCCATCTCGTTTCCACTTTTCCTTTTCATCAGAATGGAGATATTTGCCAAATGACCTCTGCTTTTTACCTTCTTTTTTTCTTGAGAGTTTTCCAGCTCTGTTTCCAGCCTCCCTGCTCATTCATAACCTCATAATCCCCGGTGTCAGCAAAGTATTAGATATTTCTCCCTTTTCATTTTCATTCTTTCCCATGCTAATTAGAGTTTTATCTAACCTGTAAGCTCCCTTACAGACAAGCCTTCAGAAAATCTTTAGCCAGTGGATAAAATAGGGTGGTGTTAGTTTTTTTTTTATTTTTTGTCCTATTCAAACAACAAAATTCTGTTAAAAGAAATAGAAAGCAGGATTTTCTGCACAGGAATTTCTACTCTTGTTGTCAACATATGTTTACCAATTAGGAAGCTATATTGATTTCTTATACATGTCTCGCCTGATAGCGTTTAGTGGATTGGATTTTATGTGTTTATTTTATTTGCTTTGTTTGTTTCCTCGTTTATTTCTGTGATGGTTCATTCAATTTCATCTTCAAATCTGTGCCACTTCTCATAAGAGTGCAGGCCGAATTTGGCCACCCATTCCTCTTCAGCACTAAGGTGGCAATGCCACCTTAACCGTGTGACGATCGGAGTGATGATCTCCTTGCCCGCTGGATGAATTTTGATATCTCACTATCGTTGTAACTGAGCAATGTAGGTTCATCAGTTTCTTTGTTCCGTTATTTTTTCCCCGCTGGTTAATATTGCCTCGATCCCTTTGCCCAGAGATACTGGGTTGTATATTTATCTGTTACCTGCTTTATCGAACTGAGGCAATGGAAATTTGTATCCTCACTGCAGACAACTGCTTCTGACAGTGACCTCCCTTGGGGGAAATGCCACTAAGGTCTTCCAGGGTTATTATTGGAACAAATTAAACCAAGAAGAAGTGTTGTGGTCTGATGTAGGGAGCTATTAACTGGTGTTCCGTCGGCACCGTAGAACAGAGCTTTCCGACGCTCGGTCACACCTGTCGTTCGCTCCAAGTCCTTACTTGGACCCGGCCTGTTAGATGACGGGCTTTTCTGCACACTTCTTGCTTGTGTTTCCCAGATCCAGGAGCATGCTGCTCTCCCATAGGGCGCTATGAGGTGCGGCGGACTTGGAAGGCTGTATCATCATGTCATAATGTCTGAACGGCAAACTTGCAGTGTTTCTATTAGCCAAGCCTGTTACCTAAGCCGCGCATGGAACGTAAAGTAGTGGGCATTGAAGGGAAGCTGAAAATAGGCTCGGAAAAAGGTGGAAGAGAGTAGCCTGCAGGAAATGTGGGATTGCTGGAAAACTCAAAATACAGAGTTTGATTTCCTTGCTTTGAGAGAATAAGCACCGTGCAAAAAATGAACCTCTATTTCCTTGCTAGCGGTGGATCTGCCGAGAGGTGATACAGCCCTGCTGCCTGTTCATCCTGCGAGTTTGCTGCCTGCTTCATGTTAGAGACGAGTCAGAGCTTCAGAATTTCAGCCATGTAGCTTCAGCTTCACAGGGTGCTGTGTATTTGGGTTTGTAACACTGCTGAGCGAGACCCTTAACCACAGCTGCTCTGACCTTCTGCTCTAACCCCAATCTTTCCTCATCCACGTTACTTTGAACAGAAGCGTCTGCTAAATGTGTGAAGGGGTGTGAATTTAGTTAAAAGAAGCTGGCCGATCAAATGCCATTTTAAAAGGCTTTGTTTATGCACAACAAGCACGTTTCTCCTCTAGGCTGTTATGAAGATTTTAATGCTAGGTAATGTTTTGTTATCAGTCAGGTTAAATGTAGACCAATTGCAATGCTAATTAAAATGCCCTTTCCGTAAATGTGATATATTTTTTTCCCTTCTGGATGTTTCTTAAATACTTCATTACATTATCATTCTATAGCGCCGTAAAACTAGGCATCTCTCTGTAGAGAGAAAAAGTTACTGGATATTAATATTACATCTCAACAAAATAGAGAGTATTGGTAACTTTAATGTAGTCTCACTTGACTGGTGGGAACTCTAAGTGGTAGCGCATCACAATCAGGTAAATTTGGGGTTCTTGAGTTTAGGATCCGCTCGGTCTTGTTAGCGACTAGCAAGGCGTGACATGGCTGTGTATGATTCTCGACAGAGAAAATGAGAAGCAGTCTTTTTGATCGGGCATGGAGCCCATGCTGGCCCATTATTTGGCCCTGGCTAGTAGTTTGGAAGCAGACTGCTGTTATCCTGCCCAGGAAGGGCCACCTGGTCGGTTGGTTTTTCCAAAAAAGTGAATTTAGATCCATCACTGAACACACCTATTGCTGGGAATATACCCCTGACTCATGGATGGTGACAGTGGTACGGTGTTTTACTTATTTAATTTTAAGGTACAGGTGGCTCTTAATAAGGTGCTATTTTACATTTACGTAACAAGATGCCTCTGGACAGGAAAACGGATTGTGTTTATTTTTCCTTGTTTGAACTTATAAAAGCTTTTATCCGTGCCAAAAAAAAAAAAAAAAAAAAATAGTGCTTCCTTACGCGCGAGATAACACCTTTTCTGAGACTGTCACTCGCTGGTGGCCTTCGTGTCCAAGCTCGGGCGTGACCGCCATCAGTCCCGTCATCGCACCGCCAGTCTCTCCCCCTACCTCAGTGCAACATCGGTCTCCAAAACAACAGTCTCCACTGGACGCTGGAACCATCCCCTTCCTGCTGTCTGTCAGCAAGTTGTGGTAGTCAGCAGTCGTAACGGATAAGGGCAAGGTTGTTACCGATGGACCATAAAGGTCAGACTGTAGCACGCGGGGGTGAACGCGCTGTTGACAAACTGCATTTGGAAATCAGCTCTGTCAGTGCCGTGTGTATTACACCCCTGATGTTTATGGGTGCGGTCTGGTCCAGCAGCCATACAAGATTGGCTTAAACGTGAAGTTCTGAAGGTGCAATGTGGCAGCAAACAGCTCCGTATGATCAATTTTTAAAATTGTATTATTATTTATTTTTTTGAGAAACATACAGTTTGATTTGCAAAATGAAGAACAGGAGATGCTGACGTAATGAGTTACTCCGATATGAGCATATGGCCTTCACATGTGGACTTCATGTCTTTCCATGGGAGATGGCAAGCCAGTGCTTTCCTCTAGCTATACGGTTTTACCCCTGAATTCCTTGTTTTCTGGGTTGAGGTTGCTCTGTTGAGGGAAGCAGTTTTTTTTTTTCTTTATTATTTATTTTTAACAAGCCTTCGCTGGGCTGTGTTGAGCTGCATGCGAATCACGTTGCGTGGGGTAACTCTCGGCTCAACTGTTAGACAACTGGGGAAGCTTTAATGGGACAGGTGAGCTAATCCATGGAGATACAAGTCAAGAGGGAAATCCCCTTTTTTATGTAAACAATGTTTCTTTTTTATGAAACTATGTTTCTGTCCAGCCTTTGGCCCTTTAACAAACCTTATTTGAGGACTGTCTGGTTCTGGTTTTGTCTTGCAAGATGCATGTCGATCCCTTCCCACATAACTTGACCGCATTTCCCGTATGTAACAGGCCAGCCACTTTCCCCATGTCTCAATTATTTATTATTCTTTTATCCCATCTTCTCCTAGAGGAATATTTTGGGTCATTTTCTTTTCCGAGACAGTTCACCTTCATGTCCTAAAGGAAAGCAGAAGCGGGAGGACCACATCTCCAGCATTAATGCCCCGTTCCTCTTTTTGCCCCCACAGATAAACCAGAGGTGAAGATTGTAGTGGAGTTTCCTGAAGGGCTGACAAGGGAAGGAGAAAATCTCGAGCTGACTTGCCAAGCCAAAGGCAAACCCCAGTAAGAGGCTTCTGTTGTGCTTCGGGCAGTGATTGTGATCTTCTTACAGGGATGGTGCGTGTCAAAGCATCTCATTACGATGTCCACAATAATTATGCCAGCG
>JABFDZ020000042.1:20022268-20038065 GCA_019775955.2 Pollimyrus isidori
CGCGTGTGTGTGTGTCTGCGGGTGTGTGTGTGCGCGCGCGTGTGTGTGTGTCTGCGTGTGTGTGTCTGCGTGTGTGTGTGTGTGCGCGCGTGTGTGTGTGTCTGCGTGTGTGTGTGTAGTCGCGACTATCAGTCTTCGTGACTGGGTTTGAGAGCGCGTGTGTGTGTGTGCGTGTGGGTGTGTGTGGGGGGGGCGGGGGGGGTGTTGTCCCAGTTGTCTTATTTTTTGTGTTCTGCACGGTCTGCTACTGATATCACCTTCATAGGGGAAACACCTGTGAGGGTGTGGCTATGAATAAACATAGAGCACTGATTGGGTACTATCTTCACAATCCATCAGGTATCTGTTAGTTTATAATGATAATGAGATTTTTCTCTATGAACTGCTGCTTTACCTACTGGAGACACACGCTGATGATGTCTTAGTGCTGAATCATTTCAGATCTGAAACTACAGTAGTCTTCATTTCGCATCCTTGATATCAGGGCTAGCGATGCCAGTACTGTAATGATGTTGGGAGGTAGTACAGTGATGATATTGGGGCTAGCAATGACGGAACAGTAATGATGTTGGGACGCCAGTACAGTAATGATATTGGGGCTACATTGTGGTACAGTAAGGGCATTGCGGCTAGCGATGGCAGTACAATAATGATGTTGGGACTGCGGTATAGTACTGATATTTGGACTAGCAATGAGGGGACAGTAATGATGCTGGGAGACAGTACAGTAATGATATTGGGGTTAGCAATAGTGGGACTGTAATAATGTTGGGGCGGTGATACAGTAATGATATTGGGGTTAGCGATGGGGTTACAGTAATGATGTTACGCAGTACAGTAATGATATCAGGGCTAGCAATGGAGGTACAGTAATGATGTTGGGACAGCGGTACAGTAATGATATCGGGGGTTGGGATAGCAGTACAGTAATGATGTTGGGGCGGTGGTACGTTAATGATATCAGGTTTAGTGATAGCAGTACAGTCATTATGTGGGGGCTAGTGATGGCAGTACAGTAATGATGTTGGGGCTAGTGATAGCAGTACAGTAATGATGTTGAGGCTAGTGATAGCAGTACAGTAATGATGTCGGGGTGGTGGTATAGTAATTATTCTGGAGTTATAATGACAGAACAGCAAGGGAGCCTCTGGAGTTTTGCTTATTTGAACTTTAAATCCACTTCGATGACCTGCCCTGTTGGAGTGAACCTAAGCGAAACCCCAGAGGATTTTTGTCAGAGGTTGACATGAAACAGCGGCCTGCTGTATCAGCTGAAGAACAGAAGCTGTTGGGTTTAACTCCCAGGAGAGGCGCTGCTGCGATGCCACCTCATGAACCACAGTGTATCTCTTGTTTCTTTGTGGGCTGCTGGGGAGGAGGAGGTGAAAGCAAGTTTTCAAGGGACCTTACTGCTCTCACAAGGAAAAGTTGCAGTACATGATATGAAGCATAAAATGCGTGCACTTCCTATACAAATGTATTCTTTTAGTTGTCTCATTTGGAATTTAGGGGTCGCAGTGGCTCAGTCTATGACACTGGCGTCACACCATCAGGGTTGTGGGTTTAAGGCCCGCCTCTGGCGCCATGCGAGTTTGCAGATCTGGTTTTCCTCACAGTCCAAAAATGTGTGATGTAGGTGCATCGTCATCTCTAACTCGTGAGTGTGACTGTCCCTGGCCATATGCTGCAGGTTTCTGTGGTAGGCTTCTGGCTGACCTTGACTCCCTGTTACATAATGTTTTTTTTAATAGGGTAGATGGATGAATGGATAGCAATTTTACCATTTATTTGTGTGTTTTTTGCAATTCATCATATGCAGTATTGACGTGCACCTCTGACCGCCCTTCAGCGAACTGTTCCAGGGGCCTTTCTTGGGCAAAAGGTAGCAAATCTGAATTCAGAAATACATTTCATCTCACAGTTACATATCTGACTCAGCCTTCATCTCATCGGTGTTAATGTATGTCAGGCATTTATGTCTTGATTCACCATGTAGATTTCAGATAAGCAAAAAAGTGTGAGATGGTGGTAAAAAAGAACTAGCTACCTGTCAAAAAAATGTCAAAGGCAGCAACCATGAATCCATTAGATGTGATTTAATCTCACTGGAGATGGATCTAAATTAAAGTGAATTTTACCGCGGTGACAGGTCCCATCACGTATAAGCCCCGCCCTCTTTAATGGCCCTCTCCATTATGTAGAATCTCCTCCCTGATATGTTCAAATATAACTTTTGTGCCCTGAGGTGATTCGGGAAGTTGTCTCCCTGACAACTTCTTCTTACGGAGTCACTGCACAGTGCCAAAAAAGGCAAGAGGAGCATCATATAACCGGGTCGATTTCGCAGGATAGGGCTCCGTGGGGCTTGAATTCAGGATTGGTAACCTACTCTGGCTATTCACACTGTTACAGGGGCTTGCAGTCTAGGAGTGCGGAACACATTCTAGTAAATGGCATCTTGGGAAATGGGATCTAGTCCTGTGTGATTTCCTAACACAGTTCTGTGTAATTTTTTACAATGACAGTTACAATGACAGTCGTCATCTGGAAAGGCTCATTTCAGATCTGTATTTTTTAAACAGCAGAACTATAGATGCAGGTGGAATATGTCAAACATGAAGATGTACCTGTTCCGATTAAAAAAAAAAAAAAAAAAAAAATTCTGGAGTTTTGCGCAATTGCAGGTTAAATTTTATTTCATTTTCGTTCCACGCAGCCCAAACTCTACCATGTGATGCAACAGATCTACATGATAAATTGAGAAATGTTGATGACTCTGCACATTTTTAGCCATGTTGTTTTTAAACTATTATTATTATAATTATTATTATGATAATTTTTTTTTGGTGATAGCTGTCCTCTGTCTGTGACAAGCTTCATTTTGTTGTTTAATGTGTTTTATTTGTATATTTCTTTGTTTTTGTCAGATTTTGGTCTTTGTCATGTAACAGTGTCTTGCAATGCCTTATGGGTCCCATTGTTGTCGTTCTCCCTCTTTTTGCATGCCCTTCCACCTGTTCCCCTCCTTCGCTCGCCTCGTGCTCAGACGCCGCGTCCAGCACAGAGCCGGCGGCTCACGGTGGGTATTCCGGCCGCCTATCCTCCGCTCACACGGCACGCGCTGCTGACCATCATGTTGCTGCTCTGTGTGCTGATGAGCTTCAAACCGTCGCCTAAACTTAATTGCCGTAGCTATTGTGTGTATGCATGTGTGTGTTTGTGTTTGAGGCCTGTAGGAGCTTCCCACAGCATTCAGTGCTGATACATTGTTCAGACTGAGCTCAAAACAATATTTAAATGTAGGCGTTTACATCTACATTGCAGACACCGGAGGGGTGTCCTCTCCTGGTTCCCATAGCAACTAGGGAACACACAGGTGCTTCCGCAATTTGAGCAAAGCAAATAATGACGCAGACTGTGTGAGAGCTCAGTTCCTCGCATGTTGGACAGCCGGTCAGATGGCTTCTGTCTTCTGTGACATTCTAGATGGTCATGACTGCACCCCGGATACATAAAAAGGCTTTTGGTGGGATTATTCTAAGCATTTTGATGAGCAAAAACCCATAGCTTCTTCTCAGTTAGAGCTCAGGAATATCCCATAACCTTCTGCACTGTATTTTGTTCTTACAGGATGTCACTGAGGTTGTCTATTGCAGGGGCAAGTGTGCAGATGTAGACTCTATTAAATAGGGAAGTCATTACTTGTTTTTTGTTTTAGTGTCATAGACCAATATAGTGGAATCTGCCTAAGAATTTTGTTTTCGAATTGTCGATGCCTTGGCTTCTGATGAAGGTAGTTTTACTGATCCTGTTCCAAATATTTGCTCCAACCTATGATGACCATCAAAAAGTTTGCGTTTATCCACACAAGGAAATCATTTCATTCACAGAACAGGCATTCAACTCCTAAAGCCTTGAACACAACAAACAGGGTACTGTACATTTGACGGCATCAATGCAGTGGCTGAAGGGAGGGAACACAGGATTTCAGTCTGGTTTATGTAGCGTACATGTAACTGAAGTCTATCAACACTGGCTGCTTTTTCAAGTAACATTGAATGGGCCTTCTAGCATGCCACTCGTACCTACTCGACATCAAGCTTGAACGGGCAAACTTTTTGGGCTTCATTATGAGGTTTGTCTTGTCATGTAAGTTCTTTCAGCTTATTGTTTGAGTACAATGTCTTGAAGCTTTAGAGGTTTGTTTTTTTTTTCCTTTTCCTTATTTCAGTCATCAGTGAATGAACTGTCTGCAAACTAAAGACCCTGGAAAAGTTTACCAGTTATCTACTTTTACATCAATATCCTTTGACAACATTTTTAGAAGGTTGACACCATTTTGACGAACCTTGCATATTGTAGTGTTCACTCACGTTTTATTTGCGCCCCCTGCCATATGAGAAAGAATATACGTCTTTGACGTCCAGCAGAAGCACAGGAACATCTGCTGTGTTTAAGCAATCGGGGGTGATTGTTAACATGTGACTCACAATAGTGGATTATTAGCCTGTGAAGGACAAAGAAATGTTGCTGTGACTCCATGAAAGATACTCTGCTACTTGTCCCTACAGTACTTGTTTAATCCCCTTTTGTATGAGTCATGACCAGTGTCATGACTCATACAAAACTCCCACCAATGGAAGGTGTCCCTTTGCCAGTCACAGTCGAAAAGAAAGTGACCAACAAAAGCAATCATGTCAAAATACTCAAGTTATTACATTCATATTTTTTTCAGTTGTATTAAAATGCATATAAAATGGGCCAGTAGGCATTTTATATTCAAGCCCTTACAGACCCATTGAAGTTATTTTACAATGAACCTTTCCTTGAGAGTTCATCGGCAACTCATTCACATCCATAAAATGTCATTTCCCATGTTAAGATCGTAAACTTTTTTATACGTTAAGCAGTCATTATCTCTTAAGATTTATGACAGGATTAAAGTTGTTAATTCTGTTCCGCTTCATAAACTATCATTTGTATTCGGCGTTAACAGTTGACCAGTGATTAAGCTGCAATTTACTGTTTAAACGTTAATGTTTTGCAACATTGTGTAACTACCACGAGGCCTGCCGTGATAATTCAGATATCAATTTATCGAAGAATATGATTTTTTCTGACCGCGATATCGGCAAATCGAGTTTACATACATGTTGACTTGAGAGTGTCAAAACATTTTAGCAAGTCGTGCTGGTTCTGCTGTCTTGTCTGCCCTCTGTCTTAGATGTCTGGGCAGGACAGAATTTTAAACCCAGCACCCTCAAGATTCTGTCACGTATACACATGTTCGTCATATTTCTCTGCTGCCCGCAACTAATCCACCTCGCTCCCGGAGAAACTGGTCATTTGATAGTCAATTTGATAAAATTACAAAAAATATGATTGAGCGATACTTCATTATTTTAATTCTTTTTGTGGGATGCTACGAGTCCCACTCCTGCATTCGAAAGTGAACCTGAATCTTGCGCCATACTCTACTGCTGCGGGTCCCTTGGGAATGTACTGTGTAGTAGGTATGAATGAGACAGCTCCTCTATGCACACAGTGGACAGCAACAGGTAAAGATATTGTGTTACTGGAGGCTAATAGGTACATGTTTTAATAGCTGTTTTTTTTTTCTTGTGACTACTGCATAATTAGCTAGAAAGTTAGGAATAATAAATCTAAATGGATTTGGTTTCACAGCTGCATTCTACCACTCCAGTATGGGAACATTTTGACTTTAAGCCGAATGAGAGAGGAGATTCCATTAATGTGAATAAGCTGGTAAGTCGACTTCCTTTAAGAACACTGGCAGCGAAAAGTGGCAATACAGGTAACCGAAAAACTCATCTAAGACTTAACCATCCCATCCAGTTTTCCGAGATGGGAAGAAAACCTGCAGTTGGAGTCGGTGAGGAGGCATCTCGACAGTTGTCTGTTACAGGCGGCTTTGCCTGACAGTGCAAATACAAACGTGACAACACAAAATGGCGCAATTCGCCATATAGCCAAAGAAATGCCGCCATTACCCACCATTGAAAAGCCGGCATTTAAAAATAGACTGCAAACTTCTGACAAACAGTACGAATTGCCAAAGAAAACATACATCTCCCAAACTGCCATTCCAGAATGGTGCAATAAAATGGAAGAGGACATTTTGAAGAAGATAAGACATCTCCTTTCGCTCTGCTACTACAGATACGTGGTCAAGCTCAAATATGACCTTAAACATGAGCTTGACTGTACGTTAAACGTTCAACTCTGCAGTTGAAATGTTTAGAGACCAGATACTTACCCCAGAAAAATTTTGTGGTTTTATTTATACATTCCAATTACGTCTGAATATTCTTAAAAATTAAATGTTTGTTGTTTTTTGAAAGGGTGTGCAGGCATTTGCTTAATTATGGCATTATCGTTATATCATTTACATAAACTGGTCACTGCTGTTGTATGCAGATGCTGGGAGATGAGTGGTATTCATGAAAGCATCTCTCACTATGCTGCTGTTGCGGGTCTAGCAGTGTTTGTCGGTGCAAAGGCCTTCTTGAGAAGGAACAAGATTGCAGTTAAGTAGATAGGCTTTAGATTAGCTAGCACAACAAAGCACATCATGTTTTTCCTTTCGGCACGTTCCTTTTCCTGTTCCTCTTATTAATGAGCCATTTAAGTTTTTCCCCTTCCCCTTACATGTGCTGTTCCTTCATAGAAGTGTAGCCTTGCTTTGAAGTACACGTTTACATAAATACTGCAACTTGGGTATTGCCCGTCGTAGCCCAATACGCACCTCAGCGCTCCCGCCAAACCGACTGCGTTAATGTCACTGCACCTGTTTGCCATGGAATGGCGACGCCAGGCGGTTTAGAGGGCGGCTTATCAACGGCCCTCCACGTTTTACTTCACAGCAAATGAGGCGGACTTCTCCCCGATCCTAGGGCGGGACGGGCGAATGGGCGTGGGATTTAGCCGAGAGATTGTGCTCAGTGGCCCGGCCAGGCCTGCCCACCGCCACCCCTCGCTGTCCCTTTGCAGGCTCACTCAGGCATGGTCCCCGTGCAGCGTTCCCATTGAACGAGGCTGATTGAACACACTTCATTTCACTTTGTCATTTCGGAGGCCTTTGTTCGCTGGCGTCCGCATGTTCGGCTTTCCAAGACCTTATTATTACAGTAAGCCTGTCTGTCAGCCGCTTCCCCCAGATTCCTCTGCGCTGAAGCCTGTTCGGCTCGCGAAAAACATATCCGGAAGGTTCTGTGTTCTAGCTCAGGGTCAGTGGGGATGTAGGTGGGAGTTGCATCATACACAAAGATGAAATGGGGCAAAGGCAAAGTGAGAAATGAAAGTTCGGGGAAATTGCATCCTGTTATTTATCGTCCCTGCTGGAGCCTGATTTTTCTGCATTTTGGTCCATTGATCTGATCTCGCATTGTCTTTTTTTTTTTGGAGTGGGGGCTGTGCATTGATCAAGTTAAGGAGCTTACAGTCCTCAGGACAGCATTTGTTTGTTTGTTTGTTTGTTTGTTTTTTTTTGGTTATGCGTTCGAGAGAGAGAGAGAGCCTCTTGGTCATTTTTAAGACCACACAGGGATCAAAGTGTGAGTCCGTGACTGATATCGCAAGCTCCACTTATGCATGAATGGAGAGCAGGATGGAGAGTGACATCTCTGATGTCGAAATTAAGAGCGGGCTTAGCTATGGTTTATTTCCCCTAAATCCCCCCAGTGGTGTAGAGCGGCAGAGGCTCCCCCGGCTCCACCACCCACCGTCTCCATGGTGATGCCCCTGCACTATCGAACGTCTCGTTTCATGGGGCTGCCACTTTCCTTTATTTATTTATCTCCGGCTACGTCTGGAATGTTGTCACAGAAGTGGGATCCGGCCCCCGGCAGTTTAACTTATCGATTTGGCCATTTGCAGGAGCAAGTTAGACGTTATTTGTTATGGTGGGGGGGTGGGGAGGCAGACAAAAATGTAGGTTGTGGTTGGGTTGGTATGGAGCAGATGCATGATTACCAGGGTGCGACTACTCTGATACAGTAAAGTATTTTATTTTTTTGCGATCTATGTAAGATAAAGACTCCCTTCTTGACTCTGATTTTTTCCTGCTCAGGCTAATGCGAAATCTGTGCCTCACGCACAGTAGAATGGCCATTGTAGAACTTCAGAATGACTCCAAAATCATGTTTTCTTCTCTCTCTCTCATTCTATGTTTGTCTCTCTCTAGACGCCAAGGGCATTGCCGTATCTGCCCCAAGGTTGTGGTAGTCTTTGTTCCAAAGTTGGCCACTTAATCCTCTGGGTGTGGAGGGGAGGGTTAGGGATGGAGGGGGAGGTGAGAACGGCAGAAAGGACGCCCTGCCAACGCACTTGTCAGGTTAGCGCTGAGGGGAGGGGATAATTGACTGGCCCTCACTGTCGGGGCTCCCTACCAGAATGGTGCAAGATAATGACCGTTTTGCTCTTAGCTGGACCCTGTTGCAATTTCTATTTTTCTTTTCCCAATTTTCCCCCATGGTGTACTGAGTTATTTATTTTATAAATAAATAAAAATAAATCAGTTTTACAAGCTTGAAATGCATCGTGGAGCAATGTCGTGCCTGTCTTTATTCGTGACCTTTATGTGGTTCCACCACAGGCCCCCGTGCTCCAAATCGATCAGACGAAGTCCCCTTCCCCTGTCTGCTGTCAAATGCACTCCACTCTGCCAGGTCCCGCCGGTTTGCGCACCTTAGCGGTGGTAATTAGTGCGAGCCCGGCGCCATAGTCTGTTCAGGTCATGCTGGCAGGTCGCCTGACCTGGCATCTGGGGCGAAGCTGAATCAGTGGCGATGGCCGCCTGTCGCCCCCGCCACCCAGTCCCTAATTGGTAACGGCCGCCGCTGTCTCATTAGCCCCCGCCCTCTCAACACTCGCAACACCTCCACGCCCCCCACCCCCCACTACCATGAACCTCTGTCACATTGCCTTCATCTTCACGTACTCTATATGATCTCTCTGTTCCCCTCTCTCTGTCTCCCTCTGTGTCATCCCCCCACTCCCTGGCTCGTCCCTGTTGCTGGTGACACTGCTCTGTTCTCCTCCCCCTCCACTCCCCCCCCATATATCGCTGTGGAGGTTTTCCAGTAATGGAAGTCATTCATCTTTCTCTGTTTGCGGGTTCAGGCCGCATCTTCAGCTTCTGTATTTTTATTTAGCCTCGACTTGTTTTGCTGGCATCTCAATTAATGACCCGACCCCATCCCACCCCAGCCCACCACCAGGCCCCCTCGTTCCCGTTTTATCTGCGGTGCCATTGTGTGGTTGCGGGCGCTTCAGAAATGCACCCGGATGTAACTATTCGTGCTGATCAGCGCTTATCCCCGTTAGGAGACACCTGCAGTTAGTAACCTTGGAGGGAAGGAGATAAATAGGCTCTCAGATCTCCTTCACACAGCGCGGCACCTCCTGTAGTAACAGCCCATGATGTTTTGGGTTCAAAGGTTTTTCTTGCTTTTTCTCAAGCTGACAAAAAGATCACGTGTCTTTCAGCACCACTGCAAGAAGCCGGCTCAAAAGTTACCCGGCATGAAACCTTCCGCAGATGCGTCCTTTGCCCTCCCAGGAGCCAGTGGACTTTGTCTTCTGGGATGCCATCGGCTCGTCCCGCCCCATCCGCCTGTCAGCTAACAGCTTTCATTTTCCCCGCTTGATCCCGCATCCAAGATGTTCTCCCGGAGATGGTTCTCGTTGATGACTCGTTGAAAAGCCCCTTTCAGCGGCCAACTACCCCCCCCCCCCCCCAAAAAAAAGTAACATCGACCATTAGAATTGAAGTACCCACCTTAGGACTTATTTTTTCCCTCCCACCCACCTTTTGAATTGCTGAATTTATACCTAACCCCACCAGTCTGAAAAGAATTTTCGGGTGTGTTGTTGATCTTGTGCAGTTTTCCTTCTAAGGGTTTTGGGTTAAAGACCTGCTGAGGGTTGGGGGCAGGGGCAGGGGGCAGGGGGGCGGCGGCGATAGACTGACTGTGTCCTGATCCGGTGGCTCAGGGGGAACGAAGCAGCCGCAGGGGGAAGCCAGAGCTCATCGCGGCCTTTGTGTCGGCCCCTGGAAGAGCCATCTTATCCCGGATTAGTTCTGACAAATCTCACTCCGCAGCAGCGGTAATTTTACGGCGTCTTTAGCGCCCGCGGTTTTTTGTTCGAGGAGCCCCTGTCTGCCCTCTCCAGGCTTTGATATGTGGCAGAGGAAGAGCAGAAAAACGTGGGCCGGATCTGATCACGTGCGGCCCAATCGATTTATGTTTGCAAAAGCAGCCATAAACAAATTGCGTTTGTATGTTTGTGTTCTGCCTTGTGCCCAGTGACCTTGCACTTAATATAATGATGGATGGATGGATGGATGGATGGACGGACGGACGGACGGACATCCATAGGTTTTTTTTATCGCATGCATGAATATATGCAGTTTCTCTCTCTGTTTGGGTGCGGTGGTTCATTAGCAGAGGAATTGTAAGATTTTTTTAAAGTGGGGGTCCGTAATTTATACTGAGGGGCTAGTGTTATCATTAGCCAGTGATGTGTTTTGTTCTGGTGATTTGACGGTGAGAAGAGGGAGGTACTCCTGGAACCAATTAGGTTTCAGTGGGGGCCAGCCCCCCCTGTAGCCCCACCCCCTGTATACAGCCCTGGGGATTAAAAATCCCCATCATTCTACAAACAGCACCATTTAAACAGCTTTTTGAGATTTCCCCGTTCTCCTTAACTACCTCGGCTGCTGGTTCTCATCCTGAATCTTTTCGCCTCCCAGTAAGGTAAATATAGATCTCGAGGAGTTATTCTGAGGTGTGGTAATGACAAGGCTCCAGGCACAGTGACGGCACAGAGCAGGGCCTTGTGGAGGGTATGATAAACAGACAACGGGAGGAGAAAGCTAGGCTTGAAGTCGCCATCAGCCAGCACCCTGACGTTTCCTCCAAGCCCCAGATCCCTTTGTCCACCCCCCTTTGTGTCAGAAGGAAACCGAAGGCTGTGTTAAAAGATCTCTGTAAAGCATCAAAGCCCAACGGTTATCATGACCAGTCCGAGGTGTCACTTCCTGGATCAAGATGAGGGTCCATCTAGACGTAATTTCCCTCAGTGGATGTTGGTGCTTTGGGTCCTTTTAAAAACTGTACCGTTCCACTCACATACTATATTGCCAAAAGTATTGGGACACCTGTCTTGACGCACATATAAACTTTAACGACACCCCATTCTTAATACATAGGCTTTAATATGGAGTTGGCCCACCCTTTGCAGCTATAACAGCATCAACTCTTCTAGGAAGTCCAGAAGATGTTATGGGAATTTTTGACCATTCTTCCAAGAGAGCATTTGTGAGGTCAGGCACTGATGTTGGACGAGAAGGCCTGGCTCTCAGTCTAATTCATACCAAAGGTGTTCTGTCAGGTTGAGGTCAGGGCTCTGTGCAGGCCAGTCAAGTTCCTCCACACCAGACTCGCTCATCCATGTCCTTATGGACCTTGCTTTGTTCACTGGTGCAGTCATGTTGGTACCGGAAGGGGCCTCTTCCCCAAACTGATCCCTCAAAATGGCTCCAAATTCTGCAATATTAAGAGTTCCTTTCACTGGAACCAAGAGTCCAAGCCCATCCCCTGAAAATGCAGTTAGGCAAGTACTGTTCTCCTGGGAACCACCAAACCCAGATTGGATTGCCAGACATAGAAGCATGATTCATCATTCCATAGAACATATCTCCATTGCTTTAGAGTCCAGTGGGAGTGTGCTTTACACCACTGCATCCGACGCTTTGCATTGCATTTGGTGATGTAAGGCTTGGATGCAGTTGCTCGGCCATGGAAACCCATTCCATGAAGTTCATTACGCACTATTCTTGAGCGAATTTGAAGGCCACATGAAGTTTGGATGTCTGTAGCTATTGACTCCCCAGACAGTTGGTGACTTCTGCACACTGTACACATAGTTGTAATACCACTAACAGCTGACCATGGAATATTTAGTAGTAAGGGAATTTCACGAATGGACTTATTGCACAGATGGCATCTTATTACGGTAACATGCTTGAATTCACTGAGCTCCTGAGAGTGACCCATTCTTTTGCAAATGTTTGTAGAAGCAGTCTGCATGCATATTGTATGTGCTTGATTTCATACACTTGTGGCTCTGGAAGTGATTGTAACACCTGGATTCAATTATTTGATGCAGTGTCCCAGTACTTTTGCCTATGTGATGTACGTTCTATATGAGGTTTTCAGCCCAGTGTTATGGGACCCCCAGACAATCACCAGTTTTGGTCCCTCCCATCTCCCAGGACACCATAACCAAACAATGTAGACCAAACAAACAAACTAGGCAATCTGGAACACCGACAACCATGTCCACTACTCTATTTTGTGACTCTTGTTGTATTTGTTGGTGAGTACCAAAGTCTGGGAAGTGAGTATATTTGTTGGTGAGTACCAAAGTCTGGGAAGTGAGTATATGTGTGGGTGAGTACCAAAGTCTGGGGAGTGTGAGTGAGAACCAAAGTCTTCCCCAGCCATGTGCTTCATAGGATTTTAACCTGTAACCCCCATCAGCATGTCCTGTGTTTATAACCTCAGTAACTATATTTTAACATGGAATAGCCATACAGCCAGGTAGATCCATGGTTTTCATAGTATGTATATATTCTGTTATTTTTCTCAAGTATTGTTGTAGGTTTTATAGCAGTATTGCCAGTTCTAGCCTTTCCACACTCTTTGCAGCTGAGCTGGATGGATCCAGTGTTTCACCATAGGCTGTTCTGCATTTGCTGTTATTATTATTATTATTATAGTAGTATTGTTGTTATTATCATTATTATACTTGGCTAGCTTCAAAAGCTTGTTTATTTTCTCAGACTGCATTTGAAAGTGGTCATCATCCCAGTTTGGTTTCATTTACGGTGCCATTTCGAGCAGCACCAGTGGGCCTTGGTGGCGGAAACCCCGCCACATTTTTTCCTTGCTCCATACCTGCCGTCTCACTCGGCTGTCAGATCGATGAGCAGAGCAAACGTCGCTTCCGTGGCTGTTTGTGTAGGCCTCCAACAGGGACACCTAAATGCACCGAGAAGGACCCTTTATGTTTGTATATGGATTTCCTGTTTGTATATGAATGATGGTGTACTCACTTGCCTGAGACGTGTCGTCACGTGGCGTTGGGATTCCGGTTTATGCTCCACCCATCAAATATACCCTGATCTACTGAAACACTGTCTAACTTACGGGCGGCATTAAAGGCTCTCACATCACAGAAGTGCCTACTCACTGTTAAATTATTTGAATCCTTTGAATATCATCCCGGAAACCAGAAATTTCCCTGATTCTCCACCATGTGTCGTCTTACAGGAGCAGCTTATCTGTACGGTGATACAAACTGCTGACCCCCCCCTTCTCCACCACCCCCGAAGGTTCACAAATACAAAGCCTGACACTTCAAACACAAATGAAGTTGCTTTTGCAAAAAAGGAGCGATGCATTATGCATGAATGAGGCAAAGATTAAATGGGCTACAGAGGTTAAATAGTCCTTTAATACAGCTCGGGTTTGAGGGGCCTTGTCACCCATCCTGTGATGCAGCTCCAGGTCAGGTCTTGTGGTGCTCCCCCCCCCCCCCTTGGGCTGACCACCATCACTGCCTAATTAGACGAATGGAAAATCTAATTAAAAGATTCCCTGTCTCTGAGATCAATCGGTCCTTAACATATCCTTTCAAAGCCAGCACACGCCCCACCACCACTGTGCAGTGCAGGCTGTTGTGACAGGGGGGGGGGGCGGGGGGCGGCGGCGCCCGCGGGGGCCCGGGGGGGGGCGGGGGGGGGGGGGCGCCCCCCCGACAAGGATGGTACCATGGGGAGACAGAGAGGGGGGGTTAAGCAAACACATCGGTGCATTTGGGAAGCTCAGCCACTGGAGCTCAAGATTGTCCATAAATGAAATGGGGAGGATCACCCCAATTCATATGGTCACTTAGATGTGTCGCTTTCCTATTGGACGATTACAGTATGCGCGCAAACCAGGGTCCACTATATGGGGAACGAAGGGCAGCCATAGTGAGGTTGGGTGGGGGGGCCGTATTGGATTTCAGGTGGTAGGGGTGTGTGATGATTCTGCTGTTAATGGCGGACGCCAGCGCCAGTGCAGCACAGACTCGAGTGGGATGGCGAGTGGCCCGATGGCGCATGAGAGCAGCTTTACTTTGCGGGTTTTTTTCAGGCTCGACTGTGAGGTGCCGGGGGTGATATGGCAGGTGGCTGGCAGGAGGCGCTGTGCATGGAAGGCAAGCCAGTTAGGTTTGGGTTAGGATGCAACACCCCCTTCCTAACAAAGTAATACAAGCACATCAAATGTATTGGGGGTCTGATGCGGCTCCACACATGTGGAAGTTGACTGGCAGTCAGTGTTAGTTATGGGTGGGGAGGGGGGGGGCACTGCAGAAGGGGCCTTATTCTCATCAAAGTTCCTCCTAATGATCTGATCCCTTAGCTATGTCTACCGTTCTTCACACTGCAAACTCTGTCAAGTCGCTGTCGTCTGGGATCCTCCGTCAAACGTTCCAATGCCCAACCCGGGATCGCTGTTACCGGCTAAGTTACGCCCAGCTGCATCAAACCGGAACCTCACCCACTGCTTAGTGCCAAGAGTATCGTGCCGCGGCGGGTTATCAAGCCCCAAGGTTCCATCAGGAACCCAGAGTTCCAGCAGGGAGGAGTCTGCAGCTGTTCTACTCCAAGATCAACACGCCCGAACCCGGCCCTTCTGTCTTGGCTTATACTCACCATTCTCTGCTCTTTCTGTAGTAGGGCCCGCCCCCGACAGTTTGCCGGCGCTTTGCCAGACCTGGGGAGCATGTCTTCACTTGTCCGGCATGCCTGCAGTGGGTCTTGTCATTCCGATGACGCCCCGTGGTCCTGTGTTTTGCGAAAATGCATTCTTGACACGCCGTCAATTTCCCGGCAGACCAACTGGTCTTGGGACACGCGTTGACAGTTAGGTATACTGAGGTCCGATCATAGCCGTGAGCATTAACAGTCTTTGTGGGGTTGGGGGCTCCTCGAAGTGGAACCTTCTGCGGAGATCCATGTGTCTTTCTTTCCCGACAAATGGCCTTACACGCCCGTGCTCTGGGGCCTCGCTTGGAAAGGTGTGACCAGTTTCTTCAAAATCCTTAAAGTTACATTTCACTATACAGCTGGGCGCTCAGGTTCACATTAGTCTTGGGGGGTGGGGGGGAACCATAAGCTGCATTGCAGGTGAGCTGGGGGTGTTCAGGTGCAGAAACCTCCTTGCTGAGCATGTATCAAGGCAGCGGGGGCGCTATTGCATGGGGCACACAGCATGCTCTGTCTTCAAGCCCAGACCGGCCTTCACCTTGCCCCCCCCACCATCGGCACTCAAACTCCCCTTGTGCCGCAGGCAATGCTGAGGTCAACGTTAAAAACCCAGAGTCCCACATGAATAAGCGTCAGCCCGCCACCCGCAACCTTGTCCTGCTGCTTCAGCACTGGGTGGTGGGGTGGGGGTCGTGCCGTTTGGCCCCCAGGGGGAATTTGCTGCGTCATTCTGAACGGCAAGCGCAGCATGGTCAGGCCCTTCCCTGCGGGCATAGGGTGAGCAGGGCGGGGCTCAGGTGCATGCTCACTATACCAGCCCCTCCCAGAAGCAGGGCCTCTCCCTGGATGGGGTGGCTCCCTGCCCCAGGTCACTTAGCTTCACCGAGCTGTCCCACCCTGCCCGACCCCGCTGTGTTGGCGCTAGGAATGGGTCGTGGGGGTCACCATTAATGCA
>JABFDZ020000042.1:20044565-20055845 GCA_019775955.2 Pollimyrus isidori
ATATATATAGAGCGCATGATTTACCGTGTTAAATGCGTTAGAACACGTCTTTATGTTTGACAACGGCAAATTGGGTGTCGGGAGGATTTCAGCTGACTTTAATTGATTCTGCCCTTCCCAGAAAGGAAACTTGGACTCAGAATGCTGTGTTAGGCTTATCAAGCACTGCTTGGTTCTGTTTAGCTGGACATGTGGCTGTTTCTCCACCTCCCCCTCCTGTTTTTTCTACCTGCCCTATTTCTCATAAGTTATGCCCCTCCGCCGCCACTCTCCTTTGTTTCTTTGGGGTGAGCTCCGCCCAGGAAACTCGCCACCCTCAGAGATGAGGGCCAGGGATGGTAAATTGTAAATCAGGAAGTGTGGTGCACTCCCAGGGAATGGGATTATGAAAGCTTAGATTGCAATTTCTTTGCTGCTCGCTGGCACCTTTGCTGTAATATCAATTTCTCCGGGAGAATATTGTGGGATGGATGCATAAAGCAGTAATAAATCCGTGAATCTCAACACCGACCAGGAATGACAAAGTAAAAAGCCTTTATGTGGTGGTTATGTATTAAAGTACAGTTCTGATATCTAATCCCGACTATTATATCCCTCATGAATTTGCCTCCCACTTGTGAATATACCCCTTTATTTTGGCTCTTAGACTTGATATTTGTTTCCTGTAAAGTCTCATCACTCCATTTTCTCCTCCTCATCTCCCACCAAACGCTTTAATTTCCGCACTCGAGCTTAAGATATCGATCAAAAATTTAGTCCCTCCTTTATGCAGCCAAGAACCAATCGACTCTTCAAGCCACCATTAACTTTGGTTGTCATGGATCCCTACACTTGATCAATAAGCTTCACATACCATTAGGGTTCTGGGTGTCAGATGGCTGCCTTGTTCCTTGACTGGACAGGTATAAATCTTTCTTAAAAATTGCCTCAGTCTTGCACTTTTAGTCTTGCAGGTGAAATGTATTCCTTCAGCTTTGACTAGGCGGTGTAGCAAGAAGATATATCTTTAGAGCCATGCTTGTTGCATTGAATGGAAGTTGAGAACTTCCATGCAGCATTTCATAAATCATATGCCGGTCTGAATAGATTGCTGGTTTATTGTTTTTGTTAAAACCAGGGTATGTCAACAGCACATTTGTTTACTGACAGTTCCATTACATTTTACCGTCAAATAATTACAAACGTATTACAAATGTGTGTGTATCCTGAACTATATACAGTTGGCAGACTTGGCTGGTCATTATATGTATTTATTAAAATAAAGGTGGTTATTGGAACCCTTAATTTAGGGCCATAGATATATACCACAAGTGTACGGGGGATGACAGGAAGTAGTTTTCCGTGACAGTCATTTTCAGTAACTAATGACATTTTGGCAATCATTACGATACATTCTGTTTTTAGAGAGTCATTTGTCATCCGGCTGACATTTACACTCCTGTTTCAGATTCCCATCAAATTCCTTTTGCCATCAATATTCGTTTTGAAAGGTCAAACCTAATTTAATCCAGTAGTGAAAGACTGGCGTTAGCATCAGTCAGATTCTGAGAGTCTTAGTGAATTAGAATAAATGGCAATGGAATTTTAGGGAAACGGGGAAGGTGTTTTAGCTGCGTATATTATATTGATCAGGTACTGTATAAAGGACCTTCTCCCAGAATCCATAACCCATATCCTGAATTGGGTTTTTACAGGATATTCCCCAGTTTGCGTTTCCAGTGAGTACTTGTAGAGTACTTTGGCTTGACAACCGGAGCGTTCACCATATTAGGCAGTATTTTTGTGTGTGTGCTTGTGTGTGTCTATATTACCTCATTTCCACAAGTCGTTTGTATGGAAATGTATGATCTGATCTGTATGATTGGGTCACTTATGTAGAGAATCTAGCCCAAAACACTGAGCCATCCGTGTTATTAAGCCTGTTTCTGGGTCCAATCGTATAGTATATGTTGATATATGGTTTCCATTATGTTGAAATGAGATGTTTGTTCTTGAATAGCTTCTGAATAATGTAGATTTTCCCCCCTTATCTCGCCACTTCAGACTCAAGGGCGGGTGAAGGCACGTCCCCCTCTGTGGACCACGCGGTCATCGGGGGTGTCGTGGCCGTGGTGGTCTTCGCCATGCTCTGCCTCCTCATCATACTGGGTCGATATTTTGCAAGACACAAAGGTAAATATGGAAGACGATCCTCTCTTTTTTTGAGGACATACTAAATAGCTAAAATGACCGTGTTTATGCAGGCTAAGGGGAAAAAGATAAAAATAAGAATGCAATTATAATGGTTATTTTGTTTGGGGGTGCCTTAAGCATCCTATTACTCTCCATTATCAAAAAACGGCTTCTACTGAAACCCAGTGCTGTAAGTTATTCTGTTTGCTGCCATGGTAAGTTGAATGACCCTAGTGAATGATGTCCTTTTTTTTGTTTTTTAATTGGTCCCAGCCATTCCATACTTAATCTTGGATGGTGTTGTTCTTTATTATTTGGCCCGAGACTGTTGGAAGGTATCTAATCCCTCTGGGAAATGGAAGTTGAAGAGGTTTGCTTATTTCTTCTGCACGGTGAACTTGACAAGGTTAATTCAGAAGTCTGGTACACTGTTGCCACCAGTTTCGCTCACCTCCTGCAGTGGTGGGGGGGGAGGGGGGGGGGAGAGAGAATGTGTGTATGCTTTTGCCTCTGTTTCAGTATTAAATTGTGAGTTGCACCCGAGCTTGTAATTGCCTGAGGTCTTGCCTCAGCCTGACTGGAGACGTTGGATGGGAGCTGATGTACAGGCAGACAATTTTTGTGGGTGGTCTAGTCTTGGTGGGGGGGGGGGGGTCCTTTTATCAATACATTAATCCACCGTCGCAAAAGACGGTATCTGTCAGAATACGACGACTTAGCTTGGAAAGTCCAAAGCATCCAGATTACTCAGAATACATTTTTGGGTGGATATGAGATCTTTCTTCGCAGTTAAATGGTCCACCTTGGTGTGCCTCCTCGTCCCACCCCACCCCACCCCCCCACAGGTACTTATTTTACACATGAAGCCAAAGGGGCGGATGATGCCGCAGATGCCGACACAGCCATCATTAACGCTGAAGGAGGCCACAACAACTCAGACGAGAAGAAAGAGTATTACATCTAACGTTGCTGGCCTGCGGTGCCCCTCGTCGGGCCCAGGGCTGCTTTTAGGGGTGCGGGGTGGGAGAAGGTGGGGTGGGCTAGGGTGGGTTTGAGAATAGGATGGTTTGGGCTGGATGCGGGGGGAAAGGATTCTGGAGGACAGAAGGATGTCGTTCAATCTGCGCAGCTTAGGAGGGGAAGATCTGTTAGACCATGTGACCCGGGGAGGTGGGATGGGGGAATGAGAGCGAGAGAGACGTTTCCAGAAATCACTGTAGCGTGCTTCAACATTTAGACACCTCCCAAACCTGCTGGTACAAATTCTGTTCACTTTCGACCATTTTTGCAGACAATTCTGTGCCTTGTTCTGAATTTCTTTTAATTTTTCTTTTTTTTTTTTTACCAATTTTTAAGTTTCTAGTGCCACCCCCCCCACCGCTCCCTGTCCACCCTCGTTCCCTACACAGCTTTCCCTTTGTCTTTGTTTCATTGGCTTTTCTATGAGGGTAAAATCGCACAGTAGCCCTGTGCGTCCATCCCCAGCGAAACAGCATCCGCTCTTTCCCCCACATGACCATAATGAAAATCTTATATGAAACGCACTTCTATACTGTGAGTAGGCCTTGTAAGTACAAGCTGCCTTCCATCTTTTCCACCCCTCAAGAATTCCCGTCACAATGAGGTTTTCAATTTTCCATACGATGCTTCTTTTGTGTGATGTCATCGGACTGTAGGTGAGAGACATAGTCAAGTCAAAACATCGATAAACGTTTTCCCCAGAAAAAAACAAACTTGAATTCTTTAGGGGGAAAATGTGTAAAGAAAATAGTAGAGGACTGTCGATCCTTAACAGTCATGTGCATTGTGTACGTTTTCATTTTTTGGCTCATTTTATTCAACAATCGACAAAATTAATTTTCTTCTACCATTTGTTCAGCTTATTTTTTTCGAATGAGATATGCCAGTACATCAGAATTATATGTCCATGGATGTGCCACGACTTAATTTCTATTTATTTATTTGTTTTTTTATATGTATGTTTTTGGTTTTTTTATATTTAGCTACCATTTCAGCACCTGTTTCAGTCGCGTGTGTGCCGCCATTGCTCGACGTTCGCTGTTCGTTTGAGCCAGGGCTTGCGAACTCTCAGCTCAATCCGGCCAACATCTGCTGCCGCTAAAAACGTTCACTCTGCCTCTATTACAGGTGACAAACTTAACTTCTTAAAACTTGGCTTCGAAACCCTTTCCCCCCTGCCCCATATACACACAGACACAAACACCAAATGTAGTTGAACCCTAGATGACCCCTTGAGGGATATAAATCCCAGCCCCAGGAATGAAGGATGTTAGTCACATTTACCTTGCATGGATTGAAAGGCTTGAACCATTATCTGCATAAGCAGTACAAATGACGGAACTGTGAGTGGTGCATCGTAAAGTCCTTTAAGTAGATTTAAGTATGAAAATACGTAAAACACTAGAAGTATCTAGCTGTCTTTATGTTCAGTATGAAGGAATATCCTCTGGAATTTTACGCTTTACAAAATAAAGAAATGCCATTGCTTTAAATTAGGCATTATTAAAAAAAATATCTACAAGGACATAATTTCAAATTTCCAGAAATATGTTGTGATTAGAGCTTGTTTTTCTTCCTTTTTCTTTCTTAATCTTTATTTGCTGCCATATAGTTTTGTACATTAGTATATGTGTGGTATTATACGTTAGGAATGGCGAAGATGATACCTTTTCATGTGTGACGTAATGTTTCATCTCTATAGTTAGTGGCTGCAGAGCTGACCCTAACATATATCTTAAATAGCTTACTTCAGTGTCTGGAGATCATTCTGTTCAGCATTTTATATTGTTTTGAACTCAGTAGTGAGTTCAATATTATTTTGTGCCACCAGCTAAAAGCCTGGAATACCTGTGCCCAGCATTACCCTCCATGCTGAACCGATCACAGAATAAGCTCCTGGGTGTAATTTGGAAGGACAAACGTCATTTATTGTGTTTTAAGATTCCAACAGCATACCCAGCAGACCCATGTAAAAACTTAGAAGTTGTGTCAGAGACGGGACAGTATCGCCGCTCCTAATGGCCTCACATTCACTGTGCTGCACAAAAGTTTATTCACCGCTGGCAGAAATGCATATCGAACTGTCGAAAGCGTGAACACGGATCTGTGTTATGTTCTGCAACATTTCAGAGTTGAGTTTTTTTTTCTCCTCCTGTTTGTTTGAGGGTATAAAGGGAAAGCAGAGCAATTTGAAAAGCCTTTGTTATGAATAATTTGGCAGCTTTTTACTTGTTTTTATTTATTATTATTATTATTATGTTTTACTTTGCTGTACTCCTCTGCTTTTTAACATGGTCAGCAAATCTAGAATATTCTGTGGGGAACATAGCCCCCCCGGTTATTCCCTGCTTCTGTGAATGCTGCACTGAGATTTAGGTGTAAGAGGAAATGTCTTCATAACTACCTTTGGTTTCGAAGTACAGTACATCTTTTTTGAAACGAGTTAGCCACTGAGGCAACGGCGAAGTAGACGAGCAGTAGATGTGTTGCTCGAGGGCAGCCCAGTCGATCTTGGGGAGGATCAGAAAGGGGGAAAAAAAAATGTTGAGGTTAGGTGTGACAAAAACGCATATGTTCTATTGTAGGAACTACATATTGGTTTTTCTCTCTTCATTTGTGGCCTGAACAAATCATGTAGAAGCTATGAAGTTACAGTACTTTCAATTAAGATTTGAGATGGCGTGACTTGTATTTAATAGTGAGCATTATTTAGCTTTGGTCAAGTGTGGCGGCTTCTATTTAAACTGGATACTCTGACTACATTCACAGCTATTTGGACACATTTGTTCATTTTTATTTCCGATTATTTTTTTTAAACGTATGTGGATATTATGAGACTTATGGATTCACTCATTGATGTAGATGTTACAGATTGGGCCAGTGTATATTTTGTTATACTTGGTATGTCGAGCCAGTTACTGCTGTGTGCTGTGTGGTTTTGAACTATAACCACTGTCAAGGCCTGAAAATCACGTTGGCCAGGTTTTAAAAAGGGGAGACCATATCTTTTATTGCAGAGTTTATACAATGGAACATCTCGACATTATCACTGCAAGAATACAGCAAATCTTACTGAGGTGTTTGCAGTTGTTCTTTATTTTATTTTATTTTTGACTCTTTTTGTTTCATTTTTGTCATTAAAAACTGGATTCTTTATTCTTTTTTTAAAAAAAACAACCCTACATTGTTCACACTAAAATTAGTGCTACAGTGTTCCTAAAAGTGTTTTTTTTCTTTAATTTTTTTTTATTTTGGACCTTTGTACAGGTCATGTTCATCGAGCAGTTTGTTTTGCATCTCAGGTAGAATGCAAAATTTTAAGCCCACAATGTTGGAAAAAAATATATATATTAAAAGTAAATTTTGTTTATAAGGATCGAGAAACAAATGGCAAATTTTGCATTTTAGCTGTGCGTGTTTTATGTATTTTCTTAATATACAGTGCACTGTATATGATGTGTTAAGTATTTCTTTGTATAGACCTAGTTCACAGAGAACGGATGTTCAGCTTATTAAGAGATGTAGGAACGAACAAACTTGTTGTGCTACAATCAGAGTAAATGCTACATGTCACAACAGGTTTGTTGATGGTTTTCAGTGACTCCCAGGAAGTTTGGTCTTTCATCACTCATTGATTTTAGGTTGACTATTTTGTCTTTCTGCTGTACTTGGCAATGTTGCTGTGTATTAATGAAGAAAATATCCATATGTTCCCCATACACATTTTGTATTGGTTCATAAATAGACATTTTTACAAAAAATACTGAAGAGTTCTTGTCTTAATAAAAAAAAAGATATTAATGTTCAAAATAACTGTAGTTTGATTTGTGTTTTATCTTTCTATGGACGTTGTTTCCATTCGTTGGGGGAGATTTTGTCCAAGGTTGAATGTTTCTTCTGCATCCTTGAACGTGTTGAATCTCTACTTGCCAGCTGAATACTTTGAAAACCGAGTCCTTGGGGGTTTTTTATTATTTTTTTTTTTTAAAAAAAAGCCCTGGAAAGTAATTCTGCATTAAATGTAAAATGATTGACCACCTTGACAAACAAATTACATAAATGTATTGCAGACAGGTCAGCTGCCGTGTGCCACGCCACTTGCTTCCTGTTCTTCCAATGCCTTGACTTGCAGAGAGAGGCCATAAATGTGGTGTCCTGTCATTATATAATATGTATCACATTGTCAGGGTTGCATGCTTCACAAAGTTCTGACTTGAGTTCCACTTGCCTTCACTCTTTGTTTGACTTTCATTTTTGAAACCTAATCCTTGGTTTCATAATTCTGAAGGATCTGTAGTTTTTAAAAATAATTGTCAGAAGGCATTACTTTGCAGCAAGTTTTCATTTGTGATAGTTTGGTTCAGTTTATTACTGAGATGACTGGATGCATTAACAAAGAAATAGAGGATTGGAGATTATTAAACTCCCTAAGGTGTCTCAATTACTGGAGCAGATTTCTCGTTATAATGCTTTAACTCTTAAAGATAATACTGAGCATCTTGTGGGTCCATAGATCTGTAGCATAAACCACTATTTAACAATATTGACTGAAGTAGCTTATGGGTTTCTATCTTCGTTAAATTTCATAATAATTTTAGATCCCACCTCCAGAAAGGAATGGTTTAAGATGTCATCTCCAATACAATAAATAAATAAATAATAAAAATCCCAGTGATGATGGTATATTGTGTTCAACTCACAATCAGAATATTTTTTTTATTTAATATTTTCTAATGCAACATTTTACTGGGATCTGATTAGTATGAGTAGTTGTCTTTAAAGGGTGGAGTTTGTTCAACTGAAAACCTTGAGTTTTTGATTCCTATTGTCAGAGTATCAGTCAACCTTCAAGCTCATTTTTCCTCTTCTGTTGGTCCCTGCAGATGTGGATCTTGTTGACTTATGCTCTCTGAACATCCCTGGCATTGGAAACTCTTATACAAGCAAAATGGACCTGATTATTACTGCACCTGCTTTAAATAATGAACCTTTCTGTCCTCAAACTGGCTATCGTGAAATGACTAGAAAGAATTTTCAGATCTGCAAGATCAAACTACCCCCCCCCCTTCCTCAAAAAAAAAGAGCTAACATTCTTGTGCATCTCTGTGGTACGATTAGTGTCTCCCTTGTAGCAGCCATTAATCATTTTGCAGTTAATCAGCAGACACTTTTATCCAAACTGACAAACAATTGAGAAAGAATCAGCAGACCTTGGAGCAACAATGACACAACCTGGCCGACAATGGGAGCCAAACTAGAGATCTTTCCATCACAGATACTGTCCTAACCCACAGAGCCACACACCAAGCCCATTTTGGTACAAGTCAGATTTTATGGTGTTTTTCATTCCTCCTCTTCTACAGGTAAGTATGCGTTGTTACTGTATTGTTACTTTTTATGCCTATCGTGAAGGTGTTGAGTGCGCTCAGTGGAAGTTATGAAGTTGAGTTTGTGTTTTTAAGCCAGTGCTGCTCTGTCTAACCAGGCTCCACAGTTGAGGCTCTGGAGACGTGAGCTCAAGCCTTTAGTAGAACAGTGAGTCATGGGACACGTCTCAGTGCCCAAGTGCTTCCAGCATGACATTTTTGTTCATCTAGTTTGAACCCTTCTCATTAGGTACAAATGCAGTCAGTCCTCAGACTGCTCCAGAAATATGGTGCTGCTGGCAAAGCCTTGTCAGGACACGTCGGCATTTTCCCAGATTCTGGTTTGGATTCTCTTCAAGAGAACACAAAAGACAGTGTTTAATGAATGGCTTATTGCATTTCAAGATGGCATGTGTGTCAGGAAGCAATTTACTCATTTGTCAGATACTTTTAGGTAAAGCAACGCACAAATGAGAGAGCAGGGGCAGACAGTCGCCGTAGCGACTGTAAGCAATGGCGCTGCTCAGGGGGGCAAACATTGGCAGCATTCTTTTGTATGGGATTCGAACCAATGACTCTACATGATCATATTTTCTAACCAAAGAACCACACCCTGCGCCCTAACTTTGCCTATAATGTACATGACAACCACATTGGCATTCACCATGCAGTGCTTGGTTTGTATTTGGCATTAGTCCCAGCACTTGAGTCTCTCATTCTTTTCTTTATCAGGTATCTTTGGAAAATGCTCTGCACTAAACATCCACATTTTTTTTTAATTATGAATAACAATTAGAAATCAAAGTTGGCAGTGAGGCATCACGTTCCTTTGTGTGCAGAGGTATTTCATCATCGCATGCCTGCCATTGGAACCAGCAGCTGACTTTAAGCCAAATTCTCAAGCGGCGGTAAGCAAAGTCAACAAATCAAGCGGATATCAACGCATCATTATTCCTTCATTGTTTATGCAGCAGGTTAGGTATGTTAATACACACAGGTCTGTGACATTTGAATTTGACTTTCATATGGTACACGCCTGTTCTGTAACAGATGGTATGGAAAGTTCTGTACAAATTCATTAGTGACATATGTATCCACCCATAAACTGGGATTTGTCATGCTCACCTTCTTATTATTTACATGTACCTGTTTAAAACCAGCCATTACAGCTAATTATCATATAGTGGATGTTGATACTACATAGCAATTTATAATGCTTTCTGTATTATGTTGCCGTATGCAGAGTTAATTAAGATTACTGGCGTTGCAAATCATTAAACTGACACACTGTCACATCATTTGGAACTAACGACGGTTCATAATGAATATATACTGTGCTGTGTACTTCATTCAGGTAAACATCTGACGACTTGGTTTATCAAACTGTTTTAAACGTGTTACTTCATACTTTAATAGCTATCAGGAAATTGGACCAAAAGCGGTAACTTTGAATTGAAGTTACAGTGTACACACCACAGAAGCTTCTGAAAAGTAGAGGCCGCTTGTATTTTTTGTGGTATTTTCAGATTGGCCAAACCTGAGACATTTTTCATGTAGCCTTAATTTATTTTCGAACCTGGAAACCATTAAACCATGCAGAAACTCATAAGGTGGACATATCCCATGGCCGCTCAACTGTGGCCAAACTGCACAGTGTATCTGACACAAACACAGGCAGTCATGGGACTATTTCTGCAATGCCCCCCCTCCCCTGCCCAGAGTGTGGTCCCCAATCTCGGTCACACTGAGGTCACGGTGTGTCCTTTCATTTCAGACCAAAGACGGTAAACACTTTCCCCCCCCCCCCCCCTTCTCTTTTGTCTCGTCTCACGTCTTCATGTAATCTTGAGCTACGGGTTGAGCCATCACCTTCTAGATATGGCTCTTAATCACCATGCCTTACGTATGAATTAGCATAAATAATCTTAATGGAGAACTTCTGTAACTGCGGCTTCGCTCGGCATAGCTATCTGTCTGATGACGGTAAATGAGTTACCTTCATTTGTCCCATTTTACATTTACAATTAGCTACATGAAATGCGTGAGCAGCACTTGAGTGTTTCACAGGTTTTAAATTAAGTAATGCAACAATATCATAATATTTCAGTGTAAGTCCCACCCTAATTAGTATTACTACATTAATTGTCGGGATAGTTAATGTGGGCTTACTGCGGCTCATCTTTCTCAGAACAGGCAGCTCCACTGCTGAAAGTCATTTTAAAATTCACATGAAGTTTTCAAGATATATTCGAGAAAAGAATGCTCCTCATACAAGTCACCAGTCAATCTCCCCAAGATGAATAAAGGGTCATTTCCCAAGCAGAACATGGTGCACATTGGAAGACGATGGGAGCTGAGGCAGCTTGATAGGTGAAAACTATATACAGGACAAAAAAAAATGGAAGGTGTTTGTTATTCCATCCCCACAACATGAAGGAGGATCATCAGGGAAGAATTAGACATTTTACTGATTTCAAAAATATCTCAGCGCTGTCAAAATGATATCGCTTACGACACAGAAATAGTCTAATATACCTGTGACTCTATTGTTATGATGTTTTCACTATAAGTAGTTATCTAAAGGCTATACACCTCTATTATTCAAATCACGGTCCTCGAGGTGGAGCCCTGCTGGTTTTCCAGCCTTCCTTTACCTGTCAGTCAGGTGTGAAACCTCTGACCAATCAGAATCAGTAATTATTAAACTAACTACCTGGGAGAA
>JABFDZ020000042.1:20063092-20077965 GCA_019775955.2 Pollimyrus isidori
GTGATTGGTTGATTAGATAATTACATTAATGAGAAATTGAACAGGTGTTCCTAATAATCCTTTAGGTGAGTGTACATAAATAGACTGATTTTACGTAACAAAATAAGAGACCTTACGTTGGCTCAACATCAACTTGCCGAGTCAGTTACAGGCTGATCAAAAACCACACTGATGCTGGGATCTGCTCTGTTTACTTTCAGTGCTGAGAAGAATCTCAGAAACAAGCCTCCAGCCCCCAACACTGTCCGAAGCACGTCATTCCCAAGGGTCCCCCTCCCCTCCCGTTTTATTGGAATGGGCAAATTTCATCGCAGTAGTGTGTCGATGACAGGCCCAGATAGCAGGAGTGTTGGCACTGATTGTGCCGGAATACATCCTTATGATATCACTCCCCCCTCCCCCGAGGACACTCAGCCTGAATTGGGGGGGGTGGGGGGTGAGGGGGTCATTTCAAAAGCGCTTCTATGGAGATGAAGGTAATGGGCAGACATACAGAGATGAGCGAACAAAAGAGCACACTGTGTACGAGCAGAGATTTACCCAGCATGCACAGGGTATGGGCGAAAAAAAAAAAAAGATCCATTGCTGAATAGATCAATCGAAGGTAAAAATGGCTGAAGGTTGATATAAAAACAGCATGTCCCTGTTGCTAACATGACTGTGGCAACAAACCTTTTTTTTTTTTTGAATGAGGTATTCTTTCCTTCCCCCTTTTATCGAGGGTTTTATTTGTTCAGAGATGGGTGTGTTGTGTGGTGGGAAAGGTGGGGGTACTGTCACTCCTTGCCTGATAGCCGTCAGTGCCCCGCGGACGCCCAGGAATCTGGCATGTCGTTGGTCGAGTGCTTCTGTGCGCCATGCCACCTTCATGGTTTAACTGCGGCTCATTAGTGGTGCATTTCAAGGGCCGTGCTGGGCTATTTTGCGTGTATCTCTCTTGCATTTCGCTCTAAGCTGAAATATTCAGCTGCTTTGTCTACTGTGGACGCAGGGGAGGATACGTGAGTTCACGCTGCATCCATAAAATACGTTATCAAAGCCTCCTGCATCCCTGGCAGGTGGAGTAGTTCTTAAAAGTGCATCACACATAAATTATCAGGAGTGTCTCTAGATATTTATGAAGCCTTTACTAAGGGGGGGGGGCTGATTTTAATGAAAATGAATGAGAACACACTCTTTAAACTAATTAGCGTGCATTTATTTAAAGCCCCCCCCAAACATCCCCAGTAATGCCCATGATTATTATATATGCATGTTGTTGCATCTGTGTGAATCGCATTCATTTTTGCCTCTCCTTTTTTCTTAAGAATAGCACGCATAGATGCAAAGATCTCACACAGGACCTGCAGCGTCCCCTAGTGGTCTACTTGCATGCCTGTTCTCCCGCCTGTTGCAGCACGCGAGTTTTTGCTGGAAAGCGACCTATTACCTGGAATGCTTCTGTCTGTACTATATCAACATAACGAACACAAACAAGCATCCAGTTTCGACATTAAGGCTCCTTATCGCTTTGAGAGCCGCGGATAACTCTTGTCGGGGTTCTCTGATACCTTATGGGCATGGGAGAGACAAAGGTTCATTGTCACTAGAGATCTACTGGTGCATATGTGAAAAAAATTTCCAAATAATTAGCAAGTTTTATCTTCCTATTCAGCAAAGCAAGTGCGAACATCATTAGGAATGAAACAGTGTTTTTAACATATAAGAGAAACGGGAAGGAAATTGGCTTGCAAGGATGAGTAAAGGCCTCCGTATTGACAAGCAGTGCTACAGATAGGACTCCTAAATAACAAGTTAATGGATCTTACAATTAGACGTGTCGGGGAAACAAGCGAGGCAAATTAATCAGCAGCGACTGCACTGGCCTCTCAGCCTTGCTTACAGTTATAATGACATTCTTTGGGGCTAACTTCCTCTGCTTGATTAATGGTGAACTTTTCAGGAACCGGCACAAGACTGGAATTAGAACCACAAGCCAAAAAAAAGTACAAGGGCCAGAATCCTAGCATCGCAGACTGGGCCCCTCTCTGGGGGTCCTATCCGTGCAACCAACTTGTGTTGTCCTGGTTTTACTAGGGGCATGTACAGGAGCATTGCTACAGAAACACTTGCTCCAGGTGAAAGCTGATTGGTCCCCATAGTGTCTCCTCCCCTGTCATTCACTGATTCAAAACATATCATTGGCTGTCAATACGGATCGAGCCCTTGGTATGACTTATGGCCCTACTTATGCCCCCCATCTCTTAAAAATATTCTACAATTGCCATTGCCCTCTGTGTCACTCCTTTGTCTCCTCATATCCTGAACACATTTCCCCTGGGTGGGGTGCACACACCCAAATTTTGGAGCACTGGCCCCATTTGCAGAGGTTGTCCCCCCTTCCCCTAAAGGCACACAAGGTAGCCCTGGCCATTTTTCCAGTTATTCCCACATCCCCCTTTGGCAGGCTCAGTGCCGTCATGGCAAGCGGCCGCATGCCACTGGACATCTGGATAAGTGGTTGCTGTAGAGATGAGATTGGGGGGGGGGGGGGGACTGCTCTCAGAGCCTTCCAGGTCCCACCTAACCCCTCCAAGCTCCCTCCATCCCACAGAAACTCTGATCGTTTACACACACTATCCAGGCCTGGCTTTTACGTTCCCGTGAGTCCATCTGCGGCAAAATTCCCTGGTAACCCCACCCCTCTCCCTCTTCTGGTACCCCCGGCCCCTGGCATTAGCCTCACAGGAGCACCGTCGGTCGAATCTGTCTGCCGATTCGCGAGGCGTAATTAGAGAGGAATTTGCATGTTATGACCTACCGCTGTTGTCGAATGACAGGCACTGTTTTGACATTTCCTGCACGCTATAGCATGAGAGCAGGAGATTTGAAGTACGTATGTGACACACTGAAGGCTGAAGTGATTCCACATTGGGTTTCACTTAACATTTAAAGTCAGAAACAAAGGAGATTAAAGGATTGCACTCCCTGTTTTCATTCGCTCTGAAATCTTCATTCGGGTGACATTTACGGCAGGTCTGTGAAGTTTTCCCGTCATTCTATGGCTTTTGCATATTTTGGGTCATGTTACTGTGAGCTCAGAAATCTTCACCTCCCCGCTCCCAACCCGTGTTCCCTTATATCACCGTGACATTCCATCAAAACTTTATTTGAATGTTACGGTTTTGTGACGAAAATTGCAGAATGTTTAATTCTGCAAGTTTGCGAAAGAGATCAAAATTTGGATGCCACGTGATGGTATTTCATAGCTCTGTAAACAAAATTTGACGGGGCCTTCCAAAGCATTTTTATGTGCTTTGGATGATGGGACTGCTGGGTTAATATTCATTTCTGTTGATCTATGTTGTCTGCATATAATCTGTGATACTCCGGAGCTCTATAAAGATACGGTTATGAGTCACACATTTCTGCTGTTCCTGCTGCAACAAGATTTACGAACTCCAGTCCTGCATGCCAAACGGCGCCTGCGTTTACCACGTTTTTTCCCCCGCAAATTGAGTACCGAGAAAAGAACATTATCTGCCCTTCCTGTAATGGAATCTAGCTATAAATGCCTCTATACCCTCCTGAGGTTTGTTACCTTGATGTTTATCGTTCCTGTAACGCACACACACACACACACACACACATACACATAGCTGATGTTTTATGATACTTGGGTGATGTGTGCCACTCAAAGTCACACCACTGGACTTGAAATAAGTCTTCGAACCCGTGATGTTGGTTGATGTGCCCAGTCACCTAACCCATCCTAACAGCCTTGTGGAATGTGACTTCCATAGCAAATGTCACCTGTCAGCAGCCATTATGGAGATCATTGTGGAGGCCTTGGTACTTTCGTTTCTTTTGACAAGGTGGGGCGTACCCAAATCGAGCCTAAAGCAAGCCTGCAAGGGCCTTCCCTTGGTGAGGTACCCTTCAGCTCCCCCCTCTGACTATAAATGGGTCATTTTTCCCAGACTCATTACCATAACATATCAATTTTCTTTAATTTTGCCTCTGGGGTAGCTAATCAGTTTTATTATATTACCATTTATTTTTCTAATAAAAGTATTTCATCAAACCTAGGGCAAGGGTCACAGAGATGAGAAGTGAATTATAAAACCAACAAAAATTGAAAAAAAGAATACATCTTAGTAAATAAATTTTATTTTGAGTTACATGCAATGAAAGTTCAGATATACAAACCGGTTATCCAGTTTGTGCTATTTGATCATAAAACTATTATAGTAATGAGCTACCTATTTGCAGAGTGTGTTTAAAAAAATCATTGAATTATAGCAACAAATGACATCATTTTAATACATAAAACTTTAAGGTTATGTCAATTTAAGGTCAGCAAACAATGTATTTCATAGTATTTTTTTTTAGAAAAATTCCAAAGTTTGTATGAGTCTTTGAAGTATTTAAAGAAATACAAAACTCAAGCATTGATTTGTTCACTAATTTGTGTCTTTTTTTATAATATGTGATTTGGGTGACCTGTGTCCTCCTACCATGACTGCCATACAGCGCATATACCTACAGGAAGCTCTATAAAACAGGAAGTGATGTAAAGGGGACGTGGCTGAATGTGGAATAGCAATGAATGTTATTATAATAATAAATTCCACAATCCATCCTAAACGGAGGCACATTGTCATGGTCACAGACCCCTGTGTTACATTAGTTGGCGACAGTAAAACTTCTTCACCAGGGAGGTGGTGGCAATAGTAGTTTTTTCAGGCCCCGTTTAGCGGAGGTCCCTGGGCTAATGTATTTGACTTTGACACCCCTGCCATAATGCCATTGTCTTCCCATTGAGCTTGGCACCTCCTACAGAAAACATAATACACTCTGTTCTCAGTAATGCCCTTAAATGGCCCCAGCATTTATTGCACATAGTTAGGAATCCTGTTTCACTTCAAATTAATGGGGTTTGATGCTTAATAGGTTAAAATATCTATATGGTGATACAGTATTTGAAAAACAATTACTGTATAATAATTCTGCTGACACTTTTAGGGGACCTCTAAATACTACAAGTAATTAATCGAAGGTCGTGTAGATACTCTGTATACAGGGTGAAGTTGGGGGGAGGAAAACTCTCTACTTTAATTTGATTGTCGCTGAGATAACCAACAACAGTGAATGCCAAGCCACTGTGATTCAATCACTCATTCATCACGGACCCTTACGGAACTGAGTTTCAAATGCTTTTAAGCCTTAATTAAAACTCCTATGCAATGGTCCCAAAGCAGAAATAATGTTTACAACACCCTCTGTTAAAGGTTCAATACGTAAATTAAAGACATCATTCTAACCTGCAGGGAAAATAATAATCTGCACAGAAATGTAAAAGGTCCTGAACTAAACAATTATTGAATGTCAGAGAAGTTTTTTTCTGTTTGGGCTTTGAAAGGATTTGACCTCCAGTATCCTCTAGTTTAAATGTCATACTCCAACACAAGATAAGTCGTAACTGATTATCGCCACGCTAATACCTTTGAACTCCTGTGCTCCCTCCCAGCTGTCGCTCAAACTTGTTGAACAAATGTCCTTCAGGCCATGAACGTGTGATACAGCCCATTAACAACGAAGTTCATTTGCTGCATCAAGTCGGCCTTTTTGCATTCTCACTGGGGGTTTACCATGGTCGGTTCCCAGAAGACGCCCACCCTTTAGTTCAATCTACACTTAGTCATGAAAGTCTTCAGTCCACTGTCTTTGAAGAGCCCCGCAAGTACCGTCACAGAAATGTGACAGAAAAATTTTATACATAGTGTTATGTAACGTCTGCCATAGTACAGCTCTCATCTGCTGAAGTGAAAACCCATTGCTGAAAAAAGTGATTAGGGTGGGAAGTGTACAGTAAAACAATGTTAAACATTCATAATCAAATCATCTAATCAGAGCACAGAATCTGCATCTGTCAGGATACAAACTCATAGCACAGCTGGAGCCAAATAATTGTTGTTATAGTTATACACAGTAACTGACCTAGAATCACTTAACATAGGGGTTCTGGTGTTTGTGTCTCAAGCAGAAATGTTGCATCATTTAAGCATTGTTTCAACAACAAGACCTAATGAATCTAACCAGGATAGCTTGTTTGAAAACTGGATGGGTGGATGGATGGATGGTCTTTCTCAGCCAAGGATAGGGTAATACCAAAATAAATCTTCACAGTGTTGGTTTAATTCTGTGTTTCTCAACCTCATCCCTCATCCTTGGGGATGCCAGACAGTCCGCATTTTTGATCCCGGTTTCACTGTCCTTGATTGTTTGGATCAGGTATGTTGTATGTACCGTCTGGAAGACCCCCGAGGCCTGGGTTGAGAAACATGGAATTAAACCAGCAGTGTGAAGATTTATTTGGGCATTGCTCTATCCTTTTCCTCATGATGACCGACTAAGAAATGTTTTACATCAGAAAGTGCGGATTTCTTCTTTATGTATGAAATGAGATTTACAAAAGCAGCCATTTGTTTTGTGTGCTTTGGGGACGGTATACTCTTTCCTGGGCACCCTTCCAGGTGAGGATTTGGGCCACGCTTGGGCAGGGGTTGCTGTAGCTTCTTTCGTCAGTTTTGGCTTTATTGCTCACTAGACCCGGGACTTGTTGGATTGAGACACCAGCAACAAGGGTGGGGCATATGGCAGTGAGGGAACAGTGGGGGCATATGGTCTTCCAGGCACTCCCCCGTCACCCGCACTGCTCTGTGGGCATGCGGGAGAGTGTGCTGCGGCAGCCCAGAAGAGACGGGCACATCTGTCGCCTCCGCCGGCTTCCTGCTGCTGTCCTTAACGCCAGCATCATTGGGAAAAACGGTCCCCCCTAATCTTTCCTCATTATTCAACCTGGTAAGACAGTAACAAATCAATAACGGTTAGGAACGGCTTAGCTCCCACCTGTTGTAACGAGTGGCAACGTGCACCTGCCCACCAGCCAAAGTCAACAGAAAAAGGTCGGTTCGATGACTGTTTGGGTCGAACATAAAATTGCCCATTTATATATAAAGCATCCACTCAGATTGAGAATCATGACTAGAGGCCGGAGATGAACATACAAATGGGGAAGTCTCTCTCTGGTCCAGCAGCTTTAAAATACCACGAAATTCTGTCCTATTTGGATGAACTGGGTGATTATTGGAGGTTAAAGACATATCCTTGAACTCCTGTTGTAGCTGGTATTTTTTGCACAGAATAAATTAAGGTGTTTATCACTAATCTCTGTGCCGTCGGTGTGACCCACTTTCAGTTCCTGTAGAAAATAGCTGTAATCCATCGGTCAAACGATTTTAGCCACTAATAACTAACAAGTTATCCCCCCGAGTCAGGTTTTATTCGCCTGAGCATTTACGCGACTAAACAAGAAACTGTAATTGTATGACACTCCAGCTGTCACTGTAGGCTGAAAGTCTCACAACCATGTAATTCACAAAAATAAAACATTAGAAGCCCACAGAAAATCTTTCTGGATACCCAAAGGTTTCTTCCTCTTAGCCTTAATTCACCCCGCAAAAGCACAAAGTCTGCGGTGATCCCAGGAGATATCTCCTAGTTAATTTGACCCAACAGTTTCGAAAAGCTCAGCCGTAACTTCCTCCTCATTAGCGGCTTCACAAGAGCTTGTTTGGCTCCTGATTTGACGTATTTCTCGCGCGGGCAAAGATAAACCTGCGTCGTCTAATTCAGCTGCCAGGCTAGCCACTTTAGGCAACTGTTATTCTGCCAATCCAGTATTGTCCTCCTTACCAAATGTCATCTGGATTAGCTGATAAGTAGTTAGCCGGAATATCACCTTATCAGTCACACTGATATAGTAATATCATGTAGTAAGGCACAAATATAGTAATACATGCTTACTTAATGCAGTAATTAACCAGTAACAAAGTATTAGTTACGTACTGATACCACAGTTGTTCATCATTAATCCTGATGGTTCATATATCCTATGCAGGAACTGAACTACATTAGTTAATCAATCAATTAATAATTACATGCAGTTGTGATTGATTAAGGATGAACTAACACTTAGTTACTGGTTAATTAATGCATTAATTCAGCTTGTACTACCACATTATGTCCCCTCAAGTAAGGTGTTACTTCCCCATCTACTAGAGCTCTTCACAATCTGATAGGGGAGAGAGTAATGTTATTATGTTTATTATTATTAATTTAGTATTTTTTTTAAAATAAAGTACTAACATATGCTCTTAGAGGAACACTTTGCCAAAAAGAGGAGCTGTTGCTATCCCCGTCACCAATCACCCCGGCTGCAAAGTCGCAGAGACAGGAAGGACAAGCAAGCAGTCACTTCATGTCAATGGGGAAAAAGAAAATGAGAGGGAACGGTGATCATTTATACTCTTCACGTGCGGAGGCTGCTCAGCGAGGCGTGCCTTTTTGAACAGTGCCATCTTCAGTCTGCCAGTATGTATACATCAGATAAAATACGATCATATATGTGTATAAAAGAAATGCATATATAAGAACACACAATCAGGTGGAAAATTCGGGCAGATATGGCAGCTTCAGCATTAGTCCTTGTGGGCTGAATGTCCTGACAGTGTCTGTGACAGCTAAGGTTTCCAGAGTCTCAGCAGAGAAATGCCGTATGATCTGCCCTTTGGTGTTGGGGGGGGGGTGGTTTCTGTGGGGTGCAGAGTCACTGAGAAAGCAAAATGTGCACTGAAGAGTAATTGCACTGAGGCTACAAAGGGACAGTCTTTTTTTATTTTTTTATTTTTTGTGGCCACACAGCGACTTTGTCTGTCTTTCTCGGGCGAACGGACACTGTATCATTCTGAATGGTGACTCAGACGCCGTGGGCCTGTCCCACTGTATTTCTCCCTCCCCTGAAATACAACCTGGCCCTGAATTCTACATTTTTCTACCACTGTGGTCCTGTGAAATATCAGCTTACTCCAAGTGCATTTAACGGGTTTGCGTGGGTTTCTGCCGAAGAGCCAGATTGTTATCAATACAAAAATATATGAATAAGCTTCAGATTTGATCAGACCTACTATGTACGCACGGCAACTCTACTTTATTCCTCGGCATCCCAGCAGAAGTGCAGTGAAGCTTCGATAACCGCCTGTTATTCTGTAGCTTCATGTTCCCAGTACTTTTCTACCCTCTATCAGATTTTCACAGCCCGGGCAAGCTTAATTATTTATTGCTCCAAAAAAAATGAACAGAAATTGAATAATTTATCGCAAACAAATTATTAACCCATTTCAGGGTATTTTGCTGGAGTACAAGTAATACAGGGTGCCATCGCTATTTAATAATGATACGCCACCTCTGAACACACCATTTGTGGCTCCGGAAAGTTCACAGGCTTGAAACCTAGAACAAACCTGGGGTTGAATTCCTTCTAGTGTAAAACTGTTAGCTCTGCAAGTTGCTTGGGATGAAAGTATGTGGTAAGCACAGGGCTGCGATTTAATCAGTCCAGCCATCCACCGCTACCATGGAGGAGGCCTTTGGAGGAGAGGATAACAGCTGGCCTCAGCAGGGTGTGGGCAGTCAGTGTTCTCCTGGAGAAAAAGTCATGAAGCTGCAATTTCAAGAGGAGCACGTGCCCTGCCAGACAGACGGGCCAATGGGGAATCCCAATGTGAAATCTTAAGGTCCCCTACACACAAAAAGATAACAGTAATGTTTTTTTTTGGCCAGACATAGTCATGACCTTTTCTATTTGCCTTCTCCAAGGCTGTCGTGAGCCATAACCATCCCATCGCTCCCAAGTTCACATTAAAAGACACAGCACACAGCACAAAAGAACTTCAGAACTCGAGAACAAACCTCAACTGAAAAAGGCAAATTCGTTAGAATGCACACAATTCCTGTGAAGCGACACCATATCGGCTAGCTGTTACCAGCTAACACTAGCTGCCGTCACTTATAACGTTGGGGTGGCGTTGGTAGCTCAGTTGGGAGCACAAGGGCCTCATGTCTCCTGGGATGTTGGTTCATGCCATAAAATAAACTAAAACAACACACAGAAGTCGGCACAGAGGAACGACCACGTGTAAAGTTTTCCACTCATTTCCGATACTTTCACATGAATAGCCTGTGGTGCCGATGTCCTGCTGGAAAAAGAAAATGAAATCAAAACACTTTTTGCACCCTTTAAAGAGAACATAAAAAACAGAACATTCTATCCTCCTCATATTGTGTGAAAGGTAGGTACCCCAAAGCTATAGGAAATATCTCTGGTAAAACTGAGAACATTGATCAGGAAAGCAAGGACTCGTTTCGCCCAAAGCTGGAGTAGAAGTGGCTCTAATCAGTTTCTCTGCATGTTCAGTGGCCGCAGTCAACAGGAAGCCTGAGGGAGACTAGTGGCTATAGTATAGCATTCCAGCCAATACCATGTGGGACAATGGGTGTTATTCATAACAGTTGCCACTAGTTTCATAAAAGCAACGGAAGGCTTCTTAAATATTATATGCCACAAGGCCACCCACCTGCACCCCTGCCCAGCCTGCCTGTTCGCACTCGCTCCCTTTCATATTATTTAAAGTACAACGGTGTCCGTTCTAAAGTGACTCTGATAACATCCCTCCTTTGTGGCGAGCGGAGATGAGGGACGGAAAGAATAGGTGCGTAAGCCCAGGATTGCGCGGGGTCCAGCCGATCGGAGTGAATGGGAATATTATATCTGATGATCTGAGAGCAGCCTGGCGTACAAACTAACAAAGGGAGAGAAAAAGGGATGGGAAGAAAGGCTGAGTGAAATAAAAAAGGAGAACAAAGGTAGAAAGGGAAATCAGGAAACACGCTGGGAGTTTGTATAGAGTGCCACTATTATTTTTACCATTATTATTCTCTGTCAAATGTCATTAAAGGAAGAATGATCTACTTACTTTTTAACTAACTCCCTGTACAACTTTTACCATAAAGCTATCAACAGCTACAAAGAGTCTCTTTCCTCTTGCATTAACTAGTGTTTTTGCACCTAAGCAACACAGCGGTAGACGTCAGAGAGGCATATGTGTTTTGTTGTTACCAGGAAACAGCTATGACTATGGAGGTAGTGAGGGTATCTTTGTAGGGGTCTTTGAAGTATTTAAAGAAATACAAAACTCAAGCCAGGGTTTTGCTACATTTGAGGTGATTTTGGCCACTCTATGTTCTCATTCCTGTCATAGCCTACAAGGCAATTGCTATTATACAAGTTAAAATGCTAGCCATTGTGTGAGTTTTTACTGCTATACATAAAGCATAGTCTTTAACTACTGTAGCTCTACAAACATGCTAGCTACACCACTCCACTATATAATACAAAACATTATTACTAATTATTAATTATCATTTCAGGCTTATGCCTTCTTATGAGAATCAATATAAAAACAGTTCAGGGAGCTACTGAATTATATAACAGATAATATATAAATCTAATTTTCAACAGACTAGCATCTGATCCAGACTATTCTCTTTCTGGTTTACAATAATCCTGCACAGGTAACACAGAAATTATTAACTTTTGTTTTGTCACCTGACAATAATATTATGATAATTAGGCCCCAGTGTGCTGCATGAATTAAGACACTTTGAGACAACAACCTGTTTTCTTGTTATGAATACAATCTATAGTGCACATTATTTGAGTACAAACTAACCTGTGTAAAACTGCTTTCAGTTTGTTTTAGGCCTTGGGAGTATTTGCCGAGGATTAAGAAAAGTATCGGTAAGCACAAACTAATTGTTGAATGGACAAGAATACTGCTATGACAATTAATCCAAAGGCGGCACAGGAGATTTGTACACGCTATCACAAGATTAGGCTAAATAAAGTTTCTGTATTGCAGCCAAAGTTACAGCACACCAATTACACACATTGTCATCCATCGTTTTATCAGGCAGTCACACTGTATACTAAATGAATTGTTTATTTAAAGGACGCTGGATCTTGTAGAAACATCAATCTCGCTGTCGGCTAGTCTCTACTATGCCCGGCTGTATGGTCTGTGGCAGATTCCCGTCACTACTTGCTTGTCCCAGTTGGTATGTACACAATTCTGGAAATGGAACGACCTGACCAGAACACATTCCTGGTCTAAACCACTAGAACGACCTCACCAGAACACATTCCTGGTCTAAACCACTGGAACGACCTCACCAGTACACATTCCTGGTCTAAACCACTGGAACGAGCTGACCAGAACACATTCCTGGTCTAAACCACTGGAACGACCTGAGCAGAACATATTCCTGGTCTAAACCACTGGAACGACTTCACCAGTACACATTCCTGGTCTAAACCACTGGAACGACCTCACCAGTACACATTCCTGGTCTAAACCACTGGAACGACCTGACCAGAACACATTCCTGGTCTAAACCACTGGAACGACCTCACCAGAACACATTCCTGGTCTAAACCACTGGAACGACCTCACCAGTACACATTCCTGGTCTAAACTACTGGAACGAGCTGACCAGAACACATTCCTGGTCTAAACCACTGGAACGACCTGAGCAGAACACATTCCTGGTCTAAACCACTGGAACGACTTCACCAGTACACATTCCTGGTCTAAACCACTGGAACGACCTCACCAGTACACATTCCTGGTCTAAACCACTGGAACGACCTGACCAGAACACATTCCTGGTCTAAACCACTGGAACGACCTGACCAGAATACATTCCTGGTCTAAACCACTTTGCAAGGAGAAACTCATCAGCAACAGCGCAAGGTATTAAATTGACACAACCCGGTGAGAAGCCAAACATGTTTGAGAAGGTGATGTTAATTAACTTGCGCTTAGCATCTGTCAGGTGTACCAGTGCGACCCTCGCACCTCTCCTGTTGTCACCTAGTGACAGTTATACTGTTGTTCATTACACGCTCAGTTTGCATTTTTCACAATATATTTCTTGACTTAGAGATCTAAAAAACGTGCTTTTCCACCCTCTGCTCCAAATTTTTAGGTGGTCCCTTTTCGTACCTTGCAGTAATGTTAAAAAAGTTACTTCTACAGATGGAATAATGGATTAGTGCCTATTAACTGCCAATTTACCTGGAATTCCTTATGTCATCGCCTTTGGCCTGTGAAGAATGAAATACTCGAAATCCACTTTAGCTAACTGTGTTATAATCCTGGTGCAATATGGGTCATATTAATTTAGAATTGAAACTGATGTAATTGTGTTTCAAGACAAAAAAAACAGATTAGAGAATCAGAAGGCCACAGAAACCATACATGTTTTTAATAAAGGAAATTGTTTGTTTACATAAGCAGTCAAAATGCTGCTTTGTTGCACTAAAGGTTGATCAAAAGGAGTCTGGATTAAAGTTTAACAAGGACACAGAACGACGTGTCTTCAGTGGAGAGAACTTGAAAAGGAAAATGTTGCACGCCAAGAGCATATTAAATGACTTGGGAGCGAAAGAAAACGCAACGCTAGTAGCCACCAAGCGTTAGCTTGGATCAGCGATCATTAGCTATGACGGTAGCGTCTGCTGCGGCTCAACATTTTGTCAGCTCCTCTCCCCACCAAAGTTTCTATTAAATCACGAAACACAAGTCACCTGGGATTCGACACTCTAAAGGGCGTTGATTTGAATATAACAAACAAATAAGATGACACCGATGCCATATTTTTGCAGCTGCTGTTAGCTGATTAAAGACAGCTTTTTTTGTCGATTTATTTTTCATTCTCTTTACACATGCCTCTTTGCTTTCTTATGCAAACAGATTTGTTGTTTTTATCTATTTATTTTTTATTTTTATGCTTTTGGCTTTGGCTTTGATGTCTGACTTTTTTTTTTTTATGGTTCCATGTTAAAACTTGGTGCTAATTACTAGCCATGTGCTAAGAGAGCTCTTGCCAGTGTATGTTGAGGGGAAAGAAGCAGAATTTTATGTTGCGAAATGTTTAAATGAAATTAAAAAAGGGGGAAATGATTAGCTAAAAATTAGTTTTAGGTATTATTTTATCCTGAACTATTTTTCTGTTTTTTGTTAAATGTAACACTTTATATTAGGAATATCTGAAATAACCTCAAAAAAGAGAAATGGTAGTTGTCTAAAATTAGAATGTAATAACTATTTAAAAAAAACTATGACATGCCTTATTTGTACCTATTTTCGGCAAATGAATAGTTAATCACGAAACATAGTTAATCATTTATAAATTACTGTCGGAGCTTCTCATGGAAGGGCACACTGACAAAATCACATGACACACCACACAGCAGCAAATTGATTCTTGTTGGGGAGTGTCGATTTTCAGGGAACAAAATGAGAGTCAGGATGAGATAATATAATGATAGTGAACCACTGATGGACTCATGTGACTGTCGCACCTCCCACACGCACAGACTTATATCTGCATGCATATCATTAGCATGGTGTGCTGCGATACTCACTTTTACACTAAAGAATTCATTAAGTCATTACCAAAACCGGACACCGTAAGAAAAACAGCAATGTGCCTCCTAGACAGCCCTGTCTCCCCCAAGCGCCATCTAATCTCTACTCCTCCCACAGCCTCCAACCTCTACAATCTAGATTGCACCTACACACTCCAAAATAAATCTTAAATAAAACCCCAATTTCGTGTGACTTATAATCAGGCTCACCGGATCTGCGTCCTGAATGTAGAAATGTAATGTATTATTATGTTACATGGTGTGTTAAATGATTAGATGTTGATTCAAATGTTAAGCCAATTTGTGAGGGGGGTCTTCCTCATGTTGCATAGCTGTCAACATTGAACATTGAAAATAAGGGAGATTTCCCAGAATCCATCCCGAAAATAAGGTTTTTTTTTTTTTTTTTGCACGATTCTTACCGGATGTTGTGTGCCTAGCTGACTCACTCGCGCGCTTGTGTTTCAGTGATTTGTCGTGCTGCGAAACGTCGTTTTTCCCT
>JABFDZ020000042.1:20078065-20114649 GCA_019775955.2 Pollimyrus isidori
ACATACGTGAGAAACCCGGAACAAACTGGAGGGTTGACAGCTATGTCATGTTGGTGTTGGTGTTGGCGTTTGTATGTGCGGGTGTGTGTGTGTGTGTGGGGGGGGGGTGTTCCTTCCATGATAGCCAAATACTACCACATTCTCCTAATTGCTCTGTTTCCAATCTTTCAGCATCTGAGCCGCAAAGCGCTAACAGGTTCGCGGGTAATTCCGCTTGGCACTTAGCAAAGCTGTCTCCTTATCAATTTTCTATAACGCTCAGCCGATCCATCTTGCCCCACAGGCCGGTGACAGACAGGCCACCCAACCCCCGTGCCGCTCTTGACCAATTCCCCAGATGCTGAAATGCTCGGCGGGCACCGCACCTTGGCGCCCTGCCACCTCTCCTACTTCAGGCGCCTGAGGACCTGGGAGGCTGGTGAGACCCCTTGAAGAACATCGATCGGCTTACCCGAGGTTCATCCCGCTGCGATTCCACTTATTTATTTATTTACTGCCCCTGTTGTCTGCGAGCAGGGAAAACCAAGACAGAAGGCTGTCGCTTCAACCTGCCAGCTGTTAGGGGAGCGGGAATAGGTGCCAGGGAGGCTGATGGCTCCTAACAAACTGTCGGGGCAGACATTCTGAGAGGACCAGGTTCCCGGGGTAAAAATACCGGGAGACCCCTCAGACATTAGCCAGGGGACCTGGTGGGCAGTCTTATCGCAAAGGCAGCATCTGATGACTTGCTCCCGCCATGTGCACGGCGTCTGTCATGCCTTTCAATCACACGCTCCACGACGGACAGCAAACAAATAATCTTATGGGTTGTGCAGAATTTCTTAGGTTCTGATCAGGCGGTGATTGGTCACAATAGCAGAGATAAGTTGTCTTCCCCCTACACAGTTTAGACACCTGTGCCTTATACAGTATTAATAGTAGCAGCATACAAACAAACCCTTTTTTAATTAACTTTCGATTGCCTGTTGGTATTTTAATACTAATGTAATGTTTTAACAAGCCATTATAATCCTTGCCTAATGTACTAGTAACAATTAAGTACTGAAACACCAAACCCTTGGGTACACATAGATATGAAATTGGAACAGCACTCTTTTTGCCATTTGCACAGGTTCATTAGGATCTCTCTTTTCACATATCCCATCTTGCTGTTATTCGAGGCATACGTATAGTTTAGAGCCAACCTTGAGATTTAAGCACCAGGTTAGACCATATTGTTCAAGGGTCTAACAAGCATTTGACTGTTCTGCCAAGGAGGGTATTCAAACTACCAATCTTTGGATTTGAGTCACAGAGACCTAACCCATTGACCCACGCACCTATATTTTGCACTTGCTGAGAATTTTTCTTGTTTTTTAATCCAAATATCACACTATTTCCAACCCAGTTCTCATCTAAATTGGTTTTTAATCTAAGGACAAAGACAAGATTTTATCTCACAAAGAAAATATGTTTTGCTATTGTAGTGATTTTAGAGAATTGCTTTTAGTTAATTCTGAAATCAATCTAATATCTGGCTCAAACAATGATAGAAAAATCTAATTTGATAAGGGGGTAAGGAAGCCTTACGTTAATTATCAAAGATAACCTATTTGTGGAACTGGTTGAGCAATGATTAACATAGTATTAAACATACCTCAGTGATTTCTTTATTTTGATCAGTGAAAACCTTGAGATGACGTGTCTTCACTTAACTCTATTCACTTTGAACTCTCTTATTTGGCAAGGATCACTACTTTAAGGGTCTCCAAACACACACTTCCTGTTTAATAATTCAAAGCAGCTACCTCTAATCTGTTAATAACATCAAGATCGCTACACACTGTGTACTCTTTTTATAGTAAAGTATATTTTGTCCGCGCTGGACACATGGACACCCAGAAAGGAAAGGTGCTTTGTTTACTTAAAGTAATAAATTGGTTAAATAAATTAATCTTGCCTTTTGAAAACAGAATGAAAATATCTGCGCAATGAAGTTAAATTGTGAATTTCAGCAGGTGTCTGCCACACAGCTCAGTCTCCGTTATTAAAATCTTACATTTTGCATAAATGTTTATCCTTAACTGAGTTATTGATTGAAATTTCAATTTTAAAAAACCCTGCCGACTTATGAAAGGCATTTCTACAAGTGAAAAGGTTTCAGGCTGAATAACTGCCTTCCAAAGTAAATCCTGAACATTTGTTTTTGACTCATTGTCTTTTTTCGCGCATTTCGTCAGTCACCATGAAATGCCCAGTAACTCATTTTCAGTTCCTCGTTGGCCAGAATAAAGTGATGCATAATTTATTAGCTACAGTAAAGGTAGATCAATGATCTTTAGGAAACTGCTGTGTAGAAAGGCTTTTACGAGTCGTCAGAGTGTTAGGTTTCATTGCTTAACCACTGAAACAAAACGAGATCTCTCCTCTGCGAAGCTATATTGGAAAAATTGTTCAATCTTCTTTGATAAACAGCATAGCTTTGGGTCTGATTTAATTTAGTTTACGGTAATAATGCTAGACACCCCAAGATAATTGAATTACACACACACAGACATCATTAATGGAACTGGAAGAGTAGCTGAAGCAGTGAGCTTTCACTGAAACACAAGGTTGCTGTAGAAGAACACTGCTACCTTCATCACTAATAATTCAGAACCATTTTCCCTTGTTAAATTAATTGGGTTGGTTATTAAAAGTGACAAGATTAATTAAACAGACATAAATTAAAACATTAGGAATCCATCAAATGAAAGGAGAGCTTGATGGCGTATAATTAACTGCAGAACTTAGATTGTATTCTGTTCCCCTGCTCTCTGTTGGCAAGGAGACGAGGTAAATGCGCTTTTTATAAATTCTGTTAATTTATAGGAGCTTATAAGTTACGTTTGTCTGCACTGTACATGGCTTTCCTAGTCCCAGGTTTGCACTGCCTGTGATAATTGTTATTCAATTCCTCAATCAAAGCTACCTGTAGACGAAATAAATGACACAGGATGGAATGTCCTTTATCAGTCTTCCGACTGCATTCAGTCAGTGTGGGGATGCTGTCAGCCTGGAGCCTGCCCCAGGACGTACTGGGAATAATGCAGGGACACCAGTCCATCATAGGGCTTACACTCACAAGGACATTAGATACCAATTCATCTGAACTGCTTTCTCTACTCAAGCGCCACACAAGTTCGGGGCAGGAATCAAAACCACAGTCCTGAAGGTATATAGTCCACAGAGCCACTCCAACACCTGATCAAGTTTATTTTTTTTATTTATATGGTTTAAATGTAGTACATTGGAAGTATTTGAAGTTAATTATGAAACACTGGTATTATTTGAGTTACAAATAAGTGAATCGCTGGACAGAAACAACCTTTAAGCTGTTTGCGTGTGCACGAGGTGTTTGTGTTGGTGTTTTGGATGTTCTGCAGAAGGACACTCCTCTTGCCGTGCATCAATGAACATTTGCTGGGTTCACTCTCCCACTCCTCTCCTCCTGCGCAAAAGAAATGCACAAGGAAGGTTCCAGAAGCACACGGGATGGATGCCGCCACCATCCTTTTTGCCGTGTCCTTTGATTTTTCTGCCGTGAAAGTCCCACAGGAATTTCCACGTCCGCCGGGTCATCTGCTCGGAGCGAGAACCTAGGCTCCAAACACACTCAGTCAATAACGCATTTAGTACGAGAAACGAGATACTCGCTGCGTGGAAACAGGGAAATATTGACAGCATCTGATGGAAAAAGTGCCCGTCTTTGTTATCTCAGTGTTGGGACTAATTGAGGTGGCCATCCGCCCTGAGGAAAAATCCCATGCAGGAGGCTTTTGGGGACAGACTCGAGCGTGTTTTACGATTCTACATCCACCTCTGAGTCTGTGCAGGGAAGCATAATACCAGTCAGGGAGAAGACTGGTATGGTTTCTAATCAAAGTGTTTATATATAGGCCTAGTTTAATTTTATGGCGAAACGGGTGCTTTTTTAATTATTAAATTGCAAGGACGTTCAGCTACCTCTTGTGAATGAAAACCTAAACGCCGCAAAGCATAAAAAAGTGTCCCATCCAAGCGTCCTTTTAATTATTTTGGTGGCATGAAAAGTAAACACGTTTACTTGTAGATAGCTACATTTTTCACTGATGCCTGCTAAAACCTTGAATATATTTACTCAATTACAAAATAGCATTTCCTGCATTTTCAGTTTGCCCTTATATCTAGTTTTTTTCTTCCGGGCTTGAATGGACAGTTAGTGTTGGGACCCTCATTGGGACGTTCAGTATCATCACATCAAATTAAAGAAAAACAAAAACAAAAAAAAAATCATATTATTTGTTATGGTAACACTGAGTGCTTATGACATATTTGCCATAATTTTCCCTTATTCCCACTCTCCCTTTGCCCTAATTCCAGTGTGCCTTACGTGCAGGTTGTTGTGTTTAAATTATACTCATGTTTTTCTTTCGAAAATGGTTAAAGTCAGTAAACAAAGCAGCTCATCTCCGCAGTCGTTTTGCAGAGGTTAACCATCCCTGTAAGCGCATGCCAGTTTAGCATTGAATTTTCAAATTTAGAAAGTTCTACACGGCAGTTTTTTTTATTCGGTATGTTGCTTAGGTTAAATAGCTTTCAAGGTGTTTTCTCCCATGGTGAGTCTATAACACAGTGTGGAACATTCTGCTGCCAAAGCAGGCGGGGTAAAAACAAGCACCTCTAAATCAGAGACTGTTGCTATTTCAGGGAAATCTATGGGTCTCCAATTTGCCTTTTTTCCCATAAAGGATGAAGCAGCTCAGAGTACTTGAAGCCTTGTGAGATCAAGCGCTGGACTTTTTGCTGCCTCTGATCTACAACGGCATTGTAAATGGTCTCCCCAAATCTTTCCACCTGTAATCATGATAAGTTTGGTTCAAATGGAACTTTGGAGAAACCCTAAACAGAACATGGATACGTGAGGTAACATTAGGGCACCACAAAAATTCCTGTTCCCATGCTGGTGAAGGATCAATGTTCAAAGTGACTCTGGGTCCACCACTAGCCAAAGTGGCTAAAGCTGTAACGTTAGAAACCCCGTGGGACCGTCAGGCACACTTGCATGGACACCGATACCCAGTCCAAGGATCTTCTACCCCTCTTTATGGACTGCATCTCTTAGGGCTTTTCGTAGTGCCTTAATTCCCTCAGAAAGAGCCTGACTTGTTTAGCCTGACTAGGGAATTAATATGAGATGTTTAATTACAATATTAATAATGCTTAAAATATCATCAAAAAATATTCTTGAAAATATTTACAGTAAAAAGGCCGAAGACACCTACAAAGATAGATATGAAGGAAAAATTAAATGTAAAACCACAAACCAGCTGTTCCTTGCTTGTTATCAACAGGCCAGACCATCCCAAACACAGTCAACTAAACAAATTTAAATATTCATCCAAACATGCATGTAGTTGTTCAATACCTTTAATCAAAAGACTAGCTTGTGCAACATGTTCATTTGTATTTAATCTCAATGTAAATTTCTCTGACATTAATTATAGATGGGCTGTCTGTTCTTAATCCCATTCAAAACTGACATTAAGCAACGGGACCAGCTGGATAATAAAAGAGCCAGTTGTCTTGTATGTTTCTCCGCAGGATTGCATTGTTTGTTAGCTTGTTTCCTAGCAAACCTTTTAATTATCTCCACAATATGAAGCTAAAACTTGTTGCTGGGCAAAGGCTTGCTCCAGTTCAGCTCTGGCGTCAACCATCAATTAGCATAGCAAAGCCGAGATGGGTGAATGAATGGACAGTCAATCATGATAAATGCAGCTTTTTAGGGAGGAAATTGAATTCAGTATCATGGTATCTAGCACTTTTTTTTTAGAATCATTTTGTTTCATCTCTCTGCCAGCTGCTAACAGCTTGTGTGATTGGACTAGTACATCATGGCTTTCACCTCAGAAGACTGGGTGCTATTGATCCCACCCTTTAACAATTTGAGAAAGACAACTTAGTGGCAATTGCAGACTTTTTCAGTATCTCAGTATCTCATAGAAATCCGTAAAGAAAGTTTTGTACGAGGGGTTGGTAGAAATGGGGATTCTGCCGGAGAAACCTAAATTGGAGGGAAAGATGTTGCCACAGGAGATTAAGGTGCTAGTTTCAGCCGTGGGTGAGGATAAGAGCCTGAGTCCGGGCATAGATCTGGTGAGTACTCCGACAACCAAAGACGTTTCAGTGGCTCAGCGTCTCGAGGAGCTGGAGCTCGAGGTGAAGCTACAAGACAAACAGATTCAGCTCCTTCACAAACATGAGAAGGAAGTAGAGGTGAAGAAGGCTATTAAGCTTAAACAGCTGGAACCTTGTGCAGACTGAAGCATCTTAGCCTGGAGCATCTATTCCTATTGGATTGACCCCAGTGACAGTTCCCCTATCTGCTTTTGATGTGCGTAAGCTTATTAATTCGATGCCTCCGTTCCGAGAGACGGCGGCTGATTCGTGCCTTCAGTGCTTTCTATCACTTTTTTTTCAAGGCTACAGTGACCCAGGGAGATCTGGACTCCGTCCTCACGATGTAAGATGGTGGGCAAAACCCGAGCAGCTTCGGCCATTGAGCAAAGGTGGAATTATGATATTATAAAAGCTGCTGTGTTTTGGGCATATGGACTTGCTCAAGCAGCTAACCATCAAAGATTTAGATGTCATGCCAAGACCTCTACACAAACCGTTTGTGCAGTTCGCTAAGGAAAAGGGAGTCTTACTCAAGTGGATTGCTAGTAATGAAAGTATAACAACAGAGTTCATAGAATTCATTTCATTACACCAGACCAGTTGTATATTGATTGTAGTACCAGCAGCGGTACTATATTTTAATGCAATGTTTCCCAACACCGGTCCTCAGGGACCCACAGACCGTCAACATTTTTGCTCCCTCCCAGCTCCAGGTAGCAAAAACACTGCTTTAATAAAAAATCGACTCCCACATCGCAAGATTCACTGCTCCCCTCAAAGTTGATAATCAAATAATTGATATTACATTGATTTTTTTATTCTGTTTCTCTTCCCCCCCGATTCAGTTTGAGATCCCTGTTCTATTAGCAGTACTCATTGTTGGTTGGATGTGTTAACATGGGGTATATGCCTCTATGCACAATATTTACACAGCCAGACACAGTCTTGGTGTTGGTTGATATTGGATGGTTATTGATACAGTATAAGTGTGTGCTACCAACTTCCAGTTAAAGGAGCTCCTTTAATCCTATGAAATGATCTAGCAGGGATTAACGCACTTCTGGTCCCTGAACACTGGTAATGTGCTAGATTCCACTACTGATAATCTGGCTAACAAGTCTCCTTCTGCCTTCCCCGCCTGTGTAGTGACCTGCTCTGAAGCTTGCAAATTTGGCCACATGGTGGAATTATCAGATGCATTTCTAAGCCTTAGCAAAAATAACACATTTAAATGCCAACTAGTCTGGATACCAACAAACAGACAGACAGCTGGGAGGAGCCAATATGAGCCAATAGCGAATGAGAAATCTAACGATTGACATTTTAGGTAATTGATTGTGATTCTTATTCAAAGGCCAATAGCTTATAATAGGAAAAAGGGATGTTCCCATGCAGTTTTCAGCAATTAAAAATAAAATCACTAGCTGCAGAATCAGTTAGTTGAGAGAAGTGCAACCAGCTGGATTGGGTACTTATTTGGGGATGTATTCAAAATGATTCAGAAGTTCACTGTATACAGAATTAGTGAAACCTGTCGACAGTTTCAGACACTGCATTTCAAGATGCACTGTATTTGTATCCTAGCAACCACTGACAGCTGACATTTGCGAATAGCAAAATACAGAGACAACATTAAGGGAATAGTCGAGATAAAGTGATTATGAATGTGTGAACCTGTAATTTCTATTAAAATTATTATTATCTAAAAATGAAAAGTCAGTTTCAGTCTTTAGAGAAATTGCTATTACCATCATATCACATTTGCATGCATTTTTATTACATTATTTGAGCAGGCAGTTGGCAACAAACTTAACGTTGCATTATGGCATACCTGAAGTATTGCAGTAGACGTCATCTACATTACCCAGTGGGTTAGAAGAGAACTACGAAATGGCGGACACTTTGTAATGGTGATTTCAAAAACAGCCCTGAGATAAACGGCCGGAGGATGGGGAGTTGTGGGATTTTGCCGATAATTTTGGTTTGGAAAAGTTTGGGAACTTTTCTTTTGGCTTTGGTGTTAGTGTTGTTGTCCTTGGACTTTGCGTGTCTCTGTAGAGTTTTGTTTTGAGACTTTTTGCTTCGTATTTCTATGCTCAGATCTAGGTTTTGAGTGCCGCTTTAGTTTTCTGTTTTTTCTTCCAGTGTTTGGTTGGGGAGGGAGATGGAGAAGTAATCTCTGTGTTTTATATAGGGTTGTTAATTTCCCTTGTTAGTCTGGAAATAGTTTATTTGCTGTTTCAAAGTCACTCGCAGCAGTAGTTCTTGAGGTAAGCCTGGTTATTTGTCTAGCCTTTCTTGTGTTACAATCCAGTATCCTTAAACATACAAGGCTCGTAACGCTTCTGCTCTGATTACTTGTAGAAGCCAAAAGGCTTAGATAAGTCTGGTCAATTCTGAAATGATTTCTGAGGTGAGTTATACAGCAGTGGATTTTCACAGTGTTGCTCCTGCATCCTCAGGCGACAGGATTTGCATGTAAAATCAACATGTTAGTTAAAACTGCATGCATGGACGAAAACACAGACACCATCTCTTTAAAAAGGCTTAGCGCCACTGGCATGGCCCCAGACAATTAGGCGGTTTCCTGGTTTCTTTGCTGTCAATCCTTCCTGTCGAACTGTGGCTGAAAATCCCGTCAAACCTATCAAAACAGATAAACAGCACCAGAAAAAAAAAAAAAAAAAATCAATTCAAATTTTCCTCTTAAACAGATTAAAAAATAATTCCTAATAATTCCCAAAAGGAAATCAAATACGTTTCCATTTTAATGGATTAATCATTTTTGAAATGCAAAATATTCTTAATAGGAACGAACTATTAATCTACTAAAACACAAATGGCACTTTTTTGTTTCCCTTTGGGTCCCTCAAACTCCAACATAACCGAAATGTAAAACTTCAGCTGTGATTACTGTGAAAAACAGAAAATTCATTGAAAAGCATGTAGAGCACGTTTGCTTATACTAAATGGGGTAGTTGATATTACATCACAAACTGGGACTTTATATATCAGCACTGACAGGCTCTCTGACAAGCCAGCAATATTATGTTAGGCTTTTTTTGGAAGGGGGGGGGGGGTGACTGAATAAAGTGGTTCTGAACTAGCAACTTCAAAAGGAGATCAAAGTGGATTCTTTTTGGGAAGACTTGAAAACAGGCCCAAATATCTACAGTTCATGGTTTAATTGAAAACACTATTCAAGGGCTCTTTCAGCAAACAATGTGAATTGAAGGGTGTAAACGAATAAAGAAGTTCACTACTCATCATTTCCGAAAACATGCCCATTTGCTGTAACATTTCAAAGATTTCATCTATAAAAGCAGGCAGTGGATTGTGTCAACTAAGAAAATTACATAAAAGCTTCTTCCATTTATTTCTCAGAGTGTAAAATTATTCACAGCTATTTAATTTTAGAGAGAGAAAAAACATGCAGAGTAATTCCTATAATTCTGGTTATGCTTCTGTCTTTAACCAATCACTGTGTTGCTGCCTTTTTAACTGAAGTTTTTTCAAAGCTTCTGAAGCTGACAGGAATACGGAGATCTCAAATGTTAATTTTGTAGTTTCCATGGATCCCGTGGAAAGAGTGGTACTGGAAGAAGCTTGATCAAATCCAGTGCACGGTCAACAGAATATGCCAGTCCATCAATGAGTCTATCTTGATCTGAGGGGAGGGGTCAGTTCCAATGCTGTCAAGGACACGGTTGAGTCTTGGGACAACAACAACATTTTTGTGGGCAGAAGGGAGCAGGTGTCAATCGAGTTTGAAGTGATGGTCAACAAAGGACAGAGCTGGTGATGAAACCGGAATGTAATATTGAAGAGCGGACAGCTGTTGAATCTCATCTGCATAAGCACTTGGAAAAACAGCTGTGAGTGGTTTCAAAAACTGCCTCAGGGAACAGATTTGTGCCGCCGTACAACTTTGTAGAAACTTTTGAGCGAAAACTTCAGAATGAGAAGTGTTTTTTTTATTATTTAACCTGACAAGGACATATTCACCTTTTGAACTTCCATCTGATGCCAACATCCCACCTATAGAGGGCGCACTACTTCTTTAACCTGAATCTTCTAGGCATTCTTCCACCTAATTCAAGGGTACAATAAAACATACCGTCTTGATTATTTGTGGGTAGGTAAGTAGTCGGGGAAGCGCAGGAGAACTAAAAATGGACATCAAAACATGAAGAAATAGATAGATGTGTTATGTGATGGTGGCATAAAAATGACTTTGCATATAAAAATTGATGTATGTCTACATTGAGTAGATGTGCGTCTATGCATCGATTCCATGTCCATTTATTGAGAGCAACAAAACACAATCCAAAGCTCAGAAGCGAGAAGACAGGCAGAGGTCAAACCAAGTGCAAAGGAAAATAGTGAGACCAAATCACTAGATATATTTGAAATTGGATAACATGGACAAAAAGTCAAAATCTGTGTCAAAATCAGGAGCGCCACAGAAGTCAAAATGACACCAGGAAACAGAGACTCACGATATCTTGCAGTCTGTAACTGGGCACAACTGTATTTAAGGTACATGGAGCCAGTGATCAGCCGCAATTAATTTACCAGATCTTTGGAAACTGTAGGCTTGACTCTGGATCTGGGGGCTGTCGGGTTGCTGGACATAACGACATGCGGTCATGTGCAGGACATGACAGATCATCTAACGGAAGATTTTAATACTTGGGAGAAGATGATGTCTGTGACTCATTGTATTGTTCCTCATTCATTCTAAGCTGGGGAACTGACATATTTCGGTGGAAGAGTTAAAAGACTTGAATGCAAATTCCAATCGCTGAACGTGCAATCTATGATTCTACAACAGATAAAACCGGTTAAATCAGGTTAAAAAAAAAAAACATGGTAAATGTCATGTGTTGACCATGTATTTTATCTCAGGAACTGGATGAATCAGATTAAATAATTTTGCTAAAAAAGATAAAATGTTTCTGCAGTAATAGGGGATTGTGAAGCATTAAAGTGAATTAAGCCAACGTCAAATGATGGGTAGACAGGGGCACAGTACAGACGGTTTAACCCACTAATACTGCAGCCGATCATCTTGTCATGTCCAGCGATCACGTAACAGCAGGTGTTGCAATGATATTTTTTTATGTATTCATGCCTGAGAGTGTTGGGCAGGTGTATCTAAGCGACTTCCAATGATGTCAGACTGTGCTGTTAGCTTAATCACAGGGTCGGCTCCAGTCCCAGGGCTTTTGCCTAATTATCTGTATGATTTCTATAAGCGTGGGCGTTATTGATCACTTCCTCAGACTTCTGTGTAATTTAGCAACCTACCCTTCACCCCCAGCCCATATTTCAATAGTCACAGTAAAGGGAAGTTTATGACTCTCTCCAGGAAACCTTAAAGCATGTGCTAATTACTACAGAGGCCAGTTTGGGGGAGGGGGGTCTAATTTAACACTCTCTCCGGCTAAATATAAATTAGAAATTGAAAAAAAGCATAATAATTAATGACAGGCTACAGGTTAATGCTTTCACAGCACAAAGTGCAAGGACCATAGGAGAAATTAGAGCTCATTTTTTAATGCTGTTTGAAAAAAAATAAATCTTCTTCAAAAAGAAATCTTTTTGACCACAAGTTGGTGATGAACAGTTCTGAAAGCTGGGTGGTGCTTGAAGCACATTTGAGAATTTTAATTTCGGATGACTTGTTGATGTACTTAATGATATCCAAGTACGTCCTATGGCAGGAATTTGGGTGACATACCAGAATTAATGAGCAGAGTTCAGAGAAAATGTGAGCAGGCCCATTGGCACACACACATACACAAGTTTGTAATTATATCTTTGTGGGGACTCTTTATTTATTTATATGGGAAAAACTATAATCCCAACATGAAGACCTTATAGCCCTACCCATCCCTAACCTTAACCATACTGTAAGTAACCAAACAAAATATAAAGCTTATGGCATTTTAAGTTTTTTGATTGTATTCACAGATCTTTGTAGGGATCTGAAAAATGGTCCCCGCAACATCAAAAAACAAGTTTTTATCACATTGTGGGCTACGTTAGGTCCCCACCATGTAATATAAACATAATCCACACGTACACAGTAGACATATTAATGTCAGCATGTTGTCTAGTTTTTGTCGATTTATTGCACTGTTTCATACTATTTTGGATTAGCTGTGCTGTTTTTCACTGTCTTGTATTGTTTTACACTGTCTTGTATAGTTCTGTACTGTCTGTATTGTTTTGAGTCATCTGTATTGTCTTAAACTGTCTTTAGTCTCTTTGTGTGGGTGAATGTCTAAGCGATTCTGCTGCACATGGCCAATAAAGATCTATATAGAATCTATATATTATCTATATATCACATATATTAAATATCATACACATATTAGCAGATCAGGGAGCAAATGCTACCAGACACTTGATCTTGGAGCCGACACCTTACTATGGTGGAGGAGTTTGCATGTTCCAATGATCTCAGGAGCTAAGTCGCCCAGGGCTTTATGCCCCTGGTAGGGTCTCCCAAGGCAAACAAGTCCTGGGTGAGGAACCAGACAAAGTGAGGCTCATCAGATCCCTTATGATGAGAAATAACATGGATACACGTTTCCCCTCACCCTGGATGCAGGTCACCAGACTCGATGCCAAGTGCCTGGTGGCCAGGCCTGCACCCATGGGGCCTGGTCGGGCAGAGCCTGAAGAATGCACATGAGTCCCCCCTCCTCTGTAGGAGGAGCCAAAGGGATGGTGCAGTGCAAGTTGGGCAGTGGCCGAAGGCAGGGACCTTGGTGGTCCGATGCTCAGCTGCAGAAGCTAGCTCTAGGGACATGGAATGTCACCTCTCTGGAGTGGAAGGAGCCTGAGCTGGTGTGTGAGGTTGTGAGGTTCCGACTAGATATAGTCGGGCTCGACGCACGGCTTGGGCTTTCGAACCAGTCTGCTTACAGGGAGAGGTGCGAAGCAAGGGTGGGCATACTTATTGCCCCCTAGCTGGGCACCTGTGCATTGGGGTTTACAGCAGTAGACTAGAGGTTAACCTCCCTTTGCTTTCGGGTGGGGGTACGGGTCCTGACTGTTGTTTGTCAAACAGCAGTTCAGAATACCCACCCTTTTTAGAGTCTTTGGAAGGGGTGTTGGAGAGCGCTCTTCCTGGGGACTCTTTTGTTCTGCTGGGGAACTTCAATGCTCACATGGGCAATGACAGTGAGACCTGGAGGGGGTTGATTGGACACCCTAGGCCGCAGTTCAATGATTGACTTTGTGATTGTGTCACTCGGACTTGCGCCCACATATATTGGACACTTGTGTGAGGAGAGGGACGTGGTGGGTTGGCTCCGCTGGTAAGCCGGTCAGGCCTGGCAGGCCCAAGGGTATAGTGAGGTTCTGCTGGGAACTTCTGGTGGAATCCCCTGTCAGAAGGTGTTTCAAATCCTATCTCCAGCAGAACATCGCCCATGTCCTGGGGGAGGCAGGGGACATTGAGTCTGAATGGGCCCTATTCCGTGTCTGTATTGTGGAGGCAACTGACTGGAGCTGAGGCCATAAGGTGGGCTGTGCCTGTTACGGCAACAATCTCTGAACTTGCTGGTAGACACTGGCAGTGAGGGATACAGTGAAGCTGAAGAAGGAGTACTATCGGGTCTTTTTAGCCAATGGGACACTTGAGGCAGCTGATTATTACCGGTGGGCCAAGCGGAACGCGGGTATGGGAGGAGTTTGTTGAGACCATGGAAAACAACTTTCGGACAGCTTTGAGGAGATTCTGGTACACCATCCGGCAGCTTAGGCTGGGAAAGCGGTCCAGCATCAACACTGTTTATGGTGTTGATGGGGCACTGCTGATCTCAGTCTGGAATGTTGTGGGTCGATGGAGGGAATACTTCGAAGACCTCCTTCAATCCCACCAACACGACTTCCAGTGAGGAAGCTCTGGGGACTTGGGGGTGGACTCCCAAATCTCTGGGGCAGAGAGCACTGAGGTGGTTAAAAAGCCCAGGGGGTCGATGAGATCTGCCTGAAGCTCCTCCATCCTCTGGATGTTGCAGGGCAGTCCTGGTTGACATGCATCTGGTTGGCAGACCAGGGTGGTGGTCCCCCTCTTCAAGAAGGGGAACCAGAGGGTGTGTTCCAACTATAGTGGATCACACTTTTCAGCCTCCCTGGTAAGGTGTATTTGGGGGTACTGGAGAGGAAAGTCTGCCAGATTGTTGAACCTCAGATTCAGGGAAAGCAGTGTGGTTCTCACCCTGGCCATGGAACAGTGGATCAACTCTATACTCTCAGAAGGGTCCTGGAGGGTGCGTGGGAATTTGCCCAACCTTGCATGGCTTTGTAGACTTGGAGAAAGCATTCAACTATGTCCCTCGGGGAGTCCTGAGGGAAGTGCTCCAGGAATGTGGGGTGTTGGGCTTCCTTATAAGGGCTGTTCGGTCCCCGTATAACTGGTCTCAGAACTTGGTCCGCATTGTCGGCAGAAAGTTGGATTCTTTTCTGATGAGGATTGGACTCTAGAGCTGTCCTTTTTCATCAATTCTGTTCATAACTTTTATGGACAGAATTTCAAAACACAGCCAGGGCATTGAGAGTGTCCAGTTTGGTGACCTCAGAATTAGGTGTCTGCTTTTTGCAGATGATGATGTTCTGTTGGCCTCATCAGACCGTGACCTTCGGCTGTCACTGGAGCAGTTTGTAGCCAAGTGCGAAGCGGCTGGGATGAAAATCAGCACCTCCAAATTCGAGACGATGGTCCTCAGCTGGAAAAGGGTAGAATGCTCTCTCCAGGTCAGGAAGGGAGTCCTTCCCCAAGTGGAGGAGTTTAAGTATGTCAGGGTCTTTTTCATGAGTGAGGGAAGTATGGAACAGGAGATTGACAGGCGGATCGGTATGACGTCAGCAGTGATGAGGGTGCTGCGTCTGTCATGGTGAAGAAGGAGCTCAGCCAAAAGGCAAAGCTCTCAATTTACCATTCAATCTACATTCCTACCCTCACCTATGGTCATAAGCTGTGGGTAGTGACCAAAAGAATGAGGTCACAAATTCAAGTGGCCGAAATGAGTATCCTCTGAAGGGTGGCTGGGCTCTCCCTTAGAGATAGGGTGAGAAGATCAGTCATTCTGGAGGGACTCAGAGTAGAGCCATTGCTCCTCCGTATCGAGAGGTGCCAGATGAGGTGGCTCGGGCATCTGGTCAGGATGCCTCCTAGACGCCTCCCTAGTGAGGTGTTTCAGGTATGTCCCACTGGGACGCGTCCCTGGGGACGACCCTGGACATGCTGGAGAGACTATGCCTCTCGGCTGGCCTGGGAACGCCTCGGGGGTTCCCCCGGAGAAGCTGGACGGAGAAGTCTGACCCATGTGCATTCTTCCCTGCTAAGGCTTCTGCCCCTGCGACCCGACCTGGAAAAGTGGTAAGAGATGGATGGATCGATATACAGTGGTTCTCAAACTTAATACTTTCTGGACTCCAGATCAAATCTTAAAAAGTTCAAGATCTGATAGAATTTTTCCCATAAGAAATAATGGAAAACCAATTAATTGGTTCCCGGGCCCCCCAAAATTACACCTAAATATGTTTTTTTTTAGCATTTAAACAGAAAATGAACAGGATAGAACAAGAAGAGCATTTTTTTTGTAATGGCTTCCAAAACGATAAAGATCTCATCCCAAAATTACCCTTGTCCTGCCCAGATCCACTCCTTCCGTGTGTCACACCCCCTCGTAAACCTCGTGTGGGATCCACATGTGATCAGCTGGTTGTTGTCATTTGTCCTTTGTATTAAGTCTGCGTTTCAGTTTGTTTCCCCAGTCCGGTCATTGGGTGCGTTTCACTTATTTACAGCGCTGGCTTAAAGCAACGCATTCTGATCCTGATGCAATAAATTATGGTTAGATGCATTGCGACCTCTCCCCTGGCTGCACAAACTGGAACCACCTCCGTGACGACACACCTTTGCCCTTATTAGCTGAAGAGTTTAGTTACACGCATAACGTTTCTATCCCAGGCAGTTCCGATGCCTAATCTGTTATTTCTCCTGAATATCACATAAAGCAGTTAGAACAGCTTTTCAGTTAATTTACCTGGTTAAGTAAAGTTTAAATAAATGACATAAATGCTGTAATAGTACACATAAGTTGGTGGTTTATTTATTGTTAGTTACTGTAATGTTGCACTGCTTTATTTGGTTAATCATCCAGTCTGTGAAGAAGGAATTCAAGTAAGAATTGCATTGTAGTATGACTCATTTCCTGGCGCATACAATTTATGTTAGGTTGACGTTCACCGTTTGACCTCTGATATTCAGATTGGGTTCTGTCTCAAACTGGTTTGTTCGACTTTCAGGAAATTCGAGTTCTAGTGAGTTCGAGAACCGAGGTACCACTGTATAAATATTTTTTTTAATCAGTAAAGAATAAAAATGAGACATATTCAGTTTTCAGTGAGCAGTGCCAAAATTCTGAATTTATCAACTGTGACCCATTCCATTCATGAATTGGAATTGGAATTCAAATGACTGGAAGATGAATGTAATTTATTTCAGTTCAAATAGATTCAATGGAAACACAACAGAACGTCATTTAACCTAGCAAAACATAAACAATATACATATATACTAAATACTTTAACTTTTAGCCTGTCAATGTGCAGTTAGTTTATGTTAGGCCTTTAGGTCCTTTTCCATGGGCACGGATTTGTTATTTTTGCATACTGAAGTGTTTATGTATACAGATGCCCCTCTACTTACAAACTTTCAGACATACAAACGAAGAGGACTGCTAGTTGAAATTGTGTTACATGGGCTCCTGTTTCCTGTCCACAACATAATTTCTTTTATCCTGTGCGCCACTTCCACTTAGTACGACTTCTGGCCCCTACTCCCGCCGCGCAGCGGTGTAGCGTGCGTACTCACAACATCCCAGTTCTGTGTGCTTGCGTACACCCTTAAAATAATGTTGCATAACGACTGATGAACATTTCAAGTTATGAACGGCCATTCAGAACGTAACTCATTTGTAAGTAGAAGAGTGTCTGTAGTTTTACCGGTAGGCTTTTATTTATTTATAAATGGATTATTTATTCATTAAAAGCAAATCATTTACATGGCAGAAAGGACAACTTTTCATAGCAAATGCAATTGTGCTTTATTCCCTTACATTTACATTTAATCAGCAAAAAATTTTCAAAGGTTTAATCATTTACATTGCAATGAGATGGACGGGAACTTTTTTTCCTGTTATACTGAAGATTCTCTTCACAGGTGGAGAAAATGCTGATATATATAGTAAGTTTTTTTTTGGTTTTGTTTCATTTCCAGTAAGTCAAAGCATCCTCTGCTGAACATAGTTGATTGAGGTATACGGTGATATTATGTGAAGCTTTGGCGATAGATGAGGGGCTAGTTTGACTTATGATATAGGGATGTTTATTTGGTTGGGCACTGCAGTCATTGCAGCCAGCACTAACTTTGTGGGGAGACACTCTACTTTTCCTATTAGAGGATCCACCATGGTACACTAAATGACAGTTAAATTACTAATTCTATAGACAACGCTTCAAATTTTGCATCCTTTAATTCCGGATTACATGACATTCTTATAACAAAGACACAGCATATGCTATGTATGTAATACATTTCTGTATGATTCATATTGAAATATTAAGTAATGTTAAAAACTGCACCTACGGCGTGTGTAGGGATTTATATGAATTCAGTTTCATTTTAATTCTACTTCCTTACATTTGACTTGGAATTGCAATTATGCGTCATGTTTTTAACTGCAATTCAAATTCAGTTCAGATTCACTGTCTAAATTAGAATTTCTGGGCAGTTCTCAATTCAATTCTGAACTGTCACACCCCTGACCGGCGGAAGAGAGTGGGGGTGCGGTAACCCAAACGAAAGACACGTCCAATGTGCCGAGAGGCAGATGAAAGGCGACTCGTTTGGATGGAGCCGTAGTCATTTAATATTTTCAAAAACAGCTTCACTTTCGATGAACAGGAGTCTGGTTCTTCTTCTGCGGATAGCACTTAGAAGTCAGGTTTGTACTAGACTTCAGCTTAGATGAAAGCGCAGCCGAATGCAGGTAAGTTTGTTGTTTTTTTTTTCCTTCCCTCCCGCATGACTCCAGGAAAACAGCGCAGCAGCGGCGCTCTAAAACTTCCTAGATTGTGTTCCCTTCAAGTTTCAATCAAAACGGAAAGGTAAAGGAAAGTAAAAACGCCTTGTACAGCCATGTGTGCATGATTGATAGGGCTGCTCACCAGGGGTATCAAGATGAGAATTTCTCACCCAGCCATGCCTATCACTCTGGATGAAATGTATTAGATTTTGGACATGTCATTTCGCTTTACAGACCGACGTCTGATATGCATTAAAGTTATGTTATACAACATACAACCTACACAAATGGAACATGGTACAAACGCTAAGGACAAAGCCGTTAATGAGTCAGGCTGATGAATAAAAAAAAAAAGTTTTTGTCCCAGCTTTTAATCAAGTGGCTTTGATGTTTACTGCACCGCAAATCTACTCCAATTAGCATATCTTCGCTCCCATTAGTATTCCCATGAGAATATTTATGTCTTGTTTCCCTGCAGATGACGGTCCACAGTTCCGCATGACAACTCTAGCGGGCATATAGCCGTTGTCATAAACACGCATTAAGGATTTACGTTAGAAAAAGGGTACTCCATCCCCAAAGCCTTACATCTACAATGGACAATTAATTTCATCGTAGGTTTGTCTCTCAATACACGACTTCCTATCAATGTGAGGGTGTAATGCTACCAACTGGCATTCACACTACTGATTTCACACACAGAGGTAACGTGCTTCGAAGGACAGTGGTGTTCACCCTGGCGACAGCAGACGTCAATGTGCAGTGATGAAACGGGAAACCCAGCTGTGTAATCCCTCCCCCCTCCCCGAAGGAACACAAGCCATTTTTTATTCACCGGGTCTCCTAACCAGTCAACTAATACAGGGCAGCTGGGTGTAACCCTTTGTCCTTCCTATAAGGATCATGTAGCTTTCAAACCACTTTACTGTATATTGTAAATATCACAATATGTGAATGTATGAATACTGTAGAGACCAATAACAGACTGACAACAAAAAAAGGAATATGGAATGCATCTGCCAACTGTTGACAGGGAGATTACAAAAAGATACTAGTGATTTACGTGCATCAGTCCATCTCCGCTGAACTCCAACATAGATCCTTACAGATGCATCCCTGGTGATGTCAGAAGGTGAAATCGCTCATTAAATAATTCATATTTAGGCACGCCAGGCATCATCTTGTGATTTCAGTTGGAAGTTACTGTCACGCAATCAACGTATTTTAAATCTGCAATCCACGTGAGAACCATAGGTGTTGAGCAGAAGGAGACTGTGATGAGATCCAGTTTGCCAGGGGCAAAGTTACCCAGAGTCAATGGTAGGGTCCTGATCTTACGCTAATTGTCAAGACCCATATGTGAATAAGGAAGAATGAATGCAAAAGAAGATTGAAATCACTAATTGAAGCTCACCACTGAGAAGCGAGACAGCCTCCTGTTCCATCTGGCTGGAAAATATTTATACTCTAACATCCAGGTGGCTTGATAAATTCAGTCCATTTGATCACTTTAATTTCCCTGTTCATAAATCCTGCCGTAAAGTCTCTCACCTAACTAAGAATCGCAGTAAATTTTGGAATGATGCGCAAATATTTTTACGGCATGGCGCTAGTTAACTAACTTAAGTATATTTTTTAAAAGGGCGGAGGCTGGAAAGTTCATTATTGAACAAGACAAACGACTTCCAGTGAGCCCCCCTCCTTCCTTTTTGACGCTCCAAATGCGCCAGGGAAAATAATCTTAGTCGAGCACCTGTCGCTTCGTCAAAGGACTCACCCCACTCAGCACCCGGCTTAATTGCCTCAAAAGAAGCGCTGCAGTTTCACTCTGTAACCATGCCACCACCTGTAATCTCCACTTGTTCGCCGCTCGCTCTCATATTGTGACTCCCCCCTAACACCTTAGCTTTAATGTTGTGTAATCTCTATGTTTCCAGTATGTTCTATTTCCAGGTGCCTTGAGTGACAACCACACACCCCCTGACCGTGGGATAGTTGTAGCTTTGTCATCTCATTGGCTCACAGGGACAGGAATTCAAATCTCCCTGGAGCGCCGAAGGCAAGTATCCAGCTGCCTGTCTCAGCTCTCTCATGCCAGGATGCAAAATCCCACACTGTTGAACTGTCGCAACTTTTTGTCCATTCAACATTAATCTGCTGAACACCAAGAACCATTTTTTTTCATTTGGCCCATACCTTTTGTCTGATTGGTTACTTTGGAGCCAATGGCTCTGGAGAATCTGGATTTTATTTCTGAAGTGAAACATCTTTTGATCTTTACCTCACGACGCGCTTGCCTAGCAAACGCAAGCGTAGGAGTTGACGCGGCATCTTTCGGACATACAGACCCTTGCCCCGTAATGGAAAATGCTGAAACGAGAATCTTCCAAAAAGCCACCGTTGGTGCACTTTCTGAGCAGAGTGACGGCTTGCCAGAGTTTGACAAACGAGTGACGTGTATGCGCTGAAACGGACCGGCTGAAGCATTTTAACCTCTTTCACCATCCCAGTTACTTTTTATAGCTTTGTGAAGGTGACCCTGATTTTGTTTTCGGCTTCTCAGCTGGAATATCAGGGTGCGTGGGGAGAGAGCAGGAGGTGGGGAGCGTTTTTTTTTTTTTCCAGATTTGCCCAGGTAGAAGAAAAACTAAACCAGTGTCATTTTTTGAAGTCACAGAGCGCAGTCAGTTTTAACCAGAGCTGTGCTTGGTTCTCCACACGACACCTGAGACCTTGACGTAGCTCAGAAGCTCATATCCTTAAACGCTACAAAGGTGTATCCATTAATATTTAATTCCTTCCGTGACAGAATACTTTCCTATTATTACCTGCAGTGTGTTTCCACGATGGCATTTTCCATCCTGTAAGTTCATCCCTTCATTTTCAGTAGCTCCTCCACATACAGAGGCGTAGCCTTAGCACTCTGTAGCCCTGTAGACTCACACCTTCTGCCCTGGTTCTGCATGTGTAGTTAGGGGCAATTCCAGGGGCAATTTGTTTAAGGTGGGAGAGCATAATTGTAGCCAATCATATTTTTTGACTTGCTTTGTGACAGGGGTTGAGGAAAAGTAGGGGCCAGTCGGCTTTTAGTTCTGGCCAGTACCCTTGTGGCCCCACCCCTGTGATTGGAGTTTGCATGCAGTTCCTGCAACGGTTTGCCTTCTGACGCCCCGATATCCCCTCCCGGGTCTCTCCTGCCTCGTGCCCTGAGATGGTTCCTCAAGACTGTACTTCATAAACGCCTGTGGATGATTGATGGATTTGGCTACATGCTGCTTTCAGGTAGCAGCTGGCCACTCCTTGAGTAAGATTTCCGCTGATGTACTATAATTAAGCCTGACATGTGCTTCACGGCACATATCGAGGGTTAAAAATTTAAAGGCAAGGATGCCAATGGGGGAAGGGGTTACAGGCAGGGAATAATCAAACTAGGCCAGACCGAATGGACTTCGTTTTGAATCAGAAGCTCCAATCTCCCCAATCCAATCTATTATTAAGTCCTCTCAGAGACTGCCTAAATATACTTACCTCGTGGGGCATGCGAAAGATGCAACAGGTCATGATGTGTTCATTCCCTTCGTCATTCTGCCATTAATAAAAGTTTCTCCTTCCTTCACAGGCTTTTCATGGGCTGTCGGCCGTAATCCTACAGCACGTGGGTGGGAATGGGGGGGGGGTTCATGTGACCGGCGTGCCTTCGGTGGGCCGCCAGGGAAGCACTCCCACACACCTGTGTGCCCGCTGGGCACGAGCAACGCTCTCCAGCGCCAGGCCGTGGGACTCAGACACGGGAAGGAGGAAATAAAGGAGAATGGAGACTAATTAAAAGGAGAAGGTCCAGCTCCTTCGGCCCTTGGGCAGCCAGGTGAGGTTTGGGGGTGAAGCTCTAGTCGGTAGAAAAAAAGAAAAACGTTAAAAACATGACCCCAAAGACTCCTTCCGTGTTTCCTCGGCCTGACCAGCTGCCGACGATGGCTGGGGGGGAGCTTTAGAGTCCTCATGGCGTCCCTGGGGCGTGTGGCTGCCTTCGCCGTCATCTGCTTCCGTGAGACGTCTCCGGCAGTGGGGGCCTCTGGCGGGGGGCAGCCTCCTGTCCGACATTGCCGAGAAAGGTACTCGTGAGCTCTCAAAAGCATGGGAGTGAATTAAAATCACAGTGTCTGCTGTGTTTTTCTTTTGGGGGGGGGTGGCTGGGGGGCATGTTATACCCTTCCCAACCACCTGCATATTCAAAGATGCCAGATTCGACGACACCCCAGGAAATGTGCCTCGACAGCATCGCGGTGGCTGGAAGGGGGCGGCTGTGAGGGCAGAGCAGCTGGATTTCTTACCGGTGGGTCAGAGGTTTGACTCCCCCACCCCCACCCCAGTCCCTCTGAGCATGGCATGCACTCGACCCTCAGCTACTTACGTAAATATCCAGCAGCACTGAGATCACCTCCCTGGCCCTTTGCCGTCTGTTTACAGAGTGGTGGTAACAAGGAGTGTCTTGTAATCTATCACTTGTAAAGGGTGAAGAGTGAGGGAGGGGTGCCTGGAAAGTCATTTATGCATATTCATAAGAGCCCCCCCCCCTTCCCCCACAATGGACACCCAATACATAGGGGGCAGGTGAGGGGGTCACGGTGACACACCATTTGATACGGTTTGGCAGCCACAGTCAAGGTGAGACAGCGGACTATGATGATAAAGTGCCTTGGACTGACTCCAGATGGTGGTAGGCTCGAATCCCAGGTGAGGGACACCGCAGCATAGGTATGTACTTACCAGTGACTGCCTGGGAGAGGGTTTTGCCGTATGCGTGGCTGGTGTGGGGGTCTCTGAGTCGCAGAAGTCGCCCCCTAGTAGTCGTGTCTGTCAGGCAAACAAGTAATCCGGCATTTAATTGGGGATGCGCATTGGTGAGCGTGCTCTGCCCCCGCGAGAGCGGTGCCGGAGGTTCCGGCTCATCAAGCACCCACCCTCTCTGTGCCACAGAATTCAAAGAGGCTGTTTCCCAGCAGCCGTGTTGGGAATGCCAGGGGGGAGGGGGGTAAGCAAATCAAGCCGGGGCTCTTGGTGAGGAGGGGTGAGAACACACTGTACCAATGGGCATGCAGGAGGCCTGACTGTCTGCTGGCACTAGGCAACCTGTAGCTGAGAGGCGATTCTGGGATTTTTTTAAGATGAGGGCGGCATAATTGGGGCCATAATTTATATAGTCCCTGTGGCCCCGCCCACTGCAGCTAGAGCTAAAATGCCCAATGAGAGGATTATGCAAGTGCATAAATTCTGGAAACGGATTATAAAGGACAAAAACAGAAACCTAGGTTGTTTATAACAAAACTGCCAAGGTGACGAGTCCGCGGCACCGGCTCAGCTGACCCACGGCTCGCAAGCTTCCCGCTTTAAATAATTAATCACCCGAGTTGCTTCGCCCCATCGCCTGCCATCGCAGACGCACTTAGCACTCAGATCCATCATGTCCCCCCGCCTCCCGCCTTCTCCCCCCTGTGGCCACGCCATACCCACCCCCTCAGATGTGCCTCTATCAGCCGATGATGCTTCCTGTTAGGCGAAGAACCTGTTTGATTACCGGAAATTACATATCTGAGAAAGAAGCCTTTTAAACTGAATTAGGAGACTGAATCTGAATAAGACTAGAAAATACCTTCGCATTTTATTTTAAGTCATCCATATGCTATTTCTTTGATGGTGGGGGTGGACTGAATTTCACTGTAATTTATATATGAATCAACAAATGCTTATCATTGCAGTGGTGCTGCGGTTAGCACTGTTGCCTCAGAACACGGTTTCAGTGTCCTGCCATGGGTTGACACTGGGGATTTTTTTCAGTTCTGTTGATTCGCATACAAGAACTCATTTTTTCTTTAATATTTTAATACAATGAACAACTTTATGTTATTAATATTTTTAAACTGGCAGATACAGATGAAAAATGCATACCAAAAAATCTTTAATTAGGCTACTATATACAAACATAAATAACGTACTGTTATACCTCGTTTGTCCGTCTTGTTTTAAGCGTTTTTGAGTCATTTGCAATACAGTTTGAATGTATACGCAAGTGGCGAATGCTTAAAATGCCCCACAGTTTTTTATTCACTTGCACTTCGTCGTGATAGCAGCCTGTCGTATCACGAAGTTTAGGGAGTTCGCAAAACAGCCCAAGCTAATCATCCAAATCATCCATTGCTTTGTTCGTAGCGCTCGCGTTGTCTCGCACAATTGCGTGCGCTTTGGTTGGGATTTTCCACTAAGCGCTACTCGCACTTCTCTAAACTTGCTTTTACAAAGATTGCAAATCGCTGTGCTACAAGTTGCGGTTACAAGCGTAAAGTACCTTTAATTTTAATTTCAGATATCTAAAAGGAAATGACCATTTTAGATATCCATAATGTAATTTCGAATATCCGAAATTAAATTTTGACTAGTAACAATTGTATTGTAGATATCTGAAATAGGAGTTTTTCCTAATAAGAATTCAATTGCAGATTCTGGATATCTGAAATATAATTGTGTATATCTGGAATTAAAAGCCCAATAGACATGAATGGTAAAGGTGACGTAATTTCTCCTAAGAAGAATGACGATGTGGATATCTGAAATGACAATTGAGGCTAGGAAGAATGCCATTGTGGATATCTGAAATGCTCTTTTTGACTAGCAAGAATGCGATTTTGACTAGGAGCTATTGTGAATCTAAAATGCAATTACGGATAGGAGTGTGCCTTGATTAGACGTTAAAACAGCTGGCTTGCCTTATGCGCTCACACCCACTGAGTAGCAAAAAAAACTGAGTGGCAGCGTTAGTGCTCAGCTTGAATGCCGCAAAACATCTATAACGGGAAAGAGCTGTACGAATAGATTTAACGCCAAATATGAGCGACCTTTTTAGAGACTGCCAAAAACTAAATAAGTATCGGATGTGGGACCGGTCACATGTGGTTGATATGCAATCTAGCACCGATACTGATCCAAATACCGGGTTGGTGCATCTCTGGTTGATACTCGTGCCCGTCGTGGATTATTCCCTATAGCTAGTGTCTGTAGGCCCTAGGCTTGGGACCCCTACAACCCTGCATGGGTGTATGGATGGATGGATGTTAATCTTATGAAGCAAGGCATCCCCCTGTACCTCACCCGAAAAAATATATATCAGGTTTGACACCCGCCAACTAGAGCTCCTCTGTGTCCACAATGCGCATGCAAGAAAAGTAGCTCTGCATCCGAGCCCCGAGGATAGGACTCCCCAAAAAGCTGGGCATGTACACGGAGAGCGCCTCGAAACTCACACAAGGATAATGCATACAATTTCACAGCAACAAAGGCGACTCGTTATGACCCCACCGCTCCCCTAAGCAGCGCCGCACATTTCCCTCCGAATAGCACCATTTATGCAGCTCGCTCATTCCGATGCGGCGGCATTAACGGCGGCGGCGGGTCCCACCTGACCGCCAGCCTCTTTAAAACCACTGCTTTGTTGTTCCTAGGCCAATCGGGATTGGGATGGACAGGGATGCGTCTTTGGGGGAGAGGGGGGCATCTCATGATCAAGAGCTTATCTAGATGCGCAGTGGTGGTTGACGCATTTTAAGGAAGCCATTTGCGTTCACATTAGAGTCCTAAAATGAATCGTACTCTTTTCCCCCTTTATGCGTCTACTGTAATAGCCAGGTAAACTGGGAACTGTGCATTTGCAAATAACGAATTTGAAATATAACTTCATGAAGGTGACGGTGCCTGGAATCTGTGTGAGCATATTTCTTACAGAAACCTCTAAATGCGTTTGAGCCGAAGTGTAAAGCAGCACCCTTTTTAAATGTGTCGGCTGGTCTGCGCGTTCGGGTGTACAATCATTGTGACTGCTTTGGCCGGTCGGAAACGCCATTGCTCAAATCGTGTAGCTAACAAATGCTAGCCACATAAGTATTCAATATGCAGCTTGTGAATCAGGGCCCTGCTTGAAATTGGCTATTACTACGGATTCCGGCAAGAGCAAACGACCACTGTGTTTCAGGTTGCCGCTCAACTTTCCCCTCCTCCTGTGCTTATCCTAGCTCAGCTTGCTTTAACACACACATACACACACAAAGGTCGGTAATTGAACCTTTGTGGGGACTCTCCGTTAATTTTTATGGGAAAACTCTAATCCGAACATGACAAGCTTAACCCCCACCCAGCCCTAATCTTAACCATAAGTAACCAAACAAAAACTGAGGCTTTTGGCATTTGTAGTTTTTTAACGCATTCACAGATCTTTGTGGGGACTTGAAAAATGGTCTTCACAATGTAAAAAAAAAAAAACAGGTTTTTAATACATTGTGGGGAACATTTGGTCCCCACAATGCAATATAAACTTAACATACGCACGCACATGCACAAAAAAACAAGATCAGGCCCGAGAGAATCTATGCCACAGTTAGGGGAGACCAGGGACAATTGAGTGATGTCAGCTGTTCAAAGGCACACAGTAATCTTTCTGCATAACTTTGATTCACAGAAAAACCACTGATGATTGGCAAACTTTACTTTGAATGTCATTTTTTCTACATTGTATAAAAATGGAAAAAAAAACTGAAAACAATCCCAGATCTCCCCCACACAATGGTAACTATCTCTCTTTGAGGAACATCTAGCATGCACACTGCGTGGCGCTGGGACAGGCATTTCAGGAGACAGACTTGCAGGGTCCTGGCCAGCATCTGGCACAGCGGATGGAATCTCTGAAGACCCCTAGTGCCTGCCTGTGATTAATTCCTGTCTCCGAGGCCTCCCCGCGTGTCAGGTACTGCAGCTTAAAACATGCACAAATGGACCCCCCCTCCCACTCCAGAAACGAGATGATACCCTAGGAAATAAGATGTCATTTTTCGCATGCATTATCATACTTAACACTCAGAAGAGCTAAATGCTCTGTTTCATATTTGCAATGTAGATTCCTATTATAATACTAAGTGAAAAATGAAAAGAGAAACTAAATACCATAGCATTCTGATGCTGCATCCCGAGAAGGTTGACAGAATAGTTTCATACAAAGGCCTGAATGGTGGGAATGTAAAAGCCACACACGTTTTTTAAAACTTAAAGAGCAGGCTACAGATGGTGTCTGACCCTTGACTACCTTACCGACACATATGCCTTTTAATGAATGATTTCCTCTTCAAAATTTATAGTGGAATTCTTTCTCTCTGGGATTAATGGTCAGCCACTGTATTTGTATCAAAGCCTCACTCGGCAAGGTCATTTTGGACGTGTGACCTTGACTAATCGGCCATTGCCTTCGCTGCAATCTCACGAAAATGGTCAGATCCTATGTTTTAATAGACATCCCATTCACACAGCTACCATCTTTCATGTCTGTAAATGTTTTCATTATCAGACGCCCTAGCAAAATTGCTATTGTATCCAGAAAGGCTTATTATTGATTGTAGTCGGCCCTGTGTGGTATTCCAGACGCGGTACAAGCTAGAACACAACATGACACATAGAAACAAACCTTATATGACAACTACAGAAAAATACATTATATTAAATCTATAGCGAAACACCATTAAGCTATCCAGACAATTCACCAATCATCGATTTCATCCAATCAGAAATGTTTACTAGCAAAGCAATCTCACTGTCTCAGCATACTTTAACCAACGAGAAAAAATCTACTGCTTCTCTATTTTCAATAATTCTTTTTCGGTGACATATAATAGCGAACAGTGAACCTCTGTTAAAGACAGCGTTTTCCACTAATCCTACTAACCAATCCATCCACTGACACACGCTATTTACCAGTTTTATAAAATTTTTCAATCACACAAATTTATAATTGCTAAGTACTTTGTATAAGTAAATGTTCAGGACATGAAAGTCAATTTCTAATGCAAATGAGAGTTGAAGGAAATAGACAGGGACACCATACTGATACGTGTTTAACCTTTAGAAGCCAATCTGGGGTGACTTTTCACCCCTCTGTAGCACTTTACAGCTTTGCCTCTATGCTACCAGCTTTGGTGCATCTGTTACTAGATGATTTTGGCATATTTTCACATTTCTCTTTTTCTGTTTTTTTTGATGCACGTTCATGTGACTGAGGTCATATCTTCAGTAACCATCGCATACCGTTACATACATTGTTGTATATAATCTGTGTGTTAAATGTCTCAAAGGTTATCTGCCGCAAATGCTACTAAAGTAATATCGGAATGGACTGAAAATGATGACCGTAATGACGAGAATGTGGAGTTCCATGACAACAGCGATGTATCGCAGGCAGATGATGTAGGAATCTATGATTGTGAGCACATCGGCATTTTGGCACATCTTCTTCTTGAAGGAAAAGAATTTAAGCAATTTTGTGTTTAACATGGTACAAATGAAACTGTTGAACTAATATGGGATAATTTTGTGTACGAAAACTCAAATTAATGTGGGGAGAAAAAATATCACCCCTGGTTAGCTAATATGTGACTTTCATAGACGTTAAGACTTTGCAACAGGCTTTGCATAAGTAGTGGTGTGTGCCTCAGTCAGGCAGGACGTTGTAGCCGTGATCAGAAGGTCGTTGTTTCCAATCCCAGGGTCAGCAGAGCGGTTTCACTGTTGAACCCTGTTACTCCAGTGACTAGCTGCATCTCAAAACATACATTGCTTCGGATGGAAGCACCTGCTAAATAAATTAAAGATAAATGGGTATTGCTATCCTGGGCTGAAGTGGGTGTGATGCTCACAAAGAGATCCTGACACAAACACTTCCAGCATGTTAAAACAAAATAGAAGAAGCGAGGCTGATTGCGCACAGCCCGATGAGCTCCAGCCTGAATTTTCTTTTCCGGCATGAACCGACATTTCTTTATTTTCTATTTCCTTCCTGCACACCAGACAGACTCGCACCACGGGGTGACAATGCTACACAGTAGGCCTTGGTTACCTCGAGTCTGACTTCTACCCTGACTGCTCCAGCTGCCAGAGGCTCGACGTTTTCCCACCTTCGACTCTTTGATGTCTCACACCAGCAGTAAGGAGTGTCTGCCGGCATCGTCATATACATATAAATATTCCCCCGCTCTAAAGGCGACAAATGGTGGATCGCGCCGAGCCCTGGTGTCAGGTTTTGGGGGCTGCGACAAAGACGTTTGGCGTGGGTTGCACAATCAGCACCCGGTGGGCGACTGAAATACAGAATCTGGGTGGAAACGCTGGTTCGAGCAGCACCAGGAAACAAAGACACCGTTCATTGAGTGCCTGTTCATCGTTTGTCTAATGTGGAATGTTACGTTCTGTTACGTTTTATGTAACATTATGTCACGTTATGTCACGTCATGTTAATTGAAGTAAACAGGTAGAAGTCTGCCCTTAAGTTATTGATAAATGCACAAGAATTTTTTTGTACTATGTAGATTATTCCATAACTCCTGTCATGAATGCTGCTCTGTGGGTCCAGGACGAATTTTGTTTCACTGTGTGACAATAATGTTTCCCTCGACTTGATCAAATCAGGTGAGATTTTCTCCAATAAATTACATTTGGCAACAGCACAAATAGAGTTCAGCGATTGGACCTCAAAGTGTCAGAAGCAGCAGCCCGCAGAAGATTTTCTTCTTAACAATAAACTATATTTTCTTCGGAGGATGGACTCAAATATGTGAGAATCTCTCTTCATTTACTTTTGTACATTCAGATTTAATTCATACAGGCGATTTTTATCATTTCTAACTATTATTCATCTTTGTGGTAATGGCTCTATAATGAGACCGGGAAATGTGAACATTGGTAATGTCTATTATTCTCGCATAAAACAGACAGGAAGGTCTTAATGAGTGCTGGGTTGTTCTTTGAATGGAAAGTTCTCGAGCAGGTGATAATTGAGTGTCATCGCTCCCAGAATGTCTCCCAATATTAGCCATACGATTCCATTCAGCCTGGAGCTGCAGTTTTCGTTCGGCGAGTTAATTTCCCGAAATCACAAAATAATCTGTTTTCAGAGTAAGCAACGGGGAACGCAATTACAGAAGATTGCCGATATACGTATTAATTAAACACGGTGGAAAAACACTGGAGCTGGAGGTGTGAACCCAGAAACCCAACTGCAGATATAAATGACCTTGCAGGGATGGGTCAGCAAATCCCAGATTCAGGACCACATCATCCTTTCACCTCGGTCTTCATTGCTGTTCGTGCACATGCCTGAAAAATAAAGCTACAGATTCCAAGGTTACATTTTTTACCAATTAAAAAAACCACCCATGGTAGATTATGGGAATTCCATGAGAGTTTTACGTCCATACCCATTCCACTGAGACTGCAGGCATCTCAGAATGCATAGGGCATGAGAGAGCAGAACCTACAGTATGGATGGGATGTCAGGCAGAAAACATATTCATATAAACTCACAAGCTATAGGCATGTGGCTCAACAGGCTTGGCTGCTGTATATGTGATGTGAATGTCGTTGATTCAAATCCTGGGGTTGGTCAGAGATATTTCACTGTTGGACCCTTGAGCGAGGCCTTTAACCTCAATTGCTCCAGGGACTGTCTGACGCTCCTTTCTCAATAAAAAATGTAAGCCTGCTAAATGAATAAAACATATACTTAGAGATGCCTGTTCTGCTGTACCTCACGTTTTCGGGCTGTGGGGACCCGAACCCTCTGCGTTTGAGGACGGTTCGAGCTACCGTAAGGGTAAAATCGAAGTATTCAATTTTGAAGGCTAAACAAATTTTTTTGAACTGCACAAAACCATGACCCAAAACTTGCGTTTCAGTGATTGTTACTACGCTTTCCGAGAAATAATTCTAACACAGACCACCCATTCTGACCCACTGGCCATCACAGAATATAACAGAATGGAACAGTTATAAACTAGCAGTATTACAAGTGATTAAATATCATTAAACTGGTGCCTAGCAATCAGATGGAAGTGCTCAGTAGGATTCTCCGTACATTAATGACCATGTAGGAGAGAAACCCAAGGCGCTCAACCTTTTTACAGCGCTAAGGCACTGGGGGATGAGAAATGTTAAACACTTATCGTAAATCTTCATAATGACTTTCATAATCAACATAATCAATTCAACCAAAACCCAGCGTCAAAATGATCTTCATTTGTTTGGCTATAAAATGTACTAGACCCTGAATTACTCTACTTATCTGCCTATGGTATTAACTGTCCCTGACTTACCTATGCAACTCATGGCGACTCACATGTAAAGCCAAAGTTTTTTTTTTGTTTTTTTTTTTTTTAATATTCGTACAAATACATTTCAGGCAGCAGTGTGCACTGCTCACCATATGATACCCCGTAGTGGGAAATTACTGTATTGTAAGGCAGTGCGGCCATCCTAGCCTCTCACTGCATCTTCCAATCACATTCTCACACATAAAAGTCAGTGTGATTATCCTATACACCCATTTCGGCGTACAACCTGTCTGTCAGAAAAGAACGCAGTTGCAAGTCAGGGACAGTGTTTACGAAAGCTGTCTTTTACCTCCTTGATTCCATTGTCCGAGACTTTGGAGTAAGTGAGGTGATAGGGTGTGATAATCCAAATTTTCCAAAACACCTGCCCATTAATGATCCCCCCCAGCTGCTCCAGGGGCTCTGCACATTTCCCCATGGAGACCTCGATGGGATGGATGGGAATGAATAATGTACCTCTATTCCAACAGTCCAGCCTTTGTGAATTTCTGGATGAAATCCTAACTTTTTCTTATTTACCAAATCTTTGGTAATGCCAGAATCCAGCACCCTGCATTTACAAACAGCCATTTAAGCTTAAATCTTACTCAGTGTTTTGCATCATATACCTCATCATATAACACAGAAACAAATAAGGTGAGCCCAGTATTGGAACAATATCAAGGATGCCTCACTAGATAAACTTAACAAGTAGTCCAATTTCCACAATTGACTGTAGTCTTTAGTGAGTCACTATTCAGGCTGACCTCACAGACACGGCTTAAACGTTTCTCCTGTGCTGGATTTACAGAGATATTGGCTGATAATCTCTCATCCAAGTCCTGCACGAGAGCAAAAACCGTACTTAACATGGATTTGAGGAGATGAGTGTCACTGTGCTCCTTCTTTGGAACGAAGACAGATGGCTAAAAGAGGGGAAGACAGGCTCAGAATCTTCGGGGTTTTTTTTTTTTTTTTTTAAAAAGGGTTTTCAGGAACCTCTGTTGACCCGCTTAGACGGAACAGAGCGTCCATCCCAGACTCAGTGCCACGGGGGTCTCTCCGACTTGAGACAGTGATTTTACACTTGATTAATGGGTGGAGTTCCTGAATCGGAGGGGGTGACTCTTTCACCCAGCTTGTGCGGAATCGTGTCTCTCGAGTGTTACGGCTTACTTTGTCTTCCCTTCCCTTTAAGGGCTGGCTTTAAAGGGCTGTGTATATTCAAGATCTTCGGGGAAAGAGGGAAAGAAGTGAAGAAAACAGGATATATAGGGCCCGTCGTTACTTTCTGTGTCACAGCTTTATACAATCAGTCTTTATGCACAAAGTTATTACATTGTAGCGACATCATAATGCACCTTTGTTCTCCAGGAATAAGAAAACAATGTAAGGCCAGCCATCTCTCCTCCTCTCCATCTCCTCTGTAAATCACTTCTGCACCTGTGCAAAAATGCTCTCCGTCCGAGTCCCAGGTTATTTTTTGTTTTTTTGCTCTTCCCTCCTTTTCCCAGCCCTTATGGACACCTGCACAGCACGCCGCTGGCATTACTGCGCGTCCGATGTCATTTCTCTGCAGTCTGAAGGAAGCGCCGTCTCTCCGGGAGGACAGCACAGCATTAAAAAGAAGGATAACCCTATCGCGCTGCGAGATGAGCCGCAGGGAGGCCCAGGCAGCTGGTTCCTTTGCCTGCACGCGTCCTTCAGGAACTGTCAGCCCAGGGACGAGGAAGAGCGCGCCGGCCATACTGGCGGGGTGGAGGGGTAACGAGCGCCGCTGGCTATCATGCCTCTCCCCCGGGCGGGGAAGGACTCGTAGCAGAGCACCGAAGGATGTGGACCGCAGAACCTGACACTATCAGGTCAAGTCCCAGTAGTGACCCTTCTATACTAACCTTGAGCGAGAGGCCTAGCCCATACTGCTAAATTAGCTCGTAGCATATGCTGACAAATAAAATAAAAAGATACTTATCTCACACAAAGGAGTCAAATGTGCATGGGTGGAGGGGTCGTTGTCACCCCAAGATGGATCATTACATTTCCACAAGGATTGATTTACTTAATTACCTTAGCTCATTCCAAGACAAGAATATCAGCTTGGATGCTAAAGACTGTTTAACCAGTTGTTCATTTGTTAGCTAGGAAAAAAATGAATTGGATTGAAAAGTAGAGTAACATTGATATATATTTATTTGTATTTATTAGTTTAGTATTCAATACATGCACTCAGGAGTTTATGAGACACAGTGTTGAAATCATAAATTATTCCACCCAACGGCCATCTCTTCTTTATTAGCCCCTTTTTTTCAATTTCAATTAAGTTTCTTTGAAAGGACAGATTGCACTTTTTGTGCGGATCGCAAATCTCTATTTTGAGAGGCATGACACAAACAACGAGATAGCTGAAAAGGATTAGTCCCATGACACGCAGCTCGCGAGGAGCTATATTAACAGCTGTCATAGACTCTCTTACCCGTTATGCGTTAATGTCCTTTTCCTGTAAAAACCAATTATATCGCCATCCTGCTTCGGCTACAACGTAAACAAGTTCTGAAGTAGCCAACGAAACACTAACAGCGAATAGCCTTTAACGACATAAAGAGCAAAATGACCGTGCGGAAAGACAAATTCCAATTCATGTTCAATTACTGTCAACAACATTCATTACACAATGCAATGCTCGCAATATAAAAAGAACATCAATCATCTTACATGGGGAAAACAGCAAAATGTAAATAATGCAATCAGCAAAGAGAAACCAAAAAGTGTCTGTCAAAAAAAATCAAAAAAGCAAAACACATTAGTAATGTACTCCTGTATGTCAGCAAAACATCACTGCATAGCATGAGAAGATATAGGAAGTATTGTATTCTGAGCTTCAAATTAATGGTTTACTTCTGAATAAAATGTATGTGGAATGTTCTCTGTTTTCTTTTCATTTCTTTGGCAGCCCTTATCAAGGATGTGGAAAGCAGTTGTTGACACAAACTCCCCAAACACCGTAAAATCTAACAGGGTTTTTAATGTAGACATGCCTTATTCCGAAAAACCTTATGAAAAAGCAAGCAAACAGCACCACCATCTACTGACCCTCACACATGTCAACAAACATCCAACTCATAATTTGTTTCTTTATCGGTTTATTTGGTAGATGCCCTTAGCTAGAGTGATGTCACACAGCTTTGCAAGTGCACGTAATCGGAGAGGAGAGTGAGAACAACCACGAACCCTGCCTGTGTGACTTCTGAGATAGATACAGAGTGGGCAGAATGCTTTCCATCCATGTGACACCGTCCAAATATATAATGGCTAAATGGGACGTTTCAGCAATATCTCACCTGTGAATGAAAGACAACTTAAGAGCATCGATTAACAACTGTGGAACACTTGCATCAACAAGTGTAGCATCAAAGCTGTATATTCATTCAAATGCTTTGTTCTTATTGCATTAATGAATGCACCCCTTTTACTGGAAATATAGGCTACTTTAATGAAGGCTTTACAGTTCAGGGATGCTACTGTAATTAAGAAAATGTTTTACGACTGGCAAGAGTCTTAACAAAACATAATTGTAGTCTTGCTTTCAGTTAATTAATTACATTTTCTGTAATAAGCTCTGATCTTACTCATGTAGTTGGTATTAATGTTCCTCCTGGAATCAAACACAAAAAATAATGTATAACTATTCACTATCCCATGGTATCAATGGATATTTTATAAAGATTTTAGACTAGCTAAACGACATGTCCATCTTCAACAAATATCTGTGTAGAGATGCAGAATAATTGTTGGAATCAACTTAAGATTTTGGAACATTTCAAGAAAATGAATCCAGTAAAACTAATAAACTATATTATACACAAGCACACGCACACACTATAGTGATGAAAGTATTGGGACACACCTCTTAATCATTGAATTTAGGTGTTTCATTCAGACCCATTGTTACAGGCGTGTAAAATGAAGCACTTATCCATACAGTCAGGTTAACAGACATACGTGAAAGAATGGGTCATTCGAAAGAGCTCAGTAAATTCAAGCCTGGTACTGTCATGGGATACCACCCTTAAGTCAGTTTGTGAAATTTCTTCTCCGGTAGATATTCCACAGTCAACTGTAAGTGGTATTATTGCAAAGTGGAAGCATTAAGGAACAACAGAAACTCAGTCTGACAGTCTGGCGGATACCAGGAGAACCTTGCCTGCCTGATTGCATTGTGCAAACTTTATAAGTGTGGTGGAGGAGGGATAATGGTATGGGCTTTTTGTCAGAGGTTGGGCTAGGCCACATGGTCCCAGTGAAGGAAACTCTTAATGCTTCAGCATATCAAGACATTTTAAACTATTTTATGCTTTCAACTTTGTGGGAACAGTTTAGGGAAGAGCCTTTACTGTTCCAGCAAGACTGTGCCCCAGTGCACAAAGTAAGGTCCACGAAGACATGGTTGGGTGAGTCTGGTATGGAGGAACTTGACTGGCCCACATACAGTACAGCCCTGACCGCAACCCCAACGAACACCTTTGGGATGAACTACAGCAGAGATTACGAGCCACGCCTTAATATCCAACATCAGTGCCTGACCTCACAAATGCTCTTATGGATGAATGGCCAAAAATTCCCATTAACACACTCCCTAATCTTTTTGAAAACCTTCTCAGAAGAGAGGCTGCTGTTAACTGCAAGGCGGGGGACCAACTCCATACGGATGCCTATGGATTTAGAAAAGGATGTCATAAATTTCTGTAGGTGTAATGGCCAGATGTCCCAATACTTCTGTCTATATATAGTGTGTGTGTGTGTGTGTGTGTGTGTGTGTAAAATCTGCAATTTATATAGCTTTGGTAAGACTTCTGTGATTATTGTAGTAAGTGATAACAATGCTCATAAGTTGTTTATGGGAAAAAGCCAAACTCCGTCCTCGACACTGACATGATTCCATGATTACCACATACAATTACGGCATCTCCACGGAATCCCAGCAGTGGAGGCTTGCAGGCTAAACGAAAGATACGCAAGGAACCCTGGGGCTTCCTTCTGATCTGTTAAAAGTTCATTTGGGTTTTTGCAGCACGGCAAATGTTTAAATGAAATAATTTTAATTCAGTTGGGGTGGGATGTGGGG
>JABFDZ020000042.1:20135673-20154200 GCA_019775955.2 Pollimyrus isidori
AATAATAATAATAATAATAATTAATTACATTTATATAGCGCTTTTTTGCAAGGCACTCAAAGCGCTTACATACAAGGTGTGTTATGCACTGAACTGGCAGTGAAGAAATGAACAGCTCAGCAGCCACAGCATCTTTTAAGAAGAGGAGACCTTGTGGTCAAATAAGGTACAGTAAAAGCATGTAGGGGGTGTGCTGGTATTTTTTTCAGTTCAAAGCTTTATTTATAAAACATGAGGATATGTTAAATTTACACTAATTACTAACTTTTGGGCATCAAAAAATGCCTTAATATTTTAGGTGTATTTATACTAACCAGAATGCTGAAATGAAAGATTTTAAATTTAAGGTACTAAATTTAAAACAGTTGTGACGAACTACTTGCATGACTTAAAATGTACTGATTCTGAAACATTAGAAATGAATGTTGGATGAATTCCAATTAAAATGAATGTTGTAGTGAATGTTTTAAGTACAAAAGAAAAAAAACAGCCAAACCATACTTCGGCAATATATTTAAACTCTACCCACTTCAAAATCAAGAATTTAAGAATTACTAATAAAATCACAAACGTAAGCAATTTAATCTTGTATATGTGAGAGTAAATTTAACTTTAACGAGGAGTTTCAAATATTGTTCAGAACTCTCATTCCATGCAGTCACTTTGCAGCAAGCCAAGTACCTGCCACAAAATCTGTTACAGCAACATAACTTTAAAAAACATCACAGACATAAACACAACATTCAAATACCACACTAGCCTAATGTTTAACTTCCATATTTACCTTGTAAATAAGTTTGTGGTGAAGAAACCGGTGGATCCAGTAGATGCACATATCAGTAAAAAACAAGAAAGAAAACATGCTGAAAATGACCCCCGGCCAGCCTAAAAAAAGAAAAGGAACAGTAACAAATTTGATATACAACATAAAGTATACAGGGCCAGAAAGGGACTGCCAACTTCACAGCACCGTTAGTGAGACTCACACAACTTACCAAACGGAGACTCGTTGACATTGTCGTAAAGTTTGCTGTATCCTCTGACTTCAGCAAAGAACAAGGCCACTGTAGGAATACTGATCCATGGCAGAGAGCTCATGGCATACTTAATCTCTCTACGCACCTGGTTCTGCAGGGGAACCAAAGAGATCACAAAACTGCTGGTATACATAATTGTTTGTAAAGTAAAGAAAAAAAAAAAACTAAATTCATGGAGTCTGTATCAAGAGGAGCAGGGGTGTATACACAGGGGTGGGCCACAAGGGCGCTGGGTGACTGGCCCCCACTAGGAGGTGATTGGCCATCTTAGTGACCCCCCTCCCTTGCCACTCACTACTTCAAAACACATCATTGGTTCTGTATGATTTATGGCCCCTCTTATGTTACCCACATTAATTAATTGATGTGGGGGACATATAATAATATATAATACATACATACATACATCATAGAATCACCCCTGAAATGGAGGAAAAAATGCATATTACAAACCTCCAAAAACTGCGGGTGTTTCATTAAGTCGTGGTCAAAGATAAAATAGTAGCTGAGGGAACCCATGAGCAGGTACAAGATGGCTGCCCCCAGGTTTGTCACAACCAGCAGCCCGATGATCTGGCGTACAGGTTCGTCCTCGGGCCATGTCTCGGGGTACACATAGGGGGAGAAAAAGTAACGGTCTGCGAAGCTGAGCACGAGATCCATCCTCCAAACTGGAAAACAAGCCCAGTTAATAGTATTAAGTCTACAAATTATATCTATACGTTCAAGTGTAATATATAGTCACTGACTTATTTATATATATATAAAAAGTTTACACTAGTTGGTAAGACATTTAAAATGTCACACCTTATGGCTATTGTTTACTGACGGAATTGGAAATTCTATGCCGAAATGTGGACGCTATATGCATGATTACATTTCATGGATTAGAATAGATGTGATAAATTCACATACGCTATAACACTAATTATTAAAAAATAATTACACCATGTTGAGTGCACTGTATATTCACACATATCGATACTTACGCACATGTACATATCCATTGTAACATTTCACAGATCATAATATAACAGTATGACAGACATCGATAGAGTGCAACAGCAAACAAAATAACTAATCCTGAAACTAAACTGGGGTAGCACTGACATCTACAGGTTCTCATCTTATATTGAGAAAATTTTAAATTTTTAAATGAACTTTCTCTATTGTTATCCACATTTAACCATCACATAAAGGAAAATATACTATATACACGCACTGACAATGCATTACAACGCACCTACCTGTTCAGATTTAACCAGGAAAACTAGCAATTCTGCAAGAAACCCAGGTGATGTATTTCAGTAACCAATAAACGTCCAGTCGAGGTCATGAGGTAATGAAAATCTAACCAATAGAAATGCGACTGAGAGTCAGCTCGAGATAGCTTTCTTCGTGTGATTGGACCATCAACTGATCGGATCATGGCGCTAGCACCTAGTTTGGTCTGAAGTTTTAAAGATACAGAGTCTATGTACAGAGGAAATCTGCCAAAATTATTACGAGCGTCAGAACAAAGGGCAAAGCACTGTCAATGTCGTAATTCTACACTGATCTTGGCATTTTCTATAGAAACTTGAAACATATGGGTTACAGAAGTGGCCTAAAATAAGATTAACACAGCTAAAACACAAAGGTAAGGGAAATCAGCTCGAATTTATAATGCATAAATTTAACTGAAATCATTTGCACACGATACGGTTGCTCAAATTTCATAAACTGGGAACTGATATTTCGTGCTATTGCTTTCCACTGTCTTGTTTTGAAAGGCACAGAGCCCGACCCCGGAAGAGGATGACGTTTAATTCAAGCGACTCCTTAAATCTTCTTCGTTTCCTCAGCGCGGGACTGCGTTAATATAAACACGCCTATTTAACGATATATGCATATATTTTTGTTAATTTCGTTAACTTGCACGTACGTTTTTGCCAGATCACAGCAGATTTTTTATAACGTTTCCAATCGTTTGCCCTAACGCAGATCGTATCGATCTGGTTATTTAGAGATGGACAGCGAAGTACAGAGAGATGGAAGAGTGCTGGATCTCACCGATGATGCCTGGAGGGAGGACCGTCTACCCTATGAGGATGTCACCATACCGCTGGTAAGCCCCCGGCTAGAAATGGCTGCTTAATCGTGCAATAAATACCGCACGACAACAAATTTACAATATTATATTTCCCGTCCTCGGGACTTTGAGACATCGGCTTCGCCTTTTCTTCGTTTCATCACAGCAACTAACACGGTAATTTCACCAATTATAACGATTGTCACTTGATTTCAAATGAAGTTAGCGCACGTCACAACCTTTTATATGGATGCACACGTCACTTAAAGCGGAGAAGACATTTGTTGGGGCGGTGATCTAATCGCCGCTAAATATTCTGTCAAACGCATTTAACTACGCTTAAAAACAGAATTAAGTAATTTACATGTACATTACCAGCTGTCAATCTCCACACCCAGCACGCCCCCTTTGAGGGACAAAAATATCTGGAACAAATAACACTCTGGTTATATGAAGACTTTGATCTGAAATGTGGAATTTAATTGCAGCTGATTCTAAACTATTTAAAACTTAATCTCTTAAATTTATTAGGAAAAGTAGTGTAAATTAAAACCACTCTCTGTAGCTCAGAAGAATTGCGGCAGGAGTGTACCTCTAATAGTATAGTTATATTGGCAGCAGAATTTGTTTCTGCTGTCAAGTTGAATTAGATCCGGTGTTCTGACGAGTTGACCTACCTATCGAGACGCACTATCGAGCCTTTTAGCGCATGTGCAGTTCCACCGTTTTGGGATTAGGGTTAGTTTTTAGGGGTTTGGGTTAGGGTAAAGGTTTTAGATGGTTTAGGGTTGGGGCTAACGATTAGCACTATGGTAGCATAACTCGACAAAGTAGCTCATTTTGACAGAACACCGGGAGTTTGGAGCCAAGGGATGCATATTTGATATTGTTCAATCAAAGTTGCAGACACCCGGACAGGATCTCATGTGGCACCTAAAAATGAATATGATCCCCTCCTCTTTAGAGTGAACTCCCTGAGGCAGAGCAAGACAACGGGGGATCTACAGAGTCCGTGAAAGAACAAGAGATGAAGTGGTCCGACTTGGCCCTGCAAAGTCTCCATGAAAACACACCCAGTACTGGGAACTAATGGGCCGAATGCAAGTGCAAGACGAATGGATTTTCACTACAAGGATTAAAAAGTGTAAATAAATATACACGCACACAGGAAAATTAAGTTTTGCTTTGAGAGGTTTGCACCCCAAAAACATCAGCTAATTCATTAAAATAGCTATGGTGTATATTTCGGAGGAATGGTACCTCACTCAAATTGTGCAAACAGGATGTCAAACTAAATGTTATCTGGGAAAGATTCAGTCTTAAAAAAATACACAAAACTGGTTAATTTCATTTTTTAATTTTGTTCCAACTTTTGTATGGATTTGTTTACGTACATATATATCTCTATCTCACAATAACCATGTAGAGTTGAGATGTTTTTATTGCTGCCTAAAACAGATTTCGTTGTCTGACTTAAATATGCAGTGTTCATTTTCAAATAATGACCATACAAAAATAATGGAACAGTCTAAACGGTGTCACGTATTTGAGAAATAATGACTGGGAAGTGATTGCCCAAGTCATCTGTGAACCACCCACTGTAAGCTATGCAACATCTTTTTGCTATTACAACCATTCTCAGAATCCACCATGGTCTTCAATTAGGTCTCCATGCCAGCATCATTCTTCATACCTAAAAGTAAAGTCTGTGGCCATTAATAGGCTGTTTAATAATGAAGTGTAAGACGTATTCTATGCCAAGATAATTATTTGTACTGCAGTTTCCTAGTTGAATTTAGAAGACAAACGGTACAGAAAAAAAAACCCGCAGGGACTCCTAAGGTTACTGTCTCTGCATCTCAGATTTAGGTTCCAGAGGCAAAGAGTTGTGCCCACAGGTCCTCTCATCATCACGTAACTGGGTCAGTCATATCAGTGTGATATTTTAGAATAGCGTACATTCAGAAATGAGTTTGTATGTTCAGGATCTACATGATTTAAATGCTGTACGGATTAGTTCAATCAGTAACAGAGAGAATGTTTGGAATGACAAGCATTTTTGAATGAGACTGGTTAAAAATAGCATTTTAATATAAAACAATGCAGTATTTATTAGTAATCCTCATCCAAAATAGTGACACAGAAAATGAAATTGTTATATAAAAAACCTTAAGTGTCTGTCTTCATGAAGGACACTGCTTGAACCAAATCTTCATGCTCAAGCATATCCTTTGTCCTGTTTATTAGCATAAGGTCATTTCTATTTGAAAATGTCACACTGCATTAGTTAAGGAAATGTCAGACCAATACGTATAAACAGCATAAATAAGACTTAATTCACTGCTATTTAAGAACTGTTTTGTTGTAATATTCCACAATAACATTTTATACTCTCCAGTTATTGATACAAAAGATGTTCACATTTAGCACAGAGCTAGGTGGCTCATCCAGCTACCTTTGTGTCTTGGGTTGGGGGACACCACATTATTTTACAAGGGGGGAATGGTTTCGGAGTCTGTAACACAAAAAAATTATAAGTAACAATGGACCAAACCCAATATCAATACCAACAAAAAACTGCTTCCGCCAAAAACTCAACAGTACAATCTGACATCAGTTCACATTTTGGTATTTACATCCTTATAAATAAAATACTCAGTCTTTTTCAACCCAGTTCTCAGGAACCCCCAGTGGCCCCTGTTTTTGCTCCCTCCCAGCACCTGGGTCGAGTAACTGGTTTCACTGTAGTAATTATGAGCGGATATCTATCCCAGTTTCAAATGTATTCTGTTCAAATGTACATTTTCAAATGTAACCTTTTTTTATTATGGTGGCAGGATCATATGGGTTTTTCTCTCTTTTATACCTTGTTCTACCAAAATTGATAATTTATTAATCATTTACCAGAACATAACTTGTTTTGGTTAACATTGAGGATGTGTCTTTTACATAGGCAGCCGTGTTGGAACCTTCCATATATTTTCTGTACATGCTTGTGCTACGAAGAGTAGTGGGGGTCTGGAGCCTATCAACACTAAGCAGGGAATAACCAATGATGGAACATCAACCCAGCACAGGGCTCGCGCGCACACAAAATTTGGTAACTCCAATTCACTTTTGAATGTTTTTGGACTGTGGGGGTTGAACTGGAGGATGCCCCAGAACGACATGAAGAACAGGCCGGAGACATTAACTGGACGTGGTCCCAGAGGTTTGAGGTGACAACATCAGCCACTGCACAACCATGTTGCCCTCTGTTCTGGAATCTTCTATCTTTAATAGTGAAGAATCAAACACTGTGAAAGCAGAGACAGCCCCCAGCCAGCCTATGGTATGCTGGAGGCCGTGTAAAACTGCAGACATACATACACATTCCCATGGGTTAGTGACAAGGCCATAATTGTGTGTTTGATGCTTCCAAGACTTACTTTTGTAACTAGAAAGCTTTTGAAGCATGCAAAATCTCCATTTTGAAATAGAAAAGGGTCTTTTTCTTTTTAATCGGCAATTAAATATTCTAAATTTTTCAAATCCTTTTAATGTCCTTTGTGACAAAAAATGACACTGCCATAATACATAGAATTATTCTTAAGACAGTTTATATTACTATTCCGACGCTCACAAACGTATTTTGACACTTTCAGGAATGAATGATGCGGTCAAAACAGGTTCGCTTTGATATTTGGTCCGGTCTGCGAGAGAAAACGTGAAGCAGTAAATTCCTAAGGCATCCTGTTTCCACACCCCCCCCCAAACATTAGTCTGGATTATAGTGAAAACAGAAGAGATTTTAAAATGCCATGCTATCACGCAGTAAACAGTGGGTGCAGTCACGGCACAGCGGTGGAGAACCACTTGTTTTCAGAAGTGACGTCGGCCTCTCTGTAACCTCATGGTTGTGGGCCCCCAACCCAATGCACAGACGTCAAGACCACCGAATGCACCAGCCAAGCATGTACTCAGAGGAGTAGAAGGGCATGATCACATATACATTCCATCCTCTGCAACATCTAGAAAGTACACAATGTAGGCTGATGTACACAGAACTGTACTGTGAGAAATAGTGTACATGCATTTCTGAAATGCAAACCTTAAATCACATTACCTGCCCCCACCCACCCAAAAAATCTCTTATAAGCAATAGTTCCCCCCATTTCTATATTTTTGATTTTATGTACCATTTGTTAAACACATATATACATATATGATAAGTAACAGCTGTGTGGCATTCTAGACAATGGAAGAAATTATGGTACATTCAGGTCAGTAAAAAGTCTTTGTAATTTTCTTTACATTTCTTTAAAAATACAAAGAAAGAAACGCAAACGCAGACAGTCCACTGTCCTGCAGAGGCTGCTGAATTTACTCAATCACTTTTTTTCTTTTCTTTTTTTATGAATTTGTCTTAACTAGTCAGTTTATTTGCAAGTCCATCACTCGGCATGTATTTCTGTCTCAGGCCTCTGGAGAGAGAGCTCAGCTGGGAGGAAGGCCCCCTGCCCCAGGGCAGTGGAATACGCCCGGGCGCTTTGCGGGGTTGTGAATCCTGGGGCTGCGTACGGAGCGGTGCCTCCTCGGCTGGAGGCCGGAGTCTGCGACTGTGTCTGGGCGACGGGGTGATAATCATCCAAGTTGTCGTAATGGGACAGCATGGTGGTGGCGCTGTGTCTCTGCCCGTGAGACTGGTAGGGATACGAGCCGCAGTGCTCCCTCTCAGGGTTCTCCTGTAGGTGAACGGCGGAGGGATTGGGCTGGTGGTGGTGGTGCCGCTCTCGCATGCTGTGGGACCTCTCAGGCTTGGGAGGGGGGACGGGTTTCACGGGGGCTACTTGTGGCTCTTCTTCTGAGTAGCCGCCGGTGGCTACGGGCGCGACCCTAATGGCATGCCTGTCCTGCTCGGAGCGCTCGTATCGAGACGGGTGCCCCCGAGGGTCGGGGCATTCTGGCCAATGCCTGCTGCCGGCACCTCCTTGCTTGCCGTCTCCTGGATCGCCTTTAGAATCCGGACGGCTTGGCTCCTGATGCGGAGGGAGGTTCCGTGGAGCCGGCTGGGGCGGAGGCTGGTGCGGGTGTTGCGGATGATGATACCCGGTTTGGTTGCTATGGGAGCCGCTCGGCTTAAGCGGTACAGGCGGCTTGTCGGCCATTCCATTGCCCTGGTAGTGCTTTTCGGTTTCCATGTACATGAAGACGTCGGGGTCGGACAGCAGGTGCCTGGGAGGATGCTGAGGGGCCGGCATGACGCCATAACGCCCATCTTTACCCTCGGCAGTCATCAGGACCGTTTTTCCAGGGTCAGATTTGCTGCGGAGGTGCAGGACTTCCATTCCTCCTGGATCTCCAGGAATGAAGGGACTCACGTTATCGTACTGGGACATAACTGGGCCTTTCGCTTTTTGCCTCGCCCTGTTTTCCCGTCGGACAGAGTGCATGCGGAGTCTCTCCGACTCCTCGGGGTCCATAGCAAGGTAAACCGAAGCCCCCTTCGAGCTGTGGGAGGGGGGCATGTCCCTGCTCACAAAACTGTGCTCCCTACCACTGGGCAGGACGTGACGCGATAAGTAGTGGTAGTTCCCAGATTTGGCTCCCGCTCTGTTATGGGGCGGGGCAAGTTCTCGGCTGCTGAAGGAGTGAAAGTGTCGCAGCCGGATGGTGCCGTATGGGTCCACATCATAGTAGGGCGCATCCAGGGGGCTGGTGCTAGAGTAGGGGCTGTAACGGTACTGCACTCGGCCATTCTCGAAGTAGGGCTGCAGCTGGGTCACGTGGTAGTCCGACTGCACAGGCTGCTGGTACGACTTGCACTGGTAGATCGGCCGCTGGTAGTAATAGAGCTCGTCGTCGGGCGGCACCTCGGTTCGTGTGATTGGCACGGAGCGGATGGCAGTAGGTGGCACATGCAGAGAGTGGACCCGGCGGATGGTGGGGTACACCATGGCACTGTCCATGGGCCCATAACTCCGGTGCCCGGTCGACCCGCCCGGAATGTACTCTCCTCTGTGAGGGGCACGGGATTTGATGGATTGATGGAAAGATCTGGGTCCGATGGTATTATACCGGCCGTCAGAACGAGTGCTATAGATAATCTGAGGCTCTGATTTAGAAGCATAGGACAAATGTGGCGGCACGCTGTCAGGCCGATAGTGATATGCCATTGAAGGTTGGCCCACCGGCATCGCCCTCTGGTGGTAATATGCCTCGGCCGCAGCCTCCAACGAGCTTTCTGCCTTTGGGTGGTACATGTAGGTGGGCTGGAGGACCGAAGGTTTCCGTGGCGGCCGGGGAGGTTGTGGAAGGGCCTCCTCCACCGAGGATGGCATGGCAGCTTCTGCCAGGATTGTGTGGAAGTTGGAAGCATTGGCTGCCTCTGTGTTGGAGAGAGCCGCAGTTGCCAGCTTGCTCTCGATGGAGCGCACAGGCGGAGTTGGCGGCGTGGGCCCATAGCCTTGATACACCGGTACCGGATCCGTCCGAGGGTGGGCCGCCTTCGGAGCTTCCCAGGGTTTATCCGCTTGTTCAGTGGGCGTAGTCGGAACGGCAGAGGTCCAGGTGTTGGCTGGCGGCTGCACGGTCGTGGTAGACTGCTCTGCAGGCTTTGGAATACTCGGTGTGACGTCAACACCTACCCGTGTCTAAAAACAGAACAGAGACAAGGGTTCTTAGATCAATCTGAGAAGGGTTACGCCCTCACACTGCAAGTGCATGCTTCCCATTTCCTAATGACTCACCTCCATATGTGGCATGGTTCCCAAATCATTGTTAGTGGTGGTAATAGAGGTGGTGGTGATGGATGGGCTGATGCTGGTAGTAATGCTGCTAGAGTAGCTGGTCATAGTTACTTGGCCCAGGGGAGGCTGCTGCCTTTCTGGACTTTTCTGAGATAGAGATGTTTGAGGGGCTTGGGGGGTGGCAGGAGAGGAACCCTTGACAGACTCTGTTAAGGAGTCACTCGTGGCGACAGGCGCACGGTCGTTCTCCTGGTTGGCGCCGGATGTTGCGGGTGGCCAGGTACCGTTGGATTTGGTAAAGTTCAAGCTGGCCACTAGTGCTGGGCTCTCGGCAGTCGATGCAGCCGAAGGAGCGGGAGAGAAGGCTGGCATCGGGGAAGCGTCCCTATCAGTCACCAGTTCAGGGCTTGCTGGAGGTGGGAGGGGAGGCGGTGGTGGCCACTCCAGGGTATCGAGGGGGGACATAGGTGTCGGGGGCCCCGAGGGCCGTCTCTGGGTGAAAAAGCTGGCCTGTTGGGCAGACTCGGCTAGGGCCAGGGCAAGCATGCGGGCGGCGTTCTTTGGAGGGGGAGGCGGTGGGAGAAGGGACACTGAACTTACAGGGGCGGGGGCCTGTGAAGAATCCATAGCTACGGCTCCTGGGGAGGGAAAAAACAGAAAGGACCATAAGCTGGGGATAACACATGGGAAAGTAAGCTGATTTTTAAGAGCAGAAGGAGCAGGAAGGGCAAGGGGCGAGTGTGTTGTTACCCTGAGTTCCCCTGAAAAACAAATGCTCCTCTCCCACCGTTTCACAGAAACATTTCAAAGGCCAAGGTGTCAAGAGTATGAAACCACTGAGGAAGATTACCCCTCTTAAGAGTATTCCGGCATTTCAGGAAGCAAGCCCACGTGACATGCACGATGGCAGTATGCTGGTACCTGCTGTCCATTGACCTTGCGGCGTTGGAGGGCAGATGGGCCCGGTGGGTCCGGAAGCTTCTGTGCATTCTTTACTGTGGTCTCTGTTCTCAGGGACCTTCCCGGGCAGCTCCTGCAGACTGCCCTCACTTGGGGCAGCCTCGTTGGTCTTTAGCAGCATGGCAATCATGTCGGGTGGAGTGACCAGTGAGCCCTGGGGAGCTTGGGCGGGGGAAGGGGGCTGGGGGCCATCTGTCTCAGGGGTTTGGTTTGGAGTGGATGCCACTACGAGCTCAGAGACAGCCAAAGGGGGCAGCTTGATGCTCTTCTGGGATGTTTTAGGAGAGAAGGCCTGTGCCACTTTTTCAGCGAGGGCGGCGGTGGCATGCTTCTTGCTCTCTACTTGAGCCCCCAGAGCTGGACTGAAGTCGGGAGACGCTAGGAAAGGGGTCGAGGCTTTCTCTGGGGAGGGGGAGACCGGTTCTGAGAAGCTGGCCCCTGGGCTCATCCGTAGACCGCCGGCCTCCCCCCCCAGGTCTGGGGAGGGAAATGACGGCTCACCAAGGGGCAGACTACACTGGAAGGACATGGGGTCAAAGTCCAGAGAGGCCACACCAATGTCGGGGGGGCTGAGGTCCACGTCCTCGGCAGAACGTGGCGGCGAGATGAGGGCGGGCACACAGATGGGGCCCTCGTCGCCGTCGCTCTCCCCCTGGCCCAGGTTGTCATAGGAGTTGCAGTGGTGACGCCCGTCCAGCAGGTCTCCATTGAAAGAGGCAGACAGGGCATCACTGCTGGAGCGAGGTCTGCGGGGGCGGTACACCTTCGACTCGCCTGAGGAGAACGGGTCCCAGTAATCGTTTAAAAATAATTAAAAAGACTAGAAACGTATATATACCACCATAATGAATCTGAATATTTAGCAATCACAAGAACCATGAGAAATTCAGCGCGAGAAATTCAATAGATGTGTGTATGGGGTGGGGCTGGCCCCAGCTGAAAGCTGATTGGCCAGGGTGCTCCATCCCTTGTCACTCACCTATTCAGATCATATCACTGGCTATTGATAAAGCTGGACCCTCAATATAAATTCTGGCCCCTTCTATACACCCCATAAAAAATGCCCTTGCTTCCTTCCTTCAAATTTAAAGGAAATAATAAAATGTGAATCAGCCTATCAGAATAGAGAAGAATGGCGTAGTAATAGTGGGTGGGATTTAGAATGGTGAGACACACCTATAGACACACCCACCCAGCAGTTTAGCGCAGGTCCACAAGACAATTTTACCTAGAGTCATGACAATGTTTTCGGATAAAAAGTAGGAAAAAGAAAAGTAAGATTACCTTCAACATTGTGCAGTGAGGTGAGAGACTCTTCGCTTTTGGCGGAGCGCAGAGTCCCTGTATCTCCTCTGCCTCCTGGAGAAGGTGTGAAGAGGATGGGTAAAATCAGCAGTGATGTTCTGAACTTGGGGGTTGGGGGTGTTCTGACGGACAAGGGTGGGGGGGGGGCTCACCTGCAAGCGCCATGGCCTTCAGCTCATTGGGCTCGCTGGGGTTGCGCTGCAGCTTGCGTTTGGCCATGGAGGAAGACTTTCCCAGGCTGAAGAAGGACCGCCAGCTGCCCACCGGGGACTTCTTTGATTTGATAGGGGGCCTCTTCCTATAGTAGTGGGGAGAAGACAGAAAGTGCTCTCTCAGAAGCATGGAGCACTGTCCCCCCCACCGCTGCATGAAACCACGGCTCACTGGAACAGCAGCAGCGCTGGCTGGTTGCGACATGCTCTCGATCCACCAGGGCACTTAAAGTGCTTGGCGCAACTAATTGCTACACTGGCGCGCTCAGTTTGGTCGCCGCTCCCCCATCGCTGCGCCTGAGCAAATTGTAGCAAAACTGGAAAACCTCAGGGCACACCAGTGCCACAGCCTGCCAGGCTCGGGTCAGAGCCACTCATTTACTGGACGTTATTTACCCCTCGACTAACAGTCAGCGGCCATGGCGTTCGCTGTCTGAGCGAGGCGGGACTCACCTCTCGGTGGGAAACTCGATGACTGTATGGAACTTGCCCTGAAGGGCGGCAGGTCCCTCCCCCACCTCGATGTATTTGCTATCGGCGGTGACTGGGGAGTTTATCTGGGCCTGGGTGCGCGCCTGAGCCTCCTCCAGAGTCAGCAGCTTGGTGGAGGGCGAGGACACCAACAGGGACTTGGGCCGCGATAGAGAATTATGGCCTGCGAGACACGGTTAGAGATGAGGTGACATTCTAGTCATAGGTTCTCATTAAAAGGAGGACGCGGTCCATAAGCTAGTGTGAGAGAAGGCTCCCCGACGTACCGGCACCCTCTCGGATCAGCGAGCTGAGCTTGGGGCTAAAGAGCACGTCCACGTGGTTGAGGATGAATTCCACGACCACGGACTGGATGCGCACCTCCATGAACGCCGCCGTGCCGCTGAAGCAGGCCGACTCAATCTGCTTGGACCTGAGTGAGGAACATGTAGGGTTAGGGTCAGCAGACAACAAACCATATCTTGGCCTAAACAGTAGACAGACAGACAGAGGCAGGCAGACAGACCTTAATCCCCAGAAAGACAATAAGTTGTCATGGTGGCTAGACACATTTAAACAAACGAATAAACAAATAAAATAAAAACAATAAAACAATACTATTATTTAAAAACAACAAAATACTGACATAGGATACTACAATAGTGGGGGGGGACTCAAGAAGGTTCTCTTAAGAAACAAAAGTTTTCATACAGCAAAGGATTGATTCACCTGAGAAGGTTGGGTGCCCAGACAATGGCCAGGTTTTTGATGTGCATGTTGGTGACATAGCTGAATGTTGCCAGGTGGGACAAGTGCCTCATGAGGAACTCAAGGGTTCTGGGAGACAGAAAATGATGCCATCATGCTTTACGTATTAAATTATTCTGCTTTGAAACCCATAAGTACAAGCTGAAAATAAATAAAATCATTGTTAATACACTTTCGAACCAGCAGGGGGAGATGGATCACAACATTTCATATATTACAAACTGACTGTAGAGTCATTTGCCACCTATTGACAGAAATCCAGTTCATATCCGTTAAATTAATTTTTGTAAATATGCTCTTTAGATGAGCCATAATGTAAATGGAAATGTACTAAACAATGAGAGTTATACCTCCGGCCCACAACATGGGAAGAAGAAAAACAATCCTGTACCAATAGGATACATTTGCACATTCCCTGCCAGCCAGTAGGTGGCAGTGACAAGCGTGCCTGACCTGTAATGTGGAGGCGGCAGCTGTTGGATGACATCATGGATCTTGATGAGCCGCTCCTCATCGGTGGCTGCCGACACGGCCTCCTGTCAAGAGCGAGCGTGGTGGATCAGCACTCTGGAATTCGTCAGTGTTTACCCCTTGCTAACGCCGGGTCAGAGGGGCGAGCCAGCATCTCAGGAGTCACTGTGACATGCGCTTGCTGAGTTAAGAGGACAGGGTGTGGGACGGACACCCGACCCCCCCCCCCCACTTTCTGTAAAATCAACCCACCCCCCCAACCTTCTCATAATGGAAATAAACATTTGGTACAGTCTCTCAGCATGTACTGATCCGGGGAAAAAAAAACAGGTGAACGTACAAGGCTACACAGACATGGTATTTTAAGAAATTTGCATGCTGACTCACTAGCGGAAACCAAGTGTGTGAGCGTGATGTATAGTGAATTTCTTCTCCGGGACTAGAGGATGGTCGGCCTATGAATTTACATTCATCAATGTATGTGGGGTGAAAAATGTCAAGGGTAGGAGTGGGCAAATATGTACCTCTCCTGCAAATAAGCTCTTATGGGGATTCACTGCTGTTATGTAAAATATTTGACTTTACATTAAGCAAGGTGTTGAGGTAAGCCATGCTACCATCAGGTGATGTCTTTTCGTAGAAGTAGCTATTACACAGCTTCAAGAAATGCTTCATGTAACCTACCCCCTGCCATCCCAGACCCAATCCGCATCCGGGGGCGGGGCTTACCGAGAACTTCTCATACAGCTGGTAGGTGAGCAATGGGTTGGGCAGCTCACGGAAGTAGAGCTTACAGAGGGAGCCCACGCAGTGGATGTCCTGAATATACACGTCCTTGGTCAGGTCAGGGATCTGCTCAGAGTCAAACTCGTGCCTGGGGGGTACAGCGGGGCAATGTTTCCATGACTCCATGAAACAAGGGCCAAGATATCATCTTCATATACCTGATACTACACATTCCCTGCAGCTAACAGCATTCATGCTACTAGATTATACAATTTACCCATTTCATTTAATGTAAAGAAAATGAGTAAACAAACTGACAAAGGGTGTTTTCTGTCACCTAATCCAAAGTCCTAGACAAGCCCTATTGGCATTAGCACGTCATTTTAAAAACAGTGCACAATAATAAGAGATATTTAACGCCACACATTTTGCAGTTGGTTCATTGTTGGGTTAAAATTAGCCATGGAATGTTAACCCAAGTGAAATGTCACCTGAAACGTCAGAGGACAAAAAACAAACCCGGTTTGAAATTCCATACGTTCGTGTTGTGGCTATATGAGCAAGTCTCAGCCCGTCAAGAGATTCCTGCTAGCGGGGAGACCCTCATGGAGTTAATTTACATCCAAAGTCCAGGGGCCGATGATGGTCATGCCAGTAGAGCTAGCCAGTTGACATACACACAAACTGCGTTGTTGTCCAAGACACCAGAAGCGTAACATAAACAGGGGCTGCTCAACCTGCATGTTCACTTGAATGTTCTCACCAGCAGTGAGAACGTTCAAAAGCTGTCGTGCTTCAGTCTGCCAGATGAGACTGAATCCTAAACCGCTCCCACACACACCAGCCCGCACCCCAATAGTCTTCAGTGAGCCCCCCGCTCAGCTTAGAGCTGTCCCAGGTCCAAGTTGGTCAAATTTCACTGCCTCCAAGCTTGTGAAACTGCTGGCTTTAAACCAAAACATCCCAAGGAGCTCACAAGCACGCAGAGTGACCTGTGTACAAGTGTAATTATTTATCATAGCTATTCCTGCAACATTTTTGGGGGGGGGGGGGAATTTAAAAAAAAAAAAAGCCAAAAGACATTAGGATGAACAACAGTTATGTACCCTAAAGCTGTTCAAGCTGTAAACTTTAACCATATATTTAGTAGATATTTAATTGAACTTCTCATCATAATTTTTCAAGTTGACCCAAATACAGGAATTATTTTCATGAGGAGTTACTTGGACAAATCGCGACCATGAATTTCTATTGCAACTGCTACGCTCCTGGGACAGAATTCTGCAGAATCCTTCACGTTCAACAAACGTTTTGGCGTAAAAGGGAAAGCATCGTGAGCTCATGGATTATGAAGGAGGATTCGAACAAGGATGTTTGTCAAACTGACCGAAACAAGTCATGCAGAAAGATGAGGAATGCAGATGGGGTGATAGATAAAGTCTAACAGTTCAAATAAATATATGTTTGACTCACAACAGTCATGGTCGCCTGATGTTTCGAATTATGTGCTTTTTGATTGTCCAATCAGTTCAACCATCTCTGTCTTTACTGTGTCATGAATTCATTAGAGGAGCGCATATCATGTAAATATTTGTTCCTCGGTAGTCTTTGTAGAGTCAATATGAACAATATGTGCACTCTGGTATTCCAGAGCTTTTTGTTCAGTTGCTTATTTCATAACGGGTCACATGAGTGCCACATAAAGCCATGAATTGCGTGCGTTTAATAAGCAGGTCTCTCTCTTGGGTCTGCACTAAGGGACATATTTAATGGGAAGGATGATTAGGCTTCATGTGTCACTAACTCCTTTTCAAATCCCCAAAAGTCTGTTTTACAGTCTGTCAACCTTCCATCCATCCTCTTGTGCACTGTCAAGTGGCTCCAGGGAACCTGATTTACAGCCCATTACAGGAAATGTTGATCGAGGACAAAAAGTTAGCAATGATTGTCAAACACTGGCTGATGAGAAAGACCTACTGTCACGGTAGGAAGAGGGGATTTCTCTCACCGAAGTTTCTGTATGTTTGAGGCGATTCCGGACAAGCGGTACATTCCGTCCACCACCCCATGCTTCTCGATGAACTCTGTGCAGCTCTTGAGTACCTGGGGAACTGCAGTAAGAGACAAGTGATGTCAGTTGACAAGCCATTAAAGAAGCTCTTGACTTGTCCTACAGATCTGTGACATCTCGCTGGGCCTCTTGCTGCAGGGATCTTAATTAAATGGGAACAAACAGGCTGCATGATTCACGCAAGTCAACTCGCATTAAGCCAAGTCCTTTAGGAGAGATTGTTCTTAACTTGTGTTTAACAGACACATGGTTAAAAGTCCCTTTAAGGCTTTTTACCAGTAATAATATGCTAATAATATACAGTTAGCACTCTTGCTTTGTTAGAAGATGTTTTGTATCTCTTGCTCCTACACTGCTTACACTTGTACCTGAGCATTCACTAGAAGCTCAGTCTACTCAACTAGCTTGAAGCTCAGCCTAGTCGACGTATTCCTAGTTGACACCTTGACAGCCGTATATTTGTAATGTGTTATTTGCCTCAGTTGTACACTGCTTTGGACAAGTCTCTGCTAACTAAAAAGTGTAAAAGAATGGAAACAACACATTAATTACATTACATTCTGTGGTTCCTCTGTACGGTTGCTTTTTGGCCAAGGCCATTGTTCAGGACCAGTTATACCCCATGATAGAAATGATTCTCGTGATTTTCCTGTTTTTCAAGATGCCAAATCTCTGTAAACAAATGCTAAATGCTAAACAAATTCAAGCTTTCACGACATAACGAGGAAGTCAAATGCCTTGCATGGCCTCTCCAATCACCAAATCTCATCATAACTGAAAACTTCTGGAGCACGGAGTAGATTTCCATCGCCTCAAAGAGCTGAACTTTTTTTTTTTTCCTTGAAGAATGGTCTGATGTCCCACTATATATGATTCAGGACTTGTATGACAGCATTCCAAGGATGACTGAAGAGGACTACAGGCAAACGCTGGCCCTGAAAATACTGTTAGGTGTTTGTTATGTTGTGTACCTCCTGCATGTTTTTTATCTGAATATTGGTTCTGAGCATAACTGTTTAAATAAAATCCTGAATTAATTTTAAGGACTTAAAACAAATCACGACTTGTGATGATTCAATCACTTCAGAACTTGCACTAATTCAGTTGCATAGAACAAAAAAATTATACCGATCGCCCAGTGTGTGTTTGGCCATAATGTGATTTGAATCCTGTAATTAACACCTGTGCATAATTAGGAGCTAAAATGAAAGTACCAGTAAGAGCCAAGTACCATGATTCCAGACATAATCAAAGGCATAGCAACTTACAGGAAAGCTGCCCTCCCAGTTCCACTGTGCTTAATTCGGATCTTGAGAGTCTTTAAGCCCTTCCCTCGTGATTTATGACATACAAGACAATTAATCTTGTATCTGAACATGATCAGATAAATTGGCTGCCAGAAGATGTGATCTGACACACACACGCATGGACGTTCTGACTCAACTTGAATGGTACCTCACAGAAGTGTTCGGCACCCAATAAAAGTCTGTCGTAATTGGTTGCTAGGCAGCACCAGCTGAGAACGCCGCTAGCTGGACATTTACTGATGCTTTTCGTCACGGCAGGTTTTTGAAAACGGCTTATTACTATGACACCGGGCTCGTAAAACGCACCCGGGCCTACCCCTGCGCCGGTAACCCAAAATAGGAAGAGCTGCATGGGTATAGCAGTTTCGCTACATTCCTGCCAAAGGTGGGGGGGGGGGGG
>JABFDZ020000042.1:20226951-20252743 GCA_019775955.2 Pollimyrus isidori
CCCCGAGCCTCGTCGACACGCCATAGGCAACGGGCTGCTCGGCAACCCCCCTCCCCCCCCCCACCTCTTATTTGCATCTCAGGCAAATTAAAAGCAACGGGAAGAATAATAAGCTGAGGCTGTCAGGCTAAGGGATTTCGTGACAACCCCTCGCCAGTGACTCATCGCCGATATTGCCTTTTCGGGCACTGGGGCTTCAGCGCTACGAAAATCATTTTAGAAATCTGTACTAGGAATGACAATGGAATACCACCCCCACAGAATACCAGTCATTCGCTTTCTTCCAGGTAAATTACTGTAAATCCACTCTGGCCCATGGCAGCAGAGCTCTTAAGCCGGCCAAGGTCAAAATAAACAAACACAAACAAGAACAAATTTTAGACAGAGTCATTTATGTCGTGCCTGTCACTATTTTATCTTCACAAGGCGTTAAGCATTTTACCCCCAAGTTTAAAGGTGCGGTTTGTTTCTTGGCTAGGATCCTGCCTTAATCTGCATTTTAAGACGTCATACTATCCTTTACACGCTGCCAACTCCATTTATTCCAGATTGATGCCTTTATTTCAAACGGTAAGCCTTCTTGGACACACAGAGTAAACAGGGGACAATACCAATGTGGTTGGGTGCTGAACCACAGTTTCAAGGGACCCTAATCCACTGGGGTGGACGATTTTTTCAGTTCCTCACTCATTTAGACAGCAAGCAATAAGAAAAACAGGTATTCATTACATAGAGTTGTTCACTGCCCACAGAGAGTTAAAACGCATTTTAAATGCAGGATGCACATTCCATCACAGATACTCTCGCGAGTTGAACCTACGACGGTTGCTACGTTAGATGCTAAAATGAAAAGCCTGAAACTTCAATGGGAATCAACTTGGATCAAGAACGCCATCCACAGCGAATGCTGTAATCTGAGAGTTTAGAGATGCAGCACAGCTCGTCCAAGTCTTCTAAATTAGCTCTGCCCACTTTGTAGCTACCTCAATTGTAGGCCAACCCCAGCAGCTAAATATCAGTTCCTCTTCGACAAGATTTTGTTTGGCCTTTTAGCCAATGGAAGTTGCCACTGAATTCATTTGCACTACCGAATTGCCATCGGCTGGCAACATTTCAGTGATATTCATGCATCCCCACTGGGGGAACTAGGAAAAGGGGGACCACTAATTTTCCGAATGGAAAACAAGCGGTGTTCACCGACCTGAAAACTACGCAGTCAATTTAACAAATACTGCTTCACTCACCAGGCAAACACAAAAAAACATGTTGGGGAGAAAAATAAGGTTTTCAAGAATACAAACTTTGGGGAAAAAAAAACCTCATTCCAGTATGCAGAAATTACAAAGCCTTGCGGAAGAAAAGTTTAAATTCAAAACACAAATTTAACATATCCAACACTCCATAATGCGCACATTCATTTGGTTATTGTGCATCTAAAAGAGGCCACACAAAGTCGATAAGAGGCATCTGCACCATTCGAGTTTGACGTTTTCTTCTTGATGATAATGCGTAAAACTAGCCTCGCAGCCCCCAATAGCATTGAGCCAACCCTAACAAACCATTAGGAAAAAGATCAGTGCAACATAATACAGAATAAAACCGTTCCAGACAGACGCACGCAACGCCAACTGGTGCGCCCAGTAGCACATCCAACAGCTAGTGTTGCTTAATTTTTTAGACCTGTTCTATGTGTCTTAATTAAGGGCATGCCAGCAGGCGATCATTCGGTTTCACTCTCCCACCAGTTACCGGATGGATCTGGCATGTCTCTAGCTGCTAGCCTGATGGAGGCACAGGAAAAGCTGTGGGCAGGAGTCTGCAGGAGGCATGTTGTGATACCTGAACAAGAGGGATGTTTCCTCCTTCAGAGTAGCGCTTCCGAAGAAAACCAAAAACCAACAAAACGAGACAAAACAAAGCCCCACCCCATTCCCAACACCCACGCAGCCCAGCTTTCTGCTTGCCTGAAATATCTACCACATAGAATATATATATTTATATAGTGACAGCCCATAGTCAGAGGGTTGATACAAAGCCATGAGTCATGAAATGAGGGAACTAGGGGAACCTCCATACAGCTCCAACATTGTTTGGATTAAGAAATTCTTGATCCAAAACCTGTCCTTCACAACCAGTAGCATGCAATTCTATTCACTGTTCACTAGGACACACTTGGCACAGTAGTCTTGTGTTCGATATCAAGGAAAGGTCCCAGAATGCACTTGCTCCATTTATCACCCGAGTTGAAACCTTTTATTCAGTAGTGACCAAGTGAGAGATGAGCATAAGGGGTTCTCAGAGGGGTTATCTTCTCTGCAACTGGACAGCAGAGGGATAACAGATAAGGACCATGCACAAAGCCCTCAGGTAAATCCAAAGTGTGTATTGATAAATCAGCCATCTCTGGATGCTTTAGACTTGTCAAAACCATTCTCCCGACTGCAGGAAACACCACGGGACTGTCTGACAATTTTCGGTTTTCCATAACAGCAGACTGGGGTCGAATGAGGGGACACAGAGTCTTAGACAGTGTGCAGTTTAATTCGGGAAGCCAAGTAGCTTCTAACATAAGAAACATGTGTGCGCTTAAAATACTTTAATGAGCTTGCACCCCGCAGTGTGGGAAAGAGGACCTCCTTTCACCCGACCCACGCGGCAGCATGAGAATCTGACCCCCTATCGCCCGATCCATCGCGCCTGAAGGACTGCGGCCATTCCTCTGAGCAGCTGACAAGAAAGTTCCTCAGTCCGCTGGGGGTTAAAAAAATGATTATTATTACTAATCTTAACAATGCGAAGACATCTGCGTGAGCCAGGCCATGAAGATACGAAAATTCCCAATGCCACTGTCCAGTCTTTGGCATCGACAACCTACAATGTCCACCCTAGCGCTAAATTCAGCTTCTCATCTCACCAGTTCATCCACTGATAAAGTATTGCAGTTCCTGCCGCAACAGGAAGTGATGTCACCATTGATGCAAAATGAACATCTGGCCAGTATAGAGTTACAAATACAATAAATGCAACGGCCTTATTTCTCTACAATTTCATTTACGCACAGACACACAGAGCTATATTATAATATACTTTGTTAAGAAAAGTGTATTTACAGACATCCTTGTTATTACTGGCTGACTGTCTGAGCAGTTATGACCACGCTAATTGAGGTGAGTCTGATGCACGGCCTTCCAGCAGATTCCAGACGGCATCCATGGCAAATTCCACGATTCACTTGGACAGCTGCTACCTCCACTGCACATGGTGAACCAGCCCAGAGGAGGAAGTTTCACTGAAATCTGTTCCTTCTGAGCCATCTTCTAAATTAAAACAAGGTCACTGCCGCACAAATCGGAAAATTACTGCTTACGCGCGCATTTCTCAGATGTTTCTAGTGAAAACTTATCCTTGAAAATCTCACGGAGACCTGGACAGATCCAAAAAAATAAAACGGCTTCCAAGGTCTCGGAAAAATATCAGTTTTAACTCCAGGCTTCTCAGGATAGACTGAAATGGCAGCTTTACACTAATTATTTCTCCAGCAGCAAAATTATTCACAAGTGACTGACAAATATACACATTGGAGACAATATAACATGCCGGTGTTTCGTATGAGAGTTTTGTGCATGCAAAAGCCCAGGAAGTTCCTCTGTGCCTAAGCGGAATGAAATCTTATCCTAGCCCAATTCCACCTTTTCGGGGACCCTAAGCAAAGCTTTACTTGGGAGGCCTCCCTACCAATAAAAGTGATGATGATTTCACTTCCTTCACAGTGCAGGTAATCTGGGGGCCCGAGGCCACTGCCTACTCACTCTGCAGCTAGAGGCAGCTCTGATCTTATCTAGACCTAGTTTCTTTCACACACGGCCACGGTCAGACTCATTCATGCACCCGGTTTACCAGTAACCCCTTAAAAGCTCAAGCACCAGTTAAATTAGGCCTCTTCTCACAGCCCCCTGCCACCCCCATAGATCAACACTTGCTGATATTCAGTCACCCCCATCAATGACGGTTTGTATGACGGACGGTCTTTTACTTTTGAGTTGAAAGGAGGAGAGAACTAACAACATTGTAGGTCCCATATAACCCGTTTAGACTACGATTGCACTACTGCAGTTTTTCCACTGCTCAGCTTTAAATCACATATCTATACATCTCTATTTTTGCCTCTTATTTTATAATATGTAGCACTGGTGGGAAAGCACAGAGTTCTGTCACGCATGTACAGTGACAAATATTTTATTCTGTATTATATTGCACTGATCTCTTTCCTATTGGTTTCCACACTAATTGCCCTTTCTGGCCCCCTCCACTTCTGGCAGTCTGGCACTCCCCCTCATTGTGACGATGACATCACGCTCACCTAGCATATGTGTGGTTGACTCCACCCCCCCCCCCACTGCCAGTTGGTAGGCCCCTCCCAAAGTCAACACATCCACCCATCCCTTGTCCCGGAATGTTCTGGAAGCCATCCAGACAGCGTTCTCAAAGCGGGAATTGTTTTCTAAAGAAGCCTCTGACGGGGGTCTCCTGCAGCATGGAGACGGTCAAGCGTGCCGCCCGGTGAAGTCCAGATGCCATTCAAGCCGGGGATGATTCGGGCGACTCCGAGGAGGAGGAAGAGCGGAACGTAGTTGAGGCGAAGGATCACCCCGATGGGGAAGGCCAGGCCCACTTCTCGCTGCACCGCGTCCCCTCCGCATCACTGCCCGAGGTCGGAGTTCATCCCGGGTCTCTGTGTGCGGCATCAATGGCTGCCGACAAACAAGGAGGCCTTTGACAGAATGGAATCCTCCCAAAGAGGAACTCGATACACGATTCCCCACGGCAGAGCGGGATGATGTTAGCCCACAATCCACGGTTACATCATTACACAGCAAGCCAACCCTGCGCAAGAATGTGAAACGAATGGCATTCTTATTGTGAGCAGAACTGGGCCTTCATCCTGGGTGGGTTAGGAATCTCAGCCCCCCATGTCCAAAACATTGTGGATTCAAAATCTCGTAACCAGAAGAACAGGTGTGTGACAGAAGGTCGCTGGTTTAAATCCTAGTATTGGCAGACTGGTTTCCCTTCGGACCCTTGAACAAGACCATTAAACCCAATTGCTCCAGGGTCTGTCTGACCCTGCTTTGTAAAAAAAAGTAAAAAAAAAAAAAAAAAAAGTATGGCATTTAAGATAAAGCTTTTGCTAAATAACATGGAAATATCATCGTTTGGCCCATGAGCAAGACTCCATTGCTAAGGGGATCCTGATGAAGCACACTGTGATTCTCACCTGTGCATCACTTTAGATCAATGTCAATAAACGGACTGCTCATCAAGAAATAAGCTACGTAAGTGAAATGTCAGCGGCCTCCAGGCATGAGAAGCGAACCCTGGTCGTGCACCCTGCAGCCCGCATGGGATGCCTGTCCCTGCAGCCCGCATGGGATGCCTGTCCCTGCAGCCCGCATGGGATGCCTGTCCCTGCAGCTCGCACATTGGATACGAGCCCAGCAGCTTCTGCTGGGAAAAACTGCACAGTCAGCCCCGCATGACGATCACTGCTGCAAAATAATAAAACAAAAAAAAAATCCAGGTCAAGTGCTGAGAAAACAAGGTGGTGGGAAAGCTAATGGCCCCCAGGAGACATGAGGCTCCCAACTGCTCCCTCGGTGACCTCACGGGGGAGCCAAGCACTTCCTCCAGGTGCAGACCCCCAAAACAGACCCAGGGAGACGGCAGAAGCGACCACCGCCTGCTCCTTTCTGGAATGACACTCCCACACGCCACAGGAGGGACTACAGCGCCGCCCGGCACGTAAAAACCTAAAACCGGCTCGGCTTGACACAAGTCAGATGGGCTTATACTGATACCAAAGGGATAAAAAGCCTTATTTTGGTGCCCAGTTTAGTTCTGCCAGGTTTTTTATAATAAGCTTCTATGAGAAAATCGTGGGTAAAATTGACCAATATTCTAGGCCCAACTGTTGAAATATTTTTAGTGCATTTTCTGAAAGTACAACGACAAAAAAGCGAGAAATACGTATGTGTGTGTAATCGAGTTAAACGCGACGTTTCTGGACACAGAAGGCGAATCCAAAGCTTCTTGGGCCAGTTTCCTCCAGCCAATGCGCTTACCTGCAGGTACCCCATCACGGCCGGGAATGCCCGTACCCACCATCAAATCGAGCGAAATGGGGGGGCCACCTGGGTATCATTCACAAGCTTGAGTGCAGCTAGGAGAACTAAACTGACTCACTGGAGTAAATCCTCAGGCGCACGTCTAGTGGAAGATGGAACTTCTGCGGCTGCTTAAGGACTCAGACGGAAGTATTTCACAAGCAAGCGGGAACAAAACAGAGGCAAATACTGAGACAGGTGGTGGACAGGCGCACTCCACACCGACAGGTACCAAAAGCAGGGGGCGCGGAAAAGGCCCCCCCCCCCCCCCCCCAGGGCAGAAGAACTCACAGGGGGCACAAGACGGCAGTGGTTCAAAATGGTAAAACATCAAGATTTATTTCAGGATGCGTTTCGGTGACCATGAGTCCCAACTCAGGGTGACATTTGCCCTAGCAGAAGGTCAGCAACACCAACACTCCTGGAAACACTACATTCACTCTGCTTTTGACACGTTTGCCAAATATTTACACGCTACAGGAACTCTGCCTTTGACAGCATGTCCGTCCAAACTGGGGCTCTTGCATCCTGTTGGTCAGTTCTCAACTGGTGGGTCACAGAACCACTTTCAGGTCATTTTTTCCATCGAATGATTGAGTTTTTAATAGAGATGCACCTATCCGATATTCGGATCAGTATTAGTGCCGACCCAGACCTATTTGACGGATCGGGCATCAGCCATGTGTGACCAATCCATGTCCTATACTTGTTTAGTTTTTTGTCAATCTCTAAAAAGACAGATTTAACACAAAACAGAAGCTATTTGTCCTGCCAATCTCACGATCGCTCTTTCCTATTTTACAGGTTTTTCTTGCGACATCCAAATCGAACGCTAACGCTGCCCCTCAGTCTTTTTTGCTACCTTCAGTATAGTGACTTCTGCCTGCTGTGACGTTATGCACATAGGCTCCTCATACTGCGGAGGGTAAGATAAGACATGACGACCTGGGAGTATTTTACGCTTTTAACAGAAACCAGTAGCACAGCGATGTGCAATCTTTGTAAAATAACATTTTGAGAGGTGGGAATAGTGTTTAATGGACAACCCCACTTTAAAGCCCACACAACTGCGAGACAAAAAAAAAAAAGCAATGGATGATTGTGAGTCGCTAAACTGGGCTGCCTTGCAAACTCGCTGCAGCCTGTGATACAAGAGGGGCTGCCATCGCAACAAAGTGCAACTGAGCTGACGCCAACGGGAGAAAAACTTAAGATTGAAAGCATTCGCCACTTGTGCTACTTTGAAGATATTCATATCGAAATGCAAATGCCTCAGAAACACTTAGAACAAGACATATAAACGAAACGGAACAGTATGTTAGGTATGTTTGTAGTAGCCTAATTAAATATTTTTGTCTTACATTTTCTCCATCTGTATTTACTAGCTGAAAAAAAAATATACCTGTATATAAAGTATAACAAAGTAAAAAGGACTCGCATCGGAATCTGTATCGGTATCAGCAGTTGCGTATTGGAATCGGAACTGAAAAAATGTGCGTCGGCCAATCCCTAGGTTTTCACAGAGTATTTTTTTTACAATGTTGGAATTTTGTGGTTGCAAATGATGTTGTGTTTCTTTTTACTGCCTGAAACACCCCCAACCACAACTTTTATGACATAAACGAAAGAAATTCTGTCTGTCTATATCTAGACACAAAAGAAACTTAATGTGAATCCTGAGGCTAAACCAGCTGAACCTGCTTGAGTCAGTGTACCAAACAATAAAGGAGAAGCCAAATAATCAAGAACAGCGAGTACTGGGTACAGCGAGTACTGGGTACAGCGAGTACTGAGTACTGGGTACAGGTGTGCGAGGAGCTGGGAGGGAGCAAAAATGCGGACCGACAAGCAGTCCTGGAGGACCAGCTCTACAGTAGGTGCTTCGATATTACGAAGTGGCAGAAACCCATGATCTGCTGGGGAATCTGACAACTACCGGTGGCTCCTGGATCAGTGGCGGCACCCTCTCCGTTTGTAGAAGAGGAAAGAAACACGTTCTGACATTTTGACTAATGTTGAGCATTTTGTGGACAAGATTGTATAACAACGCCCGGGAGGAGGGGGGGCTTGGTGCAAAGATGCGACCTCATCGCAGGGGGAGGCGAAGGCAAGATGGCGACGAGGCCGGTGATTGGGAGTGACTGTCCAAAATAAGTGGCTTCAATTAAGAAAAATTGGGAAGAAATTAATATTTCAATAGCTGCTCGTGTTTTGCCACTGAATTCCAGATTCATTATCCTGGGAGAAAAAAATAAAAATAAAAAACCTAATGCCTACCATTGTTTAGACACAATGCCCAAAGCTTAGAATGGAAGAAGGGCAATTGAAACATGTAATTAAAATAAAGTGAACAGATAAGCAAATGCAGTGTGTGCCCCAGTGAACAGAAACCCGAAGAAAACATGGGAAGCAGGGTAGATGGCAGACAACATCCCCACGCCCAACACTAACAATCGGCAATCAAACATTCCAGCAATTTGGTGCCTTTTGAGATCTCCTGAACATATCCCTGCTTGGAATGAAAAGCAAGTGCAGGAAAGTCTAGAACATTCCCTTCAGCTGGTGGTGGCAGGGGGGTGTTGGTTTTTTGTCTTTATCTTGTCCCAGCATCCGAGTTGAAGATGCAAAGTGCTTCTTCATACGCCCCTATCCCACCGACGCAGCACCGGCGCTGGTTCCACGCGTTTCCACTGCAAAAGAACAGCCCGGGGCCACAAAGAAGCGGCTCCAGTATGGCACCAAAGAAAACCTGGGCTCAGAAATCGCCACTGTAACATCGGGAAAAGTGGGACGGGCTCTCGCAAAAAAACCTTCCACATACCTGGAAAATTCAATCCATAACAGATATAGTTTTGCCTTTTATCGCCGGTGCCAGCAGCGAAACGACTTGCCAGCTTATGAGTCGGAAAAATATTACATCAAGTTATGTGAGTGGTGAAGAGATCATGAGGCGGACAGCAAAGTTCAGTTTTTAGCATTAATCTGTGACCCTTAAAAGGGTGACAGTAAAACAGCGAGTGAGAATAAACTCAAGTCACTCACACAAATAGACAGGGGAGCCTTTACAGAGACAAAAGTGGATACGGACAATAGAGATGGGATGCAACAAGTCATAATCTGAAAATATTTTTTTTTTCAGTTCGCCAAAATAAATCCAAAAAATGGAAAACATAGATAAACCTTTACTATGCTTTCACTATCGCCTATGTAACATTACTGTTGCTTTACCGGTGTAAAGCAAGGCAGGTTCTCAAAAGTCACCAAGCAAGAACCAGCACCAGGCCCATGCTGGTGGAAACGAGGCATGTGTGAGAGGAACTGCTCTGGATGAATCTGCGGGTCACTTCCTGCCAGCTGGTGTCTGCAGACCACGGATCAAACGGCAGCAAGAATCTTCACATCCTGACTGCACCGTTCACTTAATCTTCCATCACTTCCACAGGTAACCCCTGATAAGGTTACCTTCCAAATTCAGCACACATGAAGGGGTAAGATATTCTACATCTAAAGGGGAATTCATTATACAAGATGGGACTCTATGGATTTCCAAAGCCGGAAAAATTAAGAGATCTATGACAAAACACACAACGCTTCATCATTCCAACCACCTCTGCAGTGATTCATCCATGACCCCTGAAAAGTTCAACGTGCCCATAAATCCGGATACTGAAAAGTACGGTAACAATCAGAGATTCCCGCCCCTGAAGCCTGACATCTCTCTCCTGGCAGCACATGACAGCAGGGAGAAAAAAAAAATCATCCCAAATGCAGAGATTATTTTCCCCTCAGGCGGTTAGAAAAACTGCAGTGCAGGCAGCTCGATTCCGCAACATATTTAAGAATTAGCGCACATATGCTGAGAATGGGCCTGCCTCCTTGCATGATGCAACATCCCTGGCCCGCATACAGATTGCTCTCTCTGCAGCATTACCCATGTCGGTGAGGAAGAAAAGAACCAAGGCCATATTTCACAGCCGTATGGACACAACAATACAAGAGCGCACGACATGAAAACTTCATACACAATAGTCTGAGGGGGAGCTGTGTCACTCGGCAAGATACGGTGCCATTCCTGCCATCTGAAGGTCACTGGTTCGAATCCAGTGACCCCACCCTCAAGTGCTCTAGGGACGGGCAGTGCCTGCTTTTGCAAAAACATTCATCACTTTGGATAAACGCATCTGCTAAATAGACAAAATGTACAAAAATTAGCCATCAGCATATTTGTCTATCCACCAGAACGAACCTCTGACCATCCCAGACAGCCTGAGGGCACATTGCAGAGGACAACCCAAGGCAAGATGGCAGCCAACACCCAAGAACAGACTCAGACTCACAGACACGAATGTGCAAGTAAAATTACTTACCATTTCACAAAACTTTAACATGCATTTTCCAGTCACAGGGAGATCTACAAAAAGGCAATATGCACTGAAAATATAGTTGGGTGTAATCTTTTAATTTAATAAGTATGCTCTAGTACGTTACTAGTATATTTTTTGCTTATTTGTATTTTGTGCAAAGGTGTCTTGAATGGCATGGGGGATAAGTCCGACTTAAGAAAAAATTGACTTAAGGTTTTGTGGGACGAATCCTTTCTGCCAGTCAGGAACTGCCTCTACAAAGCTTGCAGTCAATAGTACCACCTCAAATCACTGACGAAATGTTACATTCGAAAGTATCACTGTATCAAAAGTCTATTTCTGTTACACATCATTTAACAGGAATACAATGGAGCCACTTCTTAGCTCAAAACTTCGGTGACCCAATTGGATATCTGGGGTGAGGCTCAACTCTCATTCCAAACTCTGCCGATGAGATCATCTGGCCCGTACATCCTAAGAACAGGTGAAAAATGGCTCAAGGCGTAAGGAGGGCATTTGGTTTTTAGGCAAAAAACAACCTCACCAGGTTTTCCTGATGTCCCCACACGATCTCTCAACCCCATGTAAAAATACTAGCTACTGTCATACTAGCTACTATTTTTGTTTTGTCCTTAACATCTTCAGCACACATGAACTTTATGCTTAACCATATTTTGCCTGCAAAGAAACCATTTATTACAAAAAAATGGCAAATGGAGCAAAGTCAGATGACCTTTACCATTCCATCCAGAGCAGTAAAATACCACGATTCCAGCTGAATGAGCCAATCAAAATCAATAAACAGAAAATCAAATTTAAAAAAAGTAACCAAAGTGCCAGGTGAGTCAAATTAAGCCACTTCTCACCAGGCCACTGCTGACTGCACGAGAGACGCGTTGGCGCAAGCAGCTGTGGGCGCGGGACTCAAAACCCTCATGCTGCAAGAGCAGCTTCAACCACAAACTCAGGGCAGAGTCTCAGAGTTACACCTCTGCTTGTTTATGTAACATGTGCTTTCAGCCAAAGTGAGGAAAACGTCTGGAGTTAGAACAACGTCCCTGGAACAGGTGGAGGTAACTGCCCTGCTCACGGCCCCGAAAATTGATGCGATTACTCTACTAACCATGGGATCGGAACAACCAACCTTCCGGATGTAAGCACAGATCCATAAGCACAACCTGCACTGAAAAGTAGATGAAGATAAAGGTCTTGAAAGAAACAGGTCAGCAGATGCTCCTGCTGGCATAACCTCATTTACTAACAGCTTCAGTTTTCTGTCTCATCCAGGCATCTCTGTTCATTTAGACTTACACTGTATTCTAAATGCAGAATGGAAAATGACTGGTTCAAAGAGATAACCAATCAGATTGTACAGGTGGTGGGTCCAAGCAACTTGAGGACGCCGTACCAATCAGATGTCTTGGGTTCGCCTCCTCTAGTTGCTTGGACCCACCTCCTCTGCAATCTTATTAGTTTTCTATTCAGCTGAAAAAGTAAGCCTGAAAACCTTCAAAGACATACTGAAATCCCTATCGCATTTGCAGGTCTTATCTGCATTTAAGCCCTACTATTCCATATTTTTCCATTTTGTTCAACTTTTCTGATCTGCTAAATGACATTTTAAAGATAAGCACATTATCGCTCATTCCATTTCCTCATCTACAGTTGCTGACTGATTCAAATCAAGGAAGCATTCATCTATAATCTCTCAGGAATAATTTTGGTTTCAAGAAAATTCCGCTCAAAAAAAATTGCCTTCAAGACGGCAGCTAAACGTTTGCTAGAAGCTTATATATACAGAATGACAAACCAAGACAAAAAGCCAAAAAAACAAATATATTCAAGTTCTTCAACATGACTAGAAGGTCAGCAGTGCAAAATAAACTGGCACCTTTCCACTAAAGAAAGAGTGTTTAACCTGAACACAAAGTAGTTTGCCTGAGCAAACATCCCACATTAGTTAGCCTATTAGGTGACTGCGAATTGCTGGCATCCAACCGGAGGCGGGGAATGGCGCTTTCCATCCAACTGGTCTGCAGCTTTTCTACACGGCGCCACGTCATTGGCAGAGCGGAAAAAAAGAGGATATGGATCATTAGATGGGAGCACAGGTCACCCCCTGGTTCCTGATAGTTAGCCTGGGCGTCATGTGTAGCAGGGTCAGCATAAAGCAGGAAACTGCTCAAATCTCGAAAAAGAAGCGAAAGGGGGGGGGAAGGATATTGTCGGGTGAATCCGTTTACGTAGCAATATGTCCAAAAAAAAAAACGTGCTACTAAAAAATATCTTGAACATAAACAACCAGAGCCAGCCAGGCACTGAAGAGCAAAATTATAGATATATATCAATTATCTAGAAATGTGTAATGCAATTAGCATGAGGGACCAATTACAAATCACATTAGCGCAAGAGAAACTACCCCAAATCTCCCAAGACAGGCTCCTATGCTTAGCAGCAAGCATTATTTAACAACAAAAAAAAAACAAAAGATAAAAACAATGGCTAGCTCATACAAGTGATGGACATTTTAAAGACTGAGCAGCGGTTAAGGACGTTAATTCATCTGCCAAGCCATTTTCGAAAAATGGACCCGCTAGGGAATTAAATCCTGGGTTCTGTAAGAGCAGCAGAGCGGCTCTGCCGCAGGGGGGGTGCGAGGCTGCCGGCGGACCATCCGCATCGCCATTCGCCACGCGGGGGCTTGTTTGCGTTGCCTTTGCATTTGAATAGCTGACCACACACGGACGCGGCTGATCTCGCTGCTGTGGGAATGACAATTTCCAAGCGGCAGACGGAAGGCTGAATGCGGAGGTGGGGGAGCAGCCTTGGGTGAAACTCTATAGCGCCGGACAGGGGGGGTTCAAACTCCTGCAGGCCCCCGTCCCAGTGCAAGTGGCCAGGTGGTCAGGTCAAGGCTGGCATGGGAATTGCAGGCCCTCCGACATCCTTTTTGTGAATGAGCCCTCCGCACACACACACAAGCACACACACACACACACACACAACCTAAAGCCGTCCAGGTTCTGTTTCACCACCGCCACCAAGGGCTGTCCCCCTCCCCCATCACTATAAAACTAGTGCTGTTGCCCCCCTGCCCCCAGGGACAGGAACACCTTTCAGGAGCAGTAGGGCGACTATTTTGGATCAACCTGACCTACAATCATATTCACAAAACCACACTCTTTACATACTGCCGGCGTAAAGAATCAGAATTTGTGAATATCTGCTGGAGTAGAGATATTGGTGTAGGGGGAATGCAGAGAGTAGCTGTGGATGATGCTACCCTCTGGCTTAGGGGGTGGGCACATGTGGTGCGTTCGTTTATCTCTCGGAACTCGGAAATTCTGAGTTGAGTGACATCACGTCGGACAATCTCCCGTTCGAGCTACCCACATCTCAGAACAAACATGGCTGCCTCCATGAAAACGTTGCTGTGTGTTGTTGCGGTATATTTTACCAGATTTGATTATGATTTAGCAGATTCCAAATGGAGACAGAGATTTTTCCGTAAGACAAAAAACAAGAAACATGAACTAGTCAAACCACCTTAAAAGCTTCATAAAATATTTTAGTACTTTCATAGCAATATTCTCTTTTCGAACAGCAAACTACAAACAAACCAAAGACACAAAAAGTCTGGTAAAAACCTGATATTGCCTACTGGGATACTGTTTACGGTTATGACGTGGAATTCTCTAAATCGAACACATGCAATTACATTTATAACTAATTAATGCATTTAACAAAATAAACATTTTTAAAGATTTATAAAATAGAATTACTGTTGAGTGTGTAAGCCGCCATGTTGAAATTACGTCACTGGGGCAACCCGGACAACAAAATCTTGTCCGCCATTAACGTCATAAAAGAGGCGCGTTTCCGAGGGGGAAGTGACGTTATTCGGGACGTTTTCATCCGAGTTCCGAGTTGGAAAGGAGTAATCGAACGCACCAATAGACACCAGCCGCCCCTTCCCAGTAAGCAAACAGGTTAACCCCACATGGGAGATGCTATGTTTTGATATCCATCCAAATAAGGACACATATCAAATATTAAATGTAGAAAAATAAACAATGAATGATGCAATGAGGCTTCCGATCTCAGCAGAGGTTGAAATAGGGACACTGACGTGCGCACACACACAGTGTGTGTTCTCTGGGGTTCAATGCAAGACAATTAAAAGAATATCTTGCTAGAGATTTACTGCTGGTCACCAGGGGCGCCGCTGACGCTGGCTGGCCCCCGGAAAACAGGAAGGGGAAAGTGAGCCTCCCTTGTTTTCACATTCAAAGAGGAAACACTTGGACTTCAAAGCGGAGCATAAACGAGGAGCCACGCTGCATATCCACGTCCACAAGGCCGTGTGGGTGAGATTCATAACCTCCCAACAAAGCCATTTCTATCTCTAGCTCAGTTCTCACCGTGCTTTTTGTCACTGGAATTGAGATGTTCCGCCCCCCCATCACAAAAAAAAAAAAAAAACAGCATCAAAAATGGTTCCAGATGAATCGTTTATAGATATTTTGCCTGACTCTTCTGCGGCAAGTAGCAGGAAGGCGAAATATAAAACCATGAAAACCACAATCAACCCCCCCCCCCCCCCTCCACGAGGAATGTGTACTCCAATTTGCCTGTTGATGCCACAGTGGCACAGAAGAGCTTTTCAAACATCTCCGCCTGTAATAGTTTGGCAACCAAATGCAGGATAACTCAATATGAAAATGCAGAGACTGTGCAGTTGATCCTGTCCCAAAAGGGTGTTGGAATTCCCCAACCCAAAGATGTGTCACTGAGTCAGAGCTTGCCCAGCAAAATTAAGGTGAAATCGAGACTCGCAGTCTTTGGCTCGATTTAGTGTCCACCCCCCACAAACCTCACCTACCTGCTACTGCCCACCGATCAAATGGGTCCAGGGCACCATCTGGAAGCCTGACGTTTATGTGGGAACGACAACTTTGAACGTGGGAGACCACGTTTCTACATTCTTTTTGCCCCCCTGTACCCCTCCCTTGAGCCGCGGGAAACAGAGGAGCTCGAAAGTGTCAGCTTGCAGGATTAAAACGCATGTGACTATCATGTGACACCTGACGGTCACGTGACGTCTCTCCCATTAAGAAATTCACTTTCCAACAGGTTAAAGGTTTGGACAGGCTGGCGTCGCACCCGAAAGGAAAACTGAGCAGCTTTCATAAGCAGCCATTTCCTCAAAAAGATAACATTTAACAGGCACTAGCTGCTTTGAATTTGAAAGTGGAGCCCTGCTGATCAAAATAAATAATGCAGGTCACTGTGGAAAACAACTTCAGACAAAAGAATTTAAAATCATGCGGGCGAAATCCAGTTTAGAATTTATTTTAGACACGGTGGTACAAATAAGAGAATTCCGCCCTAGCTTCATGTCCAGGAAAACCAGGGTGGGCCAGATATTTCCCCAGTAACAGCCACCCATATTGTCATCACTTGAAGACACCCACTTCTCTATGGGGCCAGGTCACAGCCAGCAGGGACTGAATTGATGAGGATCAAAATACACCCGTATTTACACACCAGCTTTTACTTCTGACCATCCAAAACAGCCAAATCCGCCTGTGACGGTCCAGCTTTGACTCCCGCCAACTGATCAAATGCCATGTTTGGTTTCACTTTATTTGCCCTCTTTTCTTTCATCAAATGCCGAACCGAAACCCAGCGGATGCTAAACCCACCAAAGAGCAAAAACAAAAATGATCCCTCGGAGGGGGAAGGGGGTTCAAAACTGTAGCCAAAGGCCCCCTTTCTCTGCTTCCCCACCCTTGCTAATGACTTGGAGGTCGTCCTAAGCAGATGCAGTATCTCGCCAGGCTAACAGGGACATCTGTGCAAATAGAAAGAGGCAACAGCTTGCGGTAAAGGTACTCAAAAGCCCAAAAATACAGGGTCGATTATCCTTAAAGGCCACATAAGAGCCGCAAAAATAAGACTATAAAGTACAGCGATATGGAGACAGAAGAACATATGATGCTGGCCACTATCATTGTTTAAATTTAAGTCAGGCTCCTTACTGTACCGCGCCATATGATTTTGCTCATTCATACTGGCTGGGGACTCAGGATGCAGGACAAGCGGACATTTAGTACCTCCGCCAAAACTCCGGTTGTTCAGATCGCCATCAGGAGTCCATATCAGCGCAGACGAATATGCGTATATTATTCATGCCCAGTACAGTAAGGCATGCAATATTAAAGCCGGCACGGTGACCGATGGGCTTCATTCACATAGGCAGGTGCCCGTAACGCAACACGGCCATCAATGTTTCAGCGCACCTCCTAAATACTTCATGCCCAAGGCGCAGATGCATCGCTTGTAAGTAAACCGCAGAATTCTGCGCCCCCTAAACTGACGACATTTGCCCCACTTCCCTCTGGATGACTTGTGGCCATTAGTCTTCACACTGTAGCCTACGTGGGTTTGCAGTGGGGCACCGGCAGATCTTCGGCACCGGCTCTCCGGAGCGCACGCCCCTGACCCCAGATCCCGCAGATCCCTGGGGGAGGGGGGCCCGATCTACCCAAACTTTTTTCCGCTCCAGATCACACGATAGCCCGGCAGCTTGTATTCCCCCAACAGTGCAGACCACTGACGCTCGCCGCCCACACGATACAAATAAATAAATAAGTAAATCGTATTAAAAGCCTGGATGCGGGCTCAACTGCACCACAAAAGCGCCCCATCGGCATTTACTCCACGCCATACCTGTAACTGGTGGAGGGGAAAAAAGGACTCCCGGCTTCCCGATGGCTCGTCAACGGCGTCTCCCTTCTCTTTGCTCGTCGCTTGGTTCTTCAGATCCGGGAAGCCGCATTATAAACACGGAGAAAACAGACTGAACGGGCTCCGCCGCGATCGCGTCCGCATTAACGGGCACGGCGCGGAGAGGCGCTCCGGGAATCGCCGCCGGTTAACATCTGTGTAGTTAACGCGTCTGCGTTTTAAAAATAAATCCCATGCATATGTGCTGCAAAAAAGCACAAACCCGTTGGTGAGACCCGTGCAGTTTCTTATCTTAAGCACCTGGCGCCAGCTGCGAGCGAGCACGTTTCCAATCTGGCCATAAAACTGCACACGTTGACCCGTCGCCACGAACTCTGACTTTTCGTGGTTATACTTGAAGATGAGAGCCAGCCAGCCTACTAGGGTTTCCTTTTACGTTAAATCATTCTTCCCACTACCAACATGCGGCTTTCCCCCTCTCCCGAGTACGCCACGGGGAGCGCGCGTCCGGCTGCTCCGCGCACAGGATCGAGGACGCGCCTCCAGGGCTACCAGCATGCATCGCCCTTTTTTACATATTAACACATGCCATCCATTTAAATACGTACATGAAACATAGCATGTGTAGATATTCCCGAGAATGCATATATGTAAGTTTTATGTTAATATAAAACGTTGCATCTGGAAATAGTCATCAGACGAGCATGACTGTTGATATGTTTAAGCAGCTGCGATTTAAACTGTGAAACGTAAATTTGTCTTAAATGAGTCACCCGTGTTCAAAATTTGTACCGTGGATAGTATGAAAGATCATAAATCAACCGGGCTCGGAATGTATGTGTACGAAACACATAAAGTAATAGGACACTTAAGCTGCTGGAATGAAAAGCAGCTCGTTTTTCATTGGCGATGATATTGGCGTGTAAGTTTTTTGACAGAGCGCAGTAAATGGTTAACATTTCGTTTGGCTTCTTTCTAACTCCGCACACAACACCGCCATCTAATGGCTAAAGTTTATTAATAAGACACGCAGACAAAGTTGCTGGATCATTTGGTGGGATTTTAAAAATATTATATTAACAATTTAAACGTTAAATGTGCTCGCAGAATAATGACATTTTTATTTTATAAAAATATCAAAATAAAATAGAGAAAACGTTGGCACCCATCCGATAAAACTGTTGTTGAAGAAGGTTGTTTTTGGTAAATTTTTATTATATCAAAATACAAAACATTTTGGAGCAGAGTAAATGTTACATGTGATTTAAGCATTTTGTAAATATCAACTCAAATTACGTCCAGACTGCTTGGCGTGGTAGTAACCGCTCAACGCAGCGCTGCTTTCACAGTCAGCAGAAGCATCGGGAGCCTCATAGCGCTCAGCAAGACCTCGAACACACCGGGGCCTGGCTGATGCCACTTCTCCTAATAATGGACTGGACCCCAGCCCCCAGAAATGCACGAATGTGCGTGCAGGATGTGTTAGTTTCACGGTTGTATGAATTTCAGTTTTTAGATGATCGCTGTCATCGTTACCAAAAAATATAGGCCTATATAAGCAATGAAAACTCACTCTGTCTGGGTCGTTCAAGTAAGTACGGGGGGGGGGAGGGGGTTATCTCGTAACCAGAGTCTGTTTTGCTGTTTCGGGAACCGACATATATTACAAATCTAAACAGCATTCTACGGAGGCAAACATTTACAATTGTCGCCTTTTCCCGATTTTCAATAGCATACGAGGGAACCTTCTTTTATGCCCAGCATGTGGTGGTTTATGGCCGCTGTTGTTGGAAACTGGGATTATACCGCTACCAATTTATATAGGGAAGGGTAACATAGGTTCCACGATGACCCCGGCTTTCTGCCGATAGGTGAAGCTGTTGCACCGGGCAGAAAGGTCACGTTCCCGAAACCTTGGGAATGTGCCGCATGCAATCCTAGACAGTGTATTCAACTTCCTGCTGAGCAGAGGCTGAAAATGTGGGGGAGAAAAAACAGTACAATAGAGTATTATGTCACATAAGGCTTTGGTACAGCACCATATATGTTTTTTCCATCTTTTTAAACAACAAAATGTGTTTGGGGAAAAACAGGCTGTAACAGAGCAATACCCGAAATAGTAAACAATTAACCCTCTGGCTGCCTCTTTTATTTTAGTATTTGGAAAAAAAACAGTACATTGATAACAAAGCTCAAAATAAATCTAAACATTTTAAATATTCTCTTTTTTCAATTTTACACAATGTATTAGGAAAGGTGTATGAAAATTCATATTAAACAGTAGCTTACCGTTGCCTTCAATGTGGTAAAACAATGTACATCAGGTGCTTATTTCAGCAACATCTTGAAGTAATAACATATTAGCAATAACTATTAAGCATGATATTCAGTGAATAAACAGATAACAATACATCCTCAGAGTGTAAAACATTTTTTTAAAAACAAACCTTTAAAAAGGCTGTAAAAGCGTACTCTGGTATTAAACAGTTAAGTGTGAATGGTGACTATGAAATAAAAGGCAAATTCATTATGTACCGTATCATTACATTCTATCCGTTATGTTCAGTGATGATAAACTCTGGAAGTGTCCAGCATGAAGAATGTCAATTTTACAGAAAACAATGCACAATGTAATATTTAATAGTGAATACATAAAAAGTTTCCGCTGTCTTTCTCTAATTGAACGGCTGGTGAATCTGCTATTGACCCCAATTAAAGTACAGCTTCTACCTGACCGGTTTAAGTTTACGTACAAACACAGCAGATGTGCTTCCCTGTGTGCACCAAAGCCGTGTAATTTACGAAAGAAAACCCACTGCAACACCGCCCCCGTCTGTGTGGTTGAATTAAACCGACTGTGGTCGTAAAACAGAAACAAGTCAGGAAGACTAAAACATATAGAAGAAAGAGACGTATTTCGTGCAACCAGACAGTATTTCAGATCAAATGAAGGTTGAGAAGGACGTGTAGGTCTACTGGACCGGTAAAAAAAATCACTGTTTTAAAGACAGACGCTGCCAACGGGGTTAAATATCTGCAGTGTGTGCTTGTAAACGAAGTTTCAGACGGTGCTTTATAAAAATAACAAAAGCAGGTTTGCCAACAGGACTTCAACAAAGCTCTGGGTTTGAGTGAACGTCGTGTCTCGTCTGGTGTTTTGTGTATAACGTGCTCAAACAGATCGGACAGCTGCTCAAACTATTTTCAAATCAGTGTGTTTCCAATCTATGCTACATAACCAGATATTTAAAGCTTCTATGGAGACAGTTTTATTTAGATTTTGTAGTTCCTTTCCGTTTAAACGCACACAACTCTTTGCTGCTCCTAGATTTGCTCTCATTGGTGTTATTTGGTGTAACAGACCTTGTATTCAAAACACATCTGAATTTGAATGTCTGTCACCCAAAAGAACGAACAAGTAGGCTATTTTTTTTCTCATCAGACATCAGCTTTAAATGCAACAAACATTCAGCATAACACCGTCACAGATTAGTTTATTGCCTGCACAGATACTATGTGTCTTACACACGTAAAGTAGGCCTACTACACTGTAACTTCCTTGGTTAATAAAAAAACAGAGTGCTTGCAATGTGAGTGAAGCAGTGTTGACTCTGATTAAGAGCACCACGAATACAGTTTGGAAATAGCACCAAGTCATCATGTGTACAACGCAGTTGCAAAGTCGACACAGCATCGAAAAAGTCCAGACACATCGCTAATGCACGCGCTTGGAGGGGCCCACCTCCCACGTGAGCGATGATCATGTCTGGTGCGTTATTCCAATCATGACACTTTTTGCGACCTTATATCAATAAGAGGCAGGTAACACACACCCATTTATATATAAAAAGAGCTTAAATTGGAAACACACATATCGTTCGTTGTCAGAAATAAGTCGGGGCCCCCAATTCTGGCAATAATTTTTATTGTTTTTTAAAGCAGATTTAAATATTGGTCACGTACACATATACAGTAAAATATATCTACTTGTACGGTTTGTTGACTAGAGCAATAGAGACTACACGTCAGGTACTGTACCGCTAAGCAGATTGTAGGGGGCCCCAATGAAGTTGAGAATTCCACCAGGAAAAAAAAATATATATATAGCCTATATATACAGAGTCTGAGATGCAAGATACAGGGTTTCAGTACTGGATCTAACCGATCCACGTAGTATCGAGCAGGACCGCGTAATTGGCAGCCCATTCAGACTGGTTATGATTACCGTACTGACAGTAGCAGGCCTGCTTGTAAATTATTATTTTTTATCCGTGGCATAGCCTGAGCACACACTGTATGTTTATGTAATAAAAAGAAGATAAAAATATATATTTAATGCCGAGGCATCCCCATTCAAAGAAAACAGCCAAATAATCTATAATCATAACCACGTCAATCAAGTGAGTTACACGTGAAGGAACCAATTTTGAAAGACAAAGCTTTTAAAATACTGCCAATATTTCTGATTAGGTTTAACAATTTCACTAACAACCCTGTATCTGCCTCATACTCTTACATATCTCGAAATGCATGTCCTACGTTTTTAGTTTGTTTTATACATAACTCAACCGACTCGCTTCTAAGAAGTCTATATAAGTATTAAATACCAATATTCATATTTATTTTATGATACAGTATTGCTTAAAGCAGCAATGGATATAAAAATAAAATAACCTTTGTAACTGGAAATAATGAAACGCTACTCAAGAAAAAAAACTTTCCTGACGTGTCAATAACACGTTCCACAGAAAGTTATTGTTACCCTTTTGTAATATACTTTCATTAATAAGATTAAGTCTCAAAACTAAAGTATGTCGTAGCATTTAGCTATAATTTGATTATTCACATTGTACAGATCTATAAATAGAGGATCGCTACAGTACATGGTTATATCGTGCCACTGGATCGTTTTTTTCTATTCATCACTTCTTTATTCTGTCTGCATCGTTTATCAGATATACATAAAAATATATTGCCAGATCTTAGTTATTTACACATGTGACGCAAATGTTCTGCCTTATGTGTGTGCAGATGTGCGTGGCTGTGTCCCAGACCAAGAGAGCAGTGTGTTTCTCTGCGGGCCTGCCAGGGTTTAGATTATTCACCACGTACTGCGTTATATTTTTTTCCTCAATCCCCGCGACCCAGTCTAAGCCCTCGTCCATTAAGTGATTCTATTTAATTTGCTTAAAATGTCACGCCTTTGCCCTGTAGTCTGCTTTTGATTGGCATCTTGATAATGTGTTTTAATGTAACAAGAACTCACAATTGGGCTGCTCTGATCGATATAAGAATACAGTGAGCAACATGTGTAAAAGTATATTTTAAAAATGTGTTAAGGTGAAATAACTCGCTCCTTGTCCTTGTGTGACCAGTACCCATGGATTCGTTATAAGCTTATGTGCGTCATTTGTGAACCGACGAAATTACTTCGTATCACTGCAGAAATATGGAAATATGGGTATAACTTCATACCCACTGCACGGCGCCTCTTTCAATAAGAATAAATGTATTCCAAATATTCAAATAATGCACAAATAACACACAAACAAAGCCTACCAATAAAGAGGATCCGTTTCCATTAGGTGCAAGACTCACCCTATGAAAAACTAAACCAAGTCTCTTTAGCAGGCTGGATTTTGCAGCAACACAGACCGTACCCGCACTGCACCAGAAGAGATATTGTTCTTTATATAAAATGAACGTCAGTATATGAAAAATCTGAATTAGCTCTGTCTAGGCGGATTTCTCCACGCGCCAGTTTAAGAATGGCTTAAGTTGCTGTCCAAAGTCAGCGCACCGAAGGTATGAAAAGGAAAAAAAGTTTTTGACATTTTTAATATATTTGTATATAGATTGTATGCACATGCACACATAAAAACGCACTCAGGCACCCACACACGTTAATTTGAAGTTCTAGGCGATGACGTTATATATACAATCAAAACAAGATCTATTGTTGTTAAACAATATATATTTCAATACGCCAAATAAATATGGACATTCTATTGCAGACGAACGTCTTTTTTCCGTGGCATAAAGACATCGTTAAGCAGTATCTCCTGTAGTTCATGTTTGTTTAAAAAATATCTTTTGAAAGATAACGTGCCAACAAACAAGGCAAAGGTTAACTGCCTGGAAGGACTCATAGGGTTTTTTTTAAAAAGATGTTTCAAGTTAGATCTCTGACTACTGCACTGAGACGCGTTGCCCTGGGTACGAAACTCCAGCAGAAAACATGCTCAACACAGGTATTACCTCACCTAGTGTCTGGATTCTGACACAACAGCATGGACCGTGCGGATGAACAGTACTTGTAATTGGAAACGTACAGCAGAAACTATTCTGGTTAGAAAAAAAAATCCCAAACTATCGATACTCAGTGTCAAAAAGACGGTCTTAGAGTGGCGTAAAGCACACTGCGACCTCGCTTTCGGTGGACAGAAAGGGCACAGTCCCAGCATCACCCGCCTGGAAACTGCCCTCTCTTGGTACCACATGGCAGTGCCCGGTGACACTGCCAGTCTACTCACCACTGGTCAACACCATGAAAAGAATGGGTATTCCACAGTTAACATTTTGCCCTGTTGGTGCCCAATTAAATTGGCTTTGAAAATAGTGCCCATTGCGCAAAGACCACAAAAACAGCCCCAAACAGACTAAGTGTGGGTTTAGAACTATAGGATATTTAATCTCTATGCTACCTTCTGCCTTGTCTTGACTTAATGCCATCTGTACTGTTTTAGTTACATGGAAGCTTAAGTCTAGTCAAAAGCATTCTGTTACATATTGTTATAACCCAATGCATCATTTATTGTATGTATTTTTAAATATCAGTCAGCACATGCCCTAGCAACATAACAATTTAGCTATTCTCAATCTGCTCCCCACACAAACTATTCATGCTAGGTCAATAGGTCACACTGGGCACTTTTCACCCCGCTCTATGTCATCATGTGTGCCACACGCCCCCCGTTTCTTTAAATCCTTAACCTCTTACGTCTCTCCTCATTCAAGAATTCTGCACTCTGAACTTTAACCATGCAAGTAAAATCTCTCCACTAGAAGCATCACATACACTGCTTGCTAATGGACATTCTACAAAAACAAAAAACATTATGAATGAATCTCTACTTACATGCATTTTTTTTTTAATTAAAATATTTCTGTACATTTTTAAAAATGGTTCCAAATAGTGTAAAATTACCTGACAAACAGAGAAATCGTCTTTGCCCCTGTCTTGCCTTCCATACTGGTGAGAACAAATTTGGAGGGCACAGCAAAGAGACAGCCAGAGAGTGTGTGTGTGTGTGTGTGTGTGTGCTTGTGGGGGGGGGGGGGCATGGGTGAATTAGTGGCCTTGCTCATTGGTCGATGAACACATGACTACACTGTCAAGGCCAAGCTTGAACCCTCAGCTTTCCAATCACAGGCATAGAGGCTTAGCCCACTAAGTCACACACCACATTATAACACGCATGCACATCAGGATCTGTGACCCTTATTTTAATTATGCAACTGAAACTTGCCAAATGAAACTGTAAATAACAAAGTTTAAAATATTGTGAGAGCAGAGTTCTAAGGAAGGGTGGCTTCTATGTAGATGAAAATGTTTTAAGAAGAATCACAAAAACCAGGCCTAGTTAAGAGGTGGAGTTCTTTGGAAAGGGCTGTCTGTGTCCCTCTCCATGATTTGGGACAGTGGAAGAGGCAGATATTTTACTCTGAACCAGCCACACCTGTACAATTCGCCTGCATTGATCCAGGTGGACGTTGAGTAATTGTGACCTATTGAACTGGATTGTACTCTACAGGAATCTGTTGTACTTTAAATTTTAAATCATAAGACAGAATATTTGTGTGTCTGTATGACTGATTTGTGTAATAAAGGCAGCTAAGTATATGAGGTCAAAATAATCTCCGACCCGGCAGCTTGGTAACAATTTCGACCCCAGGTTTCTGAACGTCCAGCTAATAACATAATTTAACTATGCAGGATCTAAAGCTGAGAGGTTGCTTAGCTGCCGTTTAAATGTGTTTGTCAGCGAGCAGCGATCTTCCCATTTTCTGTTGCAAGCCGTAACTCCCCCATATTACAGAATTCCAGTGGTAAGAGTTTAGTAAGTAAACTCAATGATTAGATGTCATTGCGCAAAGGAATAAAATATCGTCTTTGGCGAGGCCTTAGCCTTTTCAGAGTTGTAATTTACTGAGAAAAAAGTCTCATACAGTACATCAAAACTTCCAGTAATTACCTGTGATAATCTTTTGTTCTGTTATGCCTAATCTGCACTCTGGATCAGATAGCTCTGGGAGTGAATGAATATTATTCCTCATCCTTTTTGTTTGTAAAATAAGTCAGTGTACTAATGGTTTCATAGTTACAGTTACTACGAGCTTGGACGTGACATATTTGACTTTGCAACACCTAAATGCAGATCTCTAGAAAATGTCCCATTAACAGAATATAATAAAAAAAAAAGGATTCAGATAAAAAACTTAAAAACGTGTTGCACA
>JABFDZ020000042.1:20252843-20268423 GCA_019775955.2 Pollimyrus isidori
CACACACACACACACACACACAATTTATATAGTAAAGTTGAGATGGCATAAAATTTAACATACATTACGAGCTAAGAGAACTGCCACACTGCAAATCAGCTACACTCACAACCCAAACATTCTTACATATGTTACATATGATTAATCACCTTAATAGCTAAATCTGGCAGATTTATTGCAGACACTTAGAAACACCCTAATACATACATATGATAAGGTGTAAAGGAATGTGAGTAAGATATCTGTAACAAACTTAATAAATAATGTAAGTCACGTGACAATTTTAAGCAGACTGTTTCTGGATGCTCACTGGGCAACAGAAGTGTTAATTTCAAGTGTTTTTTGTCAACCCATGTTAACAAGCATTTATTGCAAGCATTAACCAGCTCACGTGATTTTTCATGGCAGGCTGACAACAGTCTGCCATGACGACATTAAGTCGGACATCGGGAAGCCTCTTTACAGCAGAGGATCAAGGTGTGCTCACCAACAGCCACCTACCGATGCTGCTTGCGAAATCAGTCGGGAAAATGCCGGTTTGCTTGTCCTGGATGTGTTTCGGGATAGGCAATTGCCGCATTCGCTATCGCACGTCAAAACCGAACTATGCCCGAATCCGATCGAATCGTTCACACGGGCAAAACGGTACGGAATAACAGCAGCTTCCGCACATGGCTGGTCTCAGAGCGCGGAGTCTGCTGTTTCGAGGAGTCCCGGGAGCTCTGCCGTCGGCCACTGCGAGCGGTAAACAGAAAATTAATTTCCCTTTGTCGATGAAAAGCTACCTTTTGGCTTAAAGGCCGTGTTTCGTATGTAAGTGCGCTCCGCTAGACATAGAAAAGCCTGCCATGTCCGCATGAAGGCGAACCGGTAAAGAGCATCTGAAGAGGATTTCACTACAACGCGGCCAAATGGTGCCCACGGACACTCAGATTTATACAAAAGATAGGCGGGAATATACAGCATTTTCCTGATACCACAAGACTATAAGACCCATATGTCGTAATGGTTAAATTGTAGCACCTTACGGTAAGATTACATTTACAGAAAAATCGCCAGGATTTATTACACAGATTTAAGAATAAGGAGGTGTCTCGAGCGCGCGTTCAGTTTGAAGCGCGGTCATGTGAAACAGTACGTGTGGACAGCTGTGTGGTTCACTGTGACCGTTGTACTCTGCTTAAGTGGGGCCGGGGTGAACAGTCATCCCATTTAAGCAACCGAGATCGTTAAATTCACACTTCTTCCTTCAGAGCCGCCACTGTTCCCATAAACGTATTAAATAGGATTACATCAAACAGATCACTCACACAAGACTGGTTTTCTGTATTCCGTATACCAAATGAAATTCATTTAAGATCTAAACTGCGATTAAATACTTATTTCGACTACACGATTTGTACGGCTGTCAAATGTGACCCCAGTGACACCACGGCTATTTCTCACATCACAAAAAAGCACGGCAGATTGGCTGTGTTGACCAAAACTAAGCACCAAGGTTTTTTTGCCCAGCACAAACTCACTGATCTACAGACTAATGACTCATCCCAGGAACCTTCAACCCCTATGTCAGATGGAGTAATGTGGGTTTCTCTGCTTCTTGGAACGTGATGCTGGGCTGTAAGTGATAATCACCATGAGATGCCATACCCTTTGGTAATGTGGGTTTTCTAGCGACTCGGGTGATCCAGTGTTACTGGGCTTTGTGTGAAGTCTTGAGATAAACAAAACAAAAACAACATTCAGCATTCCTATTACCCATTTAATAAGAGAAATTTGCCTTGGCATTGACTAACAGTAAGCTTTTTTTTCTTTATATAGGTCAGAGCCTAAACAGGATAGAAGCCATTTTCCCCCATATTTATAAGGTCATAATATATAACAAATATCTTAAGAATTATAATCATAGTGAATGAAACACTGAATTTTTCCAAATGGCGGACAAAGGGAAGTCCATGGAAAATCAGTGCAGACCCACAGTACATAAAAAGCCGATCTTAAATCACAATGGCAAATGCTCCAAAGTTTTAATCAGTTGCAACAGCAGTTTGATGGCTGTAAACTGCGTCATGGGCCCTGAAATTGGTGCCCTCTAGCTGAAGGTGTCTCCTTGTTCCTGATCGGCATATGAAAGTTAACAGTTTACAAATCTACATCGTGTCTCTTCTCTGCCCAATGAGAGGGACCTAAGTAAAGTTTAGGACCTGTCCCTGTTCTTTAGTGGGTCAGACATTAACAAGTCCCAGCTGAGGCCAGTAGTATGAGTTCAGCCCACAATTCACCCCCCAGAACTCCAGAGCTCTCATTGACTAGCAAGATGGATCCAGGGCACACCAGAGTGTGCACCTGTGCACCAGGACAGAACATATGCATCTTTGTCTCACCCAGTCTGGATATGTCTGGTCTGACTGGGAAATACATATGGATTTATATAAAATAAGCACCCTTGGATGTTAAAAATAAAAACACATGCAGAAATGCAGACTTTGATTTGCAGCCCTGCCAACTCGTAAAACAGCTCCTCCTGCTGGTCACCAAATTTGGGAATTATTATTACAGGACATACAGGAGATTTTACACCTTCCTGCAGGCTGCAAACAGACAACTCTACATTGTGTTTTTTTTTTAAAAAGAAATCTAATCTAATTAAAATAAGAACGTACAAAAACAGGATGTCAAGGCTACAAAATTGGTCACCAAAGGCAGTTAAATTTTAGTTATCCAACAAATACAACACAAACAAAAATAGATCAGGCAACTGAGCCCTACCAAGGCCCAAGGAAGCCATATAAGTTTACACCGGCCCTCCCAAAGCAATTAAAAAAATACTATAGTACAGTATGGCACAAAATCCTATCCTCCTCACAGTACAGTACTTTTGTTGTTTTATTGATTAAGGAAGTGGTAGTATTTTTGGCATTACTATAGTACTTTTTTTGGATAGGGTCAGAAGCCCTCTGTACTAATGACACAGGCTGTGTGTGTTCAGAGACGAGGTGAATGTGTTTGAGTAGCGAAAGACAAGATTTTGCTCCAGTGCAAACAAAAGCCAGCTAGGGCTATCAGACCTGACAAGAAAACAAACAGACAACAGGCCCAAAGCTCAGCGATGATAATTGAAATAAACAACTGATATTTTCTCACTTCCCTGCGTAATCTGGTATAGATACACCTCTCATTGTGCTTTGCATTTTAAACAGCCTACTTAATCAATGAAAATACTGGATTCCACAGTGGTGTCGATAATTAAACAAAATTGCTGCAGACGCTCAACTAAAGATACCAGTACCGAAGCACTTAAGAGTATCAAAGAGATCTTAACCATGCTAAGCCATGTGTCCTTAAAGGTCACTTTTTTCCTTATAGGTTCCAGGTACCCCTCACGTGATGAAAACCCATCAAACAAGTACGAACAGCGTACGGCCGCCATCTACAACATTGTAGCTGAAGCTCGCTTACGACCGGATAGAACAAAAACAGAAACCATTAGCGGAAGAAATAAACAGGCTCAAGTCCATGTGGTAAACTGCGAGATGACCTGAGGTATATATTTCCAAAAGAGATAACCCTGTGTTGCACTGAAAATGTCCCCTGTGGCAGGGGGGTTTGGCAGAGCAAAGTGGGTGAAGGAATGTGAAGCAAGAGTGAGACTGCTGTAAACCAGGACCGCACCAAAATAAATGTGTAAATAAAAGTCCAGTGTTGGTGTTCCAGGAACACTGAACTAAGCTTATCGACATATTGTGGTAATACTGTATAATGAATGTCAAAAGGATGGACCTTTAGCTAGCTTTTAAAGTAGAGTTATTACTGTTCTGTTCTCACAAACCCTTTCCCAGGCATTAGGTTAGTTAACATTTAAGCTTTGTACAGTTATGCACATTTAAAAAAAAATTTCCCCTGTGTTGGGATTTGCACTGGAGTAAAACTTTGGAAGGTATTACTAATGTACTCTGAAGTGCCAAAAAACTAAACAAAATAAATACAAAAGAAAGCGTCTAAACAAAATAAAAGATTATTGAGTTGACAACAGCTGCTGAGTTGAAGAGCAGATGAGATTGGTGTTCATGGGGAGAGAGCTGTCTCGTATGATTGGTGGCTCTGGGAAGGGGGCATGGCCTTGGCTTGGTGACCTCAGAGTAGTGTGGCGTGGTCTGGGTCTACTGTATCCATGCTGGCCAGGATGGCTTTCTGGTCCTCCCGGGGTGGTCGGCGGTACAGCAGAGCGGAGAAGCGAGCGTATGGGTCCTGCCTTTTCTTCTTCTTGCGGAGGTAGAGAGCTTCTTCGGGCTGGAGTACCTGAGAGTCACGGAGCTGCTGGGTCTGGGAAGTGGACACACCTGGGGTGGACAGTGACAGTGTGGTCACAAGAGGCGGATGGCCAGGCATCCAAAAATACGAGGAACATGCCAAGGAGGTCTGAACCCCAGAAAGGGTACCGTTGATATCCCCTCAGGTGAGAAATTTCAGCGTTAAACACATGTAACATATGAAGTGCTAAGCCGGGTTAGAAAGCATGGCAAAACTAATGTGACCAACAAATACATGAAAACAGAGTGTAAAGCCAGGCTGTTCGATCACAATATGAATCGCAGGGTATTAATATGATTAGAGAGCCCGAGACATAGGTGAACTAAGCAGTGTCATTGGTCCCAGAGGCCACCAGGGAGCTGTGCACATCTTATCAGCCTGCCAAAATGGGAAGGAAGATGCAAATGACACTTAATAAAATTTTGGTTACAATTCTGAAAAAGGCTGGCCCTGCCCTGTTAGAGTGAGTAAACCATTGAGTTGAAGCCCAATAAGGTGCAAGTCAGTCTTAAACTTTTTCCTGGGCCATTTTAGCAAAAAACACCTGTGCAAATGCGTCAAAGGCAGCGATACCGACAGTGTGCCACAGCATCATCACGGGTTGAAATCAGCACCGTCAGCCAAAAATAAGTAAATATTTGCATTATTCAGCCTTCATCACTCCTATCAGAGTAGAAACAGTTTCGAAATGGTGAGCGGAGGAGCAGAGACCTCATGAGGAAAAGCAGGTGTAACATTCAGCGTTAAATTATTAAGCTTTTCCTATCAGCATCCCCCGGAATGGTCATTGTAGCATGCAAAAGAATTCCAACCACAAACTGGCTAACTAGACCTGGCCTCTACTGCCGTTAGATCTCAGAAACATCAGAAAGGGATTTTTGGTCCCTGGGTAGGGGCTTGAATGACCACCTGTGCCCCACCCAAAAAGAAACGCTCCAAAGTAGCTACAAAAGATCTGCCTACTAGACAGTGGTGTGGCCCTGGGTTGGCATGGATTGTCTAACCACTGTCCAGCTTTTAAACAGTTAACATTAGTGCCCCCTTGTGGAAATCTTGGGTCTGGCCATTAGATTTGTTCTGGTGCCGACACTAGCTCCTTTCCTTCAGGTCATCAGATTTTATTGCCGCTCGTACCACATGGAGGGAGTTATGGTTAGTGGATATGGAAACCCTTTTGTATCCCTCGAAGAAAGATAGCGTCAGATCACTCTCTGGCACTAGAAGAGCAGAAAGATCTATGTAGTGCTATATTCAGCCATAAATGCTCATGAAACAGTTAAACTGGCAATGAATGAAAGGTGAATGGCAGTTTTGATAACGTGATTCACGAGGACAGATTTTTAGGTTATCTGTTCCAGTGCTGTGTAGCTGGAGATAATACAGAGTTTGTCATGACACAGGTCTGGGGTCACAGATTTTTGGTGGTGAATGGGAGGAAGGGAGGGATACAAGATGCCGTGTGGAGCGCTCCACGGGGACTACTTCGGCTAGGAGGGAGGCAGTCTGAGATAATACTACCTTCTCACACCATAGTGGGGTGCTGCTGGGATGTCAGAATCACCTGGTGCAAATATACAATCTGATTGGGGCCTGCAAGACAGGAAGTGCCCTATTAATCCCAAAAAAGATGTGCCTGCTGGCAGCGATGTGGATGCAATTCTTACCTCCAGCTGAATAAAGGGCACAAAACACATTTTGAGGATGAAAATGTTCAAAAATCATAAAAGCTTTGTAGCAGCTGACAGTGCTTGCTTGTATCAGGAAAATCAAAGATGTTAAATCTGACCCCATGTAGTTTGCAAAACTACGCTTGGAGGTTCAAAATTAGCAGCTGTCTTTCAACTGATGATCACCCCTATGAAAGGCTGCCAGAGTCAGTATGAATGTACAGTACCAGACGTGCTGTAATCAGACAGGCTATTTTACATTACAGCACATCAAGTGAGAAGGCAGGGTTAGGCAGTTCCTGGAACACCTGGAGGTTGAGGATCTTGCTCTAGTGGCTAACAGTGAAGTTACTCTGCTGACCCTGGGATCTGAACCATTGACTTTCCAATCATAGGTTCAGTGTCCTGACCTACTCAGCTACACACTTATAAATAATGTTGCAGTGACATATCCGGCCACAGACAATTTGTGACGGAAAAGATTGCACCACACTCACCTGCCTTCTTTCTGAACTTGGAGTTGTTGTTGTTGATAGTCACCTTCCCTTTTTTAGCACGGTAGAATCTCAGTGCTTCCAACCTCTCAGACCCTGCAGGGGCACTCGATGCACCTTGACGTTTTCTGCAGGAAAAAAAAGATGAGAAAAAGGTCAACAGAAGACCAGGCTCTGCATAGATATCTTTGGGTCCAAAAATCGTATCCTCTGGACCCAAAAACCGGCAGTATCTGTATATTAGACATGCCTATGGTTATCTCCAAATCACCCTGAGCTATCACATTCTTTGCTCAAACCCCAACATTAGTCAGGCACTGCCTTTATCGATCTTTTACTTTCATTGGGAAGATGATGAGAAGGGAAAGAGATGTCTTGCGATTTTTGTTCACGTAGCAAGTTCTAGTGCACTTCTCGGATTTTAACATGGTTTGGGTGATGTCACTAAATCGGACTGCTACTTAGATTTTGACCTGGGGAATCTCTGTATTTAAAACGGTGAGCAAACTTCCAGATGACCTTGCTTTAAATAGTCTTATACCATCAAACCAACATTCCATCTTTCTTTTAAAGAAAAAATGGAACTGTATTAATTAGTATGTAAATAAGTGTAGCAACAATATCCTCATATGGGTATTTTTGAGTCTTTCTGCACCCACATTGAACTAAATCTTCAGTCTTCCTGTCTGGATTTGGAGGCACTGTTATTAGTTTTCTTCGGAATTCTGATAAAAACGCACAAGGTTTTCATGAGGCACGAAAAACAACGGAAACTGTTATATGGAGTCTGTCCTTCTGCGGCGGCTGTGAAAAGAGAAACTGAAGGCCATTAGTGTGGGGGAGGAGGGGGGGGATCACAGCTGAGCCACAAAATCATCATCAATATGTGTCCATAGACATGGATACTGTCTATAATGGGCTTCACCATGCTGACAGGGGGAAGAGATGGCGGGAGGGATGATGACTACTCAGGAACAGTTGCATAAAAAAAAAGCAACCAAGGCACTCGGACAACAGATGTAACAAGAATTTATTCTGAGATTTTTCATTTTTTTGGAACTGAAGAGCAATATTTAGCAATGGCATGCATGGCGTTTCGCACATGGAACAGGACTTTAAAGGGGAATACTGCTCTCTCAAGCACTTCCTGTTGCCATCATGCACTTCCTGTTGTTGCACAAGACATGGCATCGCGAGTTTTGGAGGGACACTCGCCTGGCATTGCTTTTGAAAGGCTCGGCTGTTCTGCAGTCTGACGGGAGATTTTGAAATGCAAGGACTTTCCAGATGTCTGAGATGGAAGTGCTGTCATGTTGTCCACTTACAGTCAAGGGAAGCTCAAACACCAATATTTCAAAGCTGTGGAGTTATCAATATCAATGTAAATCTTATCAGGAAAGATAAGATTTGCACCTGGGAACATTTTATCTTAAACAATATACACAGCATGAAAAACTTATCCAATATCCAAAGCCCCTTCAGTTGGGTGTATGTGTATATATACAGTATAATATACTGTATATGTCTGTGTTTATTCAAGACTGCAGAACCCAAATGTGCACTTGGAACAAAATAACTTCAATCACTGCAAGTAACCTGTCTAAACCATATCAGACTAGACCCAAAGACTCGTATTCCCCTTTAAAGGAAAAGGTGATTAAAAGCCCCACCTGCTGCCCCCCCCCTTTCAGACATGGATCCAACCCTTACCTATTGCGATGTAGAGGACCTGGTCACAACAACGCTGCCCAGATAGCTGAGATCAATCAAAAACAAAGCAGGTAAGACACCCCGAGCAATCAGAATGCCCAATTTGTCCCTAATTAAGATGATGGAGACATTGCAACAGATGAGAGTTCACAGTCCCTGCAACGCGGTTTGGCCAATAATCTCCCGGGGTTTCCTGGGGACAAGGTGGGAGAGGGGGATTTTTTTTGGGAAGATGTAGTCATACGATCAAATCATTAAAGAAAAGGAAGCTCCAAGCCCCCTTCCCTGTGCCTGATAGGGTGTACACTCATTAAGCACCCTCCACATCACATCATGTAGGTGTCCTAAAAAGCCTGGAGTCAGTTGTAACAAGGAGCACCCTTTAGCCTGAGAGCGCTCAATTCAGGGTCACTTGTAGGTTTCCGCCTGTTGGGTGAAAGAGTAAAGGAAAAAGCATGATGAGGAATGGAAGAGAAACTGGGATCCTGTGGTGACCCCCTTAGGATTCCAGGCTTTTTAGGGACCTGTGTTGGTCTCGGCATCCTTCAGGTTTGTGCATCCTCTGAATTGACATGACTCAGGTTTTAAAGCAAAAGACCTCGACCTGTGTCACATGATCGACACTTGATCTGTGAAGCAAAGGACTGATTTCACCTGGGGACTTACGTTCATCTCTGAAATCAGCTCTGAGGTGTTTCTGATCGTGTATTCGGCGGTGGCCGAATCTGTCCGAATGTCTGTCCCCAGGTGAGCTTGTTGCAGTGCTTCATAGATTTTATGGATGGATGTTGGAAATTGAATGTGACAAAAAAAAGCAGCAGGGACTGGAATATGTACAGCCCAACAAATGAAAACCTCTATGTTAAATGGTATGGCATTGTGTGACATCGGTGCACAAACCTTGGCGAATCTGACTAAAAACATTAGACAGTTTGTATGGGAGTTTCAATATAGTTATATATATACAGTGGTACCTTGGTTCTCAGTCGAACAAACCAGTTTGACCTAGCACTCGATCTGAATATTAGAAGTCGAACCATGAATGCTGACCTAATATAAATTTTACGCGCCAAGAAATGAGTCATACTACAATGCAATTCTTACTTGAATGCCTTCTCACAGACTGGACGATTAACCAAATAAAGCAGCGCAACATTGCAATAACTAACAATAAATAAACCACTAACTTACTTGTACTATTACAGCATTGATGTAATTTATTTAAACTTTATTTTACCAGGTAAATTAACTGAAAACCAGTTCTCACTGCTTTACGTGATATTCAGGAGAAATAGCAGATTACACATCGGAACTGGCTGGGATACAAATGTCATGCGTGTAACTAAACTCATCAGCTAATAAGGGCAAAGGTGTGTCGTCACGGAGGCGCTTCCAGTTTGTTCAGCCGGGTGAGAGGTCGCAATGCATCTAACCGTAATGCACTGTGTTAGGATCAGAATGTGTTTCTTTAAGCCAGCGCTGTAAGCAAGTCGAACGCACCCAATGACCAGACTGGGGAAACAAACTGAAACGTGGACTTAAAACAGAGGACTAATAACAACAACCAAAAACAGCTGATCACATGGGGATCCCACACGAGGTTAATGAGGGGGTGTGGCACACAGAAGGAGTAGACTATTGGGGCAGGACAGGGGTAATGTTTGATTAAGATCTTTATCGTTTTGGAAACCATTAACAAAAGAAATGTTCTTCTTTTATCCTGTACATTTTGTGATTAAATGCTTAAAAAAAGATTTAGGTGTAATTTTAGGGGGGCGAGAACCAATTAATTGGTGTTCCATTATTTGTTATTGGAAAAATTCTAACAAAACTTGAACTTTTTAGGATCTGATCCGGAGTCCGGAATGGATTAAGTTCGAGAACCGAGGTACCACTGTATATTTATATAGAGTATTTGTTTAAATAATTACTGTACAACCCTGGTATAGCACAGAACAGTGGTTTTCAAAGGTTAAACCTCAAGCTGACTCTAATTAGACCAATTTTGAATTGATAGAAGATGTCTTCTCTGGTGGTCAACAGTTGTTTTCCGGGTGACAGCCTATTGCACCTACCCTGAAGCTGACAACTGAGGTGGAGAGGGTTCAGATGGAAGGATCTCCTCGTCTGTCCTCCTCTGGGATGGCATCTGCCCAAAAACGTCGCTGCTTTCCATGGGGGGTGATGGGGACTGAGACGGATAGCTTGTTGCAGTGGAGGCGAAGGCCATGTGGGAGCGGTAGCTCGGGCTTGCCCGCCTGCTACTCTGGCCCTGGGCAGGTGAGGAGGAGGGAGAGGACCTCTGGGAGAAGCTGGCTGTGGAGGGGGGCTGCAGGGTGATCTCCGACATCTCGGGAGGTATGGGGGGCTGGATGACGCTCGGACGGGGCCGGGGGCGCACTACAATCTCTGGGGAACCGTCCTGTGAACTCAGAGGACTCTGAGTGAGAGGGGAGAGTCGGGATGGCTGGAGGACCACCTGATGTGTGCTGGGCTCCATTCTGCGAGTCAGCCTGGGGCTGAGCTGAGGCCCAGGCTCATACCACCGGGTGTCCAGGCCTCCGAATGTGCTTGGGCCGCCCATGTGGGCTGCCGGGTCAGGGTAAGGCAATACTGGTACACCCAAACCGTGGCTTGTATGTCTTAGCTGTAGCTGCCCTAGACTCTGTGCCTCTTGCATAGGTAAATGCTTGGCTGGAGGGCCCTGAGGCTTGACCTTGCTGGGAGACTTGCCTGGGCGGCTCTTTGGAGTCTCCAGCTGCAGGACACCGGGGTACGGGGGAACCTGAAGGGCAGAGGGCTGCAGACTACTGGGAGGAAGAACATGAGGAGGGGGAGGCAGGGGAAGCTCCCGGTGAAGATGCAAGGGGTGGTGGGGTGGAAAGATGAAGCGTGGGTCCTCCAGGCTCGCGAAAGGAAAATCTGGTTGCTGCCAGATCTCCGGGGAGCGAGTGGAGGGGGTATGGGTCAACGGGAGGGTGCTGCCAGAGGCAGCGTAATGTTGGATCTCTCCCTCCCCCATCTCTTCCGGTATGGTGGGATGGCCAAAGGGGCCCTCGGGTAGGTAAGGGGGCGAGGACATGACAGAGCTAAGCGGGCTGGTGTCGGGCATGTAGAAGGGAGGCAGGGACTCAGACTCGCCAGGGCTTCCAAGGTAGCCATAGTATGGGCCATGCGGAAAGATTCGGTGATGCTGGGCAGCTCTGATCTGCCCTGTCGCCTGAAGCCGGCTACTCTCCATGATAGTCATACCTTCCATGGGCCTCTGGAACCGGGGACTGTAGGCTGGGGGCTGCATGTATGACTCCTGGCTGGAGGACATGGGGGAGATCTGGTGGGGTCTGAGTGTAGCCATGACTGGGGGCATGGGCCCAGGGTCATCGTTTTCCTCGTCTGACTGCCGAAATTCTGGGTACAAGTCAGACTCCTCCACAAAGGGGAAACCCTCGATGCGCCTGGGCTTGACGGAGGTCTCCATTTCAGAGGGTTCCATTACGAAGCGGCCATCTGGGCCACGACTGATCAACTCGATGGGGGTGGTGGCCTCTGCCTCATGCTTGGAGACGCTGTACTTCTTGCTGGTTATTGCTCTCTTGGTCTTCTTGTAGAGGGATAGTTCCTTCTCCTTGGCGGGACTTGGTGGCACTTTCTTCACATGCAGGCCACGGCCTTCCTCTGAGGATTCGGAGGGGGGTCCCAAGGATTGAATACTCTCGGGACTTAGCTTCCCAGAGGAGGACCTGTGGAATGGGAAGAAGACAACAAACCAGTCATCTCCAGCATGGTCCAAGCTAAGAAACATAGATACAGTTGACCGTAGCAGAAAACCCACATAAACTGATTTTAAGGGACATTTACCTTGTTTCAATTATTCAAAAGAACTTCTTTGTCCTTTAATACTCATTAGCAAATTGACACCAGAGAAACTCAATGTAACCTTTCAGCAATGATGTAACAGACTGTGAGATCTGCAGTGGAGGGCATGTGAGCATATTTTACTATGGGTACAGCTACTCAAATTTATGCCACTGGTAGGTGTAGCACAGTATGACAGAGACAAGGTCAAGAGCAAAAAAAAAAAAAAGCTGATATCACATGATTGCAAAATTGACGCACAGAATCACGTGACCCTTAATGAATTCCGCACTGCTCTGTGGGAGTGTCACCTCTGATGCTACTGTGCAACTGCTCTGCTTGAAATGCTTGCCAAAGGCGTGTGACTGCTGTGCATTAAGGACATGAGTCACAGTCGAGTCATGTGGGTGGGCATTTGGGCAATAATCATTTGTATTAGATCACACCATGAGTCAGTGTCGCCTATGAGCCACAATAACCCTACTTATTGCAGAGTTCATAAAGCCTCCTTGAAAATTATCCTATATATTGCTATTTTATTACTCATATGGAAACATGTTCCCTCTAAACACCTTCCTGGATAGAACAGTTGGGGATTATTGCACTTGTCTTACGACAGACCCCGAGTTCCCAGGCCTTGTGACCCATCTTAGTGGTACTGCATCTGGATTTCACTCCGTTTTCTGGAGATGTCACTACTCAGCCTCCCCTGGATCCCATACTCTCCTGTTGCTGCCGATTATTCATATTTCATATTTTTCATTTTATACTTTACTTTCTTTGTGACATATACTACACCTGATCATTTAATGACTTCACATGTACAATATTGACCAGTTGTCCTACTTGCTAACAATGTTATCAGAACATCAGTTGTAAATGCCAAAAACACACAGGGAGACCGAATAAAAACTATGCATGTAGTCTCATGCAAATTGTGAGGGACAAATTTACACAGATTTACTAATAATGGAACATTGTAAGTATCTTTGAATATGTCAACATACAGACTTAGAATGTATTAAATTCCAAGTTGCACAGTCTTTATGAAGAAAGAACAACCAATATTTCCATCGATACAACTGAGACAACCATGGGTTCCTCATAATGCCAAGAGAGTATCTGTGCCAAGAGACAAGGACCAAGTAGTAGCTACCTTCCAGAAAACAAATGAGCAATCAGATGACATGTTAAACCATAACAGTTTATTGAGACCAATAAAATACAATTGATGGGTGCAAGTTTATGGTTTTTTTTTGTCAATCTTTGTAGACTTTATGGCTGCTTTGATGGGCCTTAGTGTCGAAGACAACCAGCTGTCGATAGGCAAGAATGTTCTTTCTGCTATTTAAGTCAAGCTGCAGGACGCAGTGTCCTTACTGCAATGTCTTCTTAAGGTAGGAGGTACAGTGCGTGACAGAATTGAGGACAGACATCACCTGCCCTCCATGGATGTAAGGTAGCAAACACACCAGAGAACAAGTAAAGGACACTATCGAAATGTCATATAATACCTCAAATACACAGTACAGGTTAGTAGTTATTAGTGATCAAGAAAAGTCAAACTAGATCAGAAATACTTTAAAATAGCATCTAATACACACAAAAGATATAGAAGCAACTTTTAAAAAACACCAAAATATTTTCCTACCTTCCTTTTTTGATCAAGGAGGTATGATATCTCTATTTCCAAACTATTGTTCAAGCTTTTCAATTCTATGATTAAACACATTCAGACAGTGTCTTGATTGTCTGCGCACTGCACACTAGCAGAAGAATAAAATGCCTATTATCACTACGACCAACGCACAAAAAATAGGGACATGTCAAATTTATGCAATATACTAATAATACATCAGTAAGGTGCATACAATATAAGTCCTGGACACAGGAACAGAACACTAAGTAACAGAATAATTTACGTCAACAAAGAATATACTGTTAAATATGGTAAACAACTCTGAATTTCCAAGTCTTCTGATTAGTTGTCTAAAAAGAACATGAAAAATTGCCATGGCAACGAATAATGCAGAAGGTGACTGCTACTAAAGGGGCAAACGGTATCTCCTCCAACCAACAAATCCAAAATGGGAATGAAAAACAGCAAGGTCTGCAGGATGGTCGCATCAGCAAATGGCAAGCGTGGGTACGGTCAAGCACTGGTATGCAGCAGGGTGCTGGTCCCTGAGAGGCAGTGATTCTGGGGCCGCTTCACAGCGGAAAATCTGGTACAGCATGAGGTACATATGAGGGCATTCACAGGGCGCTTCAGCTTTTTTGCACGCATGGTGGTAGGTCTTTCCTCACTTTCTCCCACTTCGCGGATCCAAATGTCCCAAGTGCAGCAAGAATTGAGACTATCTGGGGGAAGGGATAATGCAGTTTTAACTAGAAATATCAGTGTTACGGTACACAATTGTGCGCTGCTGAGGGAAAAAATGCATTTTGTTAATTTTCAGGGTCCACTCACAACCTAGAGACTGTCACTTATCTGTATCTGTAATACCTCCTTGGTGTGATCCACGGACAATTCACATTTTAAATTGTCTTCAAGCTAACCATGTCCTGTCACAATGGCTGTGGTCTTCACTGTAGTTATTGAATTCTCATGAGATGGTTTAGTGTTGAGGTTTAGGTGGTTCTACCTAATTGTCTGCACCTTCAGCCACACCCCATGTTGGAAAGGCCAAAGATCCATCAGAAAGACACTATGTTGGGTTGGTTCCCCTGCACCAAAGCAACTATGTCTTCCTTCTCCATGATCCTTGAAATCACTTTTCATCAAAAGTTGCTTTTAATTAATGTAGCTATGACAAGGTCATCAACATGACTCATTATCCAAGGCTTATGTGTGCCTACATCAGTGGGCATGAAGCTGAAATGTTGCTATGGTCAAGAACAACTGAGAGGCCCCAGCTGGATACTCAAAATGTGGGTGATCTTTGGATATGGATTAATGACTATTATACTAATATAGACTGTTTCCTTAGGTTGGATTGTCCTGGAACAGCCTACATTTCACATGGAAGTTCACTATCTACTGCATGCTTCAGCAGTCAAGCAGGCTGGTTCAATGCATCCAGCAGTGAAACTGATAATGTATGGACTTTGGTTTTCTGGGCATTCCTACAAAAGCCAAGTTAATATTAATATCTTGTGTCGCTAGATGCTTATCTGCAGAAACAGCATTAGCAGCTAATTTGTAAAGGGATTCAAAGCCAAAACAACGGATATGTTTAGTCTTGGGCAGAGATTCATTTGTTCCGTAACCGATCTCCTCTATTTTCCTATACCGAGGTGGCAGGCCAGTGGCCACACATTGGAAAGCTGCGATTTCGCCCATTTAAGTCATAGACCAATGGGAAATTGTCTATGGCGGCGGCACTGGCGATGAAGCAGCCGCAACGATGGACTTTCAGAGCTGAGCGACGGGGAAGAGCTCCGGCTGTGGGTAGCGGCAGATGGGGAGGGAGCAGGGGAGTTGGAGGTGGGGGGGGGGGGGGGGGGGGGGTGGTTGATGGTAGAGGGGGCCGGGCCGCGCGG